>OY292315.1:2867630-3456971 GCA_958496155.1 Sisyra nigra
CTCCTAACATTGATCGACCAACATCAAATAAATCACAATAAATCGTGTGGCTTGAAATTAATATAATCGATCAAGTGTTAATTAAGCGAAGATTTATATGCAAAGTTTCGTTTAACTCAATTAAATGCCTGTTTAATTCCCACTTGAAAGAATGTGATTCGAGACAAAAACATTGACATTATGTTAAAAATGAATCTTTCGACTTGAACCGAGTAAATTAAGAAATTTTACTTGTACCTACATGCGATTTAATTGCTTCAACATTCGATTTAATTGTCAAAGTTATTTTTTTTAAATTTCCCAATCAACTAGGTATAAATTACAATGTCAGATTTAAATGCATCGCTTTTTAATGACCGTTCAAGGTTGATTTTAATTTGCAAATATTTGGAATGTGTGGGCTTTTGTGTATGAAAATATTGAATTCATTCCATTTCCCATTAAAAATATAATGAACGTTTGAGTAATGGAAAGTTGAATGACCGTTTTTCAAGTTTTATTTTTTTATATCTTACTGGAGGTCAATTGGGACTTCATTCACATAAAACTTAACTATATAAATACTTAAATAAAAATCCAGAAAAATGGCTACGGAAAAAGTCCTTTGCTGATAAAAAGAAAAATCACCATAGTTATAGATCACATAACAACGACCCCAATTCCCTAATTGAAACCTTAAATTCCTGTACTTTCTACTCTAGGCAAAATGTCTTCCCACCTGTATTGGGCTTACAATTTCCAACAATAGTTTTGCATAAAAAAAACCACCCTCAAAAAATTAAAATAATATTTTTCATCATTTATTGATTTACAAAAATTCTGAAAAAAAATATATACTATGCGTTTTAACAATATCTACGTGCAGTTTTAATTTCATGAAAAAATCTTCAATAGTTTTCTAGAAAAAAAAATTTAACGTTTGGGGTAGTTTCCCCCATAACTCCAATACAAGTGGGGGTAGCGGGTTAAAATTGTGCGACAATAAGTTTTTCATGAAAAAAAATCAGCACACGGAAGCATTTTTCAAAAATCGCCTGGGTCACTTTCCTTATGGCTATTGGGCTAGACCCTTTGTCGTCATTAAACACAAATCCAAGAACTCGTAAAAACGGTACAGTATAAAAGTTTGATGTCACAGGTAGAGGGTTGAAAAGTCTATGGTGCATAAAAAAAATTTGCGTGTACTTATGTACGCGCGTGAGAAGTTATACCTCTTTGGTATCATTAAAAATTAGTTTTTATTAATTTTATTCAAATAATCAATTTTAAAAAACTGTAATTTAATATTTAATAATAATAATATATATATTTAAAAATATAATTATTAAAAATAAAATTAAGAGAATAATATTTTAATTTGTATCAATAAATTATATCCAAAGAAAGCTGCAAGACGTTTATAAAATTTGTCAGGATCATTTTTCTGGTTAACAATTCATGCATGTCATGTAAAAACGAAGCTTCATACAGGGTGTACCAGCTAGACCGGCCATTAGAAGTTTCCGGAGAACCTGAAATAATAGAAATCTAAAAATTGGGATTAAAACCTAACTGCATTGGAGCTACCTTCCTAAAATATTTTTAGTTTTCTGGCATTTCCGGTTATACCGGAAGTCGACACTAAAATCGTTATTTCAAATGGCATGCCCTATTTTTCTTTACATAACTCGATTGAGTTAATAATTCTGAGCATCTTTCATAATAACAAGATCTCATCTAATCCTTAAGGTTTTCGAGAAAAAATACTTTTTTTGAAAATTTCGCAGCAAACGGACATCTTCTAAAAGGTCCATAACTCCCACAATAATTTGTGTTGGAAGCTCGACATAGGCTCGTTTGAGAGCTCAAAGATGCTGTTACACTCGAGAATATCAAAAACAATCAAATTTTGTTACTAAGTATCTCCAAGTGCATCGTAAAGTAACACGTGCTTAATTGTGCAAAATTTCAATTTTTTTAAATGGCACTACCTAATATTATTTGCCTTTTTTGGTTCTTCTTAAAATTCCCCACATTTTCATAATTCATATCCCTATAGCCAAGTGTGAGGATTTTCGAGTTATCGTAGAAAATATGAAAATTCAACGTTACATCTGTAATTTATACTGCGTAGCCGAGCTTTATGCTGTAGTTGGCTATGTCTTCAGGTAGGTTTGATTAATAACACTGTGTATGAAACATTGAGGGAGATAGATCTTTAGGCGAACTTAGCTCTTTATCCACTGAATCAAGCGATAACGAATCAAACCTACCTGAAGACATAGCCAACTACAGCATAAAGCTCGGCTACGCAGTATAAATTACAGATGTAACGTTGAATTTTCATATTTTCCACGATAACTCGAAAATCCTCACACTTGGCTTTAGGGATATGAATTATGAAAATGTGGGGAATTTTAAGAAGAACCAAAAAAGGCAAATAATATTAGGTAGTGCCATTTAAAAAATTGAAATTTTGCCTAATTAAGCACGTGTTATTTTACGATGCACTTGGAGATACTTAGTAACAAAATTTGATTGTTTTTGATATTCTCGAGTGTAACAGCATCTTTGAGCTCTCAAACGAGCCTATGTCGAGCTTCCAACACAAATTATTGTGGGAGTTATGGACCTTTTAGAAGATGTCCGTTTGCTGCAAAATTTTCAAAAAAAGTATTTTTTCTCGAAAACCTTAAGGATTAGATGAGATCTTGTTATTATGAAAGATGCTCAGAATTATTAACTCAATCGAGTTATGTAAAGAAAAATAGGGCATGCCATTTGAAATAACGATTTTAGTGTCGACTTCCGGTATAACCGGAAGTGCCAGAAAACTAAAAATATTTTAGGAAGGTAGCTCCAATGCAGTTAGGTTTTAATCCCAATTTTTAGATTTCTATTATTTCAGGTTTTCCGGAAACTTCTAATGGCCGGTCTAGCTGGTACACCCTGTATAGATACATAATATAACCATATTATTAAACAAAGCTTAAATTATTTACTTTTTTTTGTTTTTGTTCATTTTATCGAACTTAGAAAAACGTTCCCGAAATGATGATTTTCTGGAAAATATCCACTAAAAAGCAATATTACAAAAAAAATATAAAATTCTGTGCGCTGTCCTGTCATACTTTATTAATATACACATTTTGCGACAGTTTAAGCTAAGAATTACCATTATAGCTAACAATTTTTTTTGTCATAAAACCAATCTTGAAATTCGCAACCTTGGTGATTTTGAGTCATATATGCACTTACACACTTGGTGTGAGTTCTTTGGCATATCGATGCCAAAAATTCTTCCCGATTAAATCCGGCTCTGACTAGTCGTTAAATTAACGTGACATTGGTCATCACGTTTAATTGTTTCAATTCGGTCACTCAATTATACCGTCGTCATCATTTCACATATATAAGTACTTATACAAGAGATGCGCGAAGCGCCACGAAAAATTCCTCATGTATTTAGGTGTCGTTAACTTCAATGTCCGGGAAGTGACAAATAAAATCTAACAATTTGTACCGATCTTAACAAATAATACTTTCAATTGGTTCGGCTCATTTAATGCCATATTGAAGACATGAACAAAAACGGGATAGACAAAAAAAAGTTAATGTTGAATCAACAGGTGCTCTTTCCTGGCAGGAGAGCTCTGGTCGAGGAAGTCGCCACAGATAGAGGCATGGTGGCAACTCGCTGGCATGATCCATTTGGTCCAGTTTATTTGTTCAAAGATCAAAATAAAAGACGGGAACGAAGACATGGAAGAAAAATCTGCGGCGGTTCGTTATTTTTACTCTTTTTGTTGGTTAGAGCCGAGTTTATCAATCACTTTGGATATATAAGGCACTCCTCGCCAAACCCCGTCGTGTTCTGTAAGATGGTAAGTTCACATCAAGTCTATGTGCGCCACTTGATTGTTTCATATACGAGAAAAATTATTGAAAAAAGTTTTTTTTGAACTGTTCTAGTCTTGTATAAGAAATATTGAAAACACCTGTAAAGTGTATATGATATAAATCACGTCTATATGAAATTAGCGCCATCTTTTGGTATATTTATTGTAAAATGTTCCTATTCTATTAGATTTGCATTCAATTAATGAGCCTGACATTAGATTTATGTATGGTCATTGATGGCACGTTTATGTTGAAAATTTCACCTAGATCTCGAATCGGGAAATAGGTAAAATGTTGATTTTAAATTTTCACCTAAACAAAGAAATGGGGGTGGGTCTTCAGGACGATTTACCTATTTCTGTTTATGAGTCTCTGATTCATTTTAGGTTTGGAAATAGTTTCTTATTTTTTTTTACTACTATATAGTAAAAGAAGTATCGTAATTGGGTCGAATTTTCGAATTTTCACCGAAAATTCATAGATTGAGGTCCCCTATGTCCGTGTGACAGCCATATTGAAAGCTTTACCCGAATTTCACCAAACTTTGAATTTAGCCTTCATATTATATCTAGTCGTGTCTCGAAGCTTTTAGTTGAAATCGGTTAACCGAAAACTCTACTTTATTCTAAGAATTTTTGAGTTTTTTAATTTTTTTTTGAAAATGGCTCTAACGAATTTCTTCAAACTTTCTATAGTTCTTAGACTCGTTGATACCTACAACTTTTATTTGAAACTTTTTCCTAGGAAAATTCAAATAAAGACAGTTCTCGGGTTAAAGATGGGAATTCGTATGGCTGTATGCATATAGTTATAAAGTGCTTATAGTTCTATTAACCAGCAGCAAATTTCATTAATGAAAGTAAAGAAAATTACTGTGACGCCTCGTAGCAATCCTTTTTTATTCAGTTCTTATTTACATAATATCAATATCCAACGTAAATTTCGTTGTTTCTATGAAAACATAAAACAGCAGATATGACGTCATATTTTGTATTAAGATTTTATATAAAAATGCCTTGCATACAAATTTTATATGAAATTATATGAGAAGCTTCGACTTTCAAAAAAGTTCTGAGGTGCACACATAAAAAATACAGTCGAATTGAAAACCTCCTCCTCTTTTTAAAGTCAGTTAAAAATTTGAACTTGTGGATTTATTTATATAAATGAAATGATAGCTGTTTTCCAATGTTCGCTTTTAACTCAAAAACTACTGGACAGATTTCGATCAGTTTTTTTTGTTTGTTTTACTTCTTATATACTTGGTCCTTATCTTAAAAAAGGAATTATCACGATATCTTAATTAAAAACAAAGTAATTAAAGTTTTAAAAAAATTCAATTTTTACAAGCAAAACGAGTTAAGCGGTGGATTTTTCGTCGTTTTAATAGAGTAGGGCAAACGGTGTAATGCGCATGTGCTGAACAGAGGATATTTCTCCTTCCACTGCCTACTGATTATTTCATATTTGAGCGTAGACTTATGGCAGCTCAGCGAGATAATAGATTAATAAAGATTTTTTGAATTCTATTTTCTATTTGTTTAGCAGTTTTTAAAATATTTTTTGGAGCTTTTTTTTAAATTCTCTTTTAGCGTTTTTTTATATTTTACAGTAAATACAGATTCAAAATACATTTTTAAGTTACAACTGTTACAATAATCAAATTACATTTCAAAACTCACTTTTATTATTGTTTATATTTTTTAACCAGAA
The DNA here is from genome assembly GCA_958496155.1 of Sisyra nigra. NCBI lineage: Eukaryota > Metazoa > Arthropoda > Insecta > Neuroptera > Sisyridae > Sisyra > Sisyra nigra. The sequence goes on from OY292315.1 coordinate 2,873,223, forward strand.
AGAGTTAAATTAGCAAGAAACTTTTTTTTTTTGAAAAAAAAATTGCTCCCTCAAAATCCGCAATTTTTCCGAGTGTATAGTTATTAATTGATTATAACTAAAAATTAAAATTGTCACTTTTTAAAGTTTTTTTTTTTTAATTGCCCCTTTAATGCTCTTTCCGGATCCGCAATTGCTCCAGGTGTATAGTTAAAAGTTAATTAATTATTAAATTTTTAAAAAAATTCAAAAATTCAAATCGCTATAAAACCCAAAATAATTTTTAATTGAAAGTTTTGTTTTTTTTAAAGCTCTATCTGCTCTTTATCATTATGCAAATAATGGATTAAATTTCTGCAATAATTTTAGTAATTAATTATTTTTAACTATTTATACATAAATTTTTGTACTATGACGTCATCAACTACCGTTGGATCTTATAAACCTGAATAGTTTAAAAATTAAATTACCAATTAAATATACACCTGGAGCAACTGCGGTTCCGGAAAGAGCATTTAAGGAACAATTTTTAAAAAAAATAAAAACTGATTATTTTTGATTGTATAGCGATTTTTATTTTTGAATTTACAAACTTTTGAAAAATTAACTATTGATTAACTAATAACTATAACCTTGGAGCAATTACGGATTCTGAAGGAGCAATTTTTTGGCATATAGATAAAACTGTTCTACGCTTAGTTCTTTCCGGTTATTTTTAATATATTTTTGCTTTCAATTTTTCAAATGTTTTTCTTCTGTAAATTAAATATGTTCTTAACATAATAACCTACGCAGACGACGTCGCAGGTATCAGCTAGTTATTTAATAATTTAAATTTGTACCCCCCCCCCCATAACAACAACTTTCAATGCTAATTTTTTAAAAATACGCCATGATTAGTTGAAAAACAGATTTTTATAATATCTGCTGCGAGGCGTCACAGTATTTTCTTTAATTTTTTTTTTATAAAACTCGGTTTTGATTAAAAGAACTATAAGTAGGTTATAACTATACAAATACATATAAACAGAACTATGCATAGAGTCTCGATGTATATATATACGAACTCCCACTCTTAATCCCAGAACTGTCCTTATTTGAATTTTCCCAGAAAAAAGTTTCGAATAAAAGTTTTAGGCATCAATGAGTCTCAGAACTATAGAAAGTTTAAAGAAAATCGTAAAAGCCGTTTTCGAAAAAAAATTGAAAAACTCGTAAAATAAAGTGGAACATTTGGTTAACCGATTTCAACCAAAAGCTTCGCGGCTCAACTAGATATAATGTCAAGGCAAATTTCCAAATACGATATGGCTGTCATACACAGACATACAAACATGTTTTTTAAAAACCACTTTTTTGGATTTAGGGGACCTCAAAACATCTACTTCCGGTGAAAACTCGAATTCATTTTTGATTTTTATAATTTGTTCAAAGAACGCGAGGACATTGAAAAAAAAAAACTCAAAGCAAATCAGATAAAAGAATTTTACCTTCATTGCTTTCTTGTAAAATTTGGTAGTAGTATTTTTATCAATAAAATGTGATTTCATTGAAATTTAGGGGGGGGTACACAAAAAAATCTTTTCGATCTAAAGTTCGATTTAAGACATCTCGATAAAGTATCCTTGTAAATCTTTCGTTTATACGATCGATTCGACGCTCGTTAAATCTTCACTCTAACGTTCCTCTTGTATATTATCCACCATATAAATAAAATAATATATAATAGTGTGATATTGATACGAGTAAATCAGTTCTTCGGAGTCTCGCTTCCTCTCCCGTAGTCTGTTATATAAATAGGTATAAGGTCGATGGAATTTTTACACAAATTTTATTTTGTTGTAAAGATTAAAATGGTGTACAAGCGAAGATCTTCATTCAATGCATTGCATGTCTCGCTCCCACCAATGGACCGCTAGCGCTAGTGATTTTTTTCAAATTGGTCTTTTCGGGTTGAAAAAATTCAAGTATCAAGTTTTTTGTTGTTCGATTCGATTAGAAGTCGTAAATCGTGGTGCTTTACGACCGATAAATAGAGCTTGTTTATTTGAAGGAATCTCTTCTTCGGAACAAATTAGGTAGGCAATTTGCCAAAAGGAGAGATGGTGGACGAGGAGGCAAAAAGGAGAATTTCATGTTAACACTTTGATGATGCTCGTATATCATTTTATCGGGGCCGTGTTACGGCTCGCCTCCTCGCTGTAACATCTACAACAATAATCTGTTTTTTTTTTCTCCTGTTGTTTTCAACAACAAACAACCACCAAATCCTTTGTTTTACTCGTCGATAATAAATCGGCTCGTTCGATCTAGTTCATGTTTTTCGTACAGAGATTAATTACGTCCGAAACGATTTAATTCGAGCCCTTAGATCGAAGACATTGAGTCATTTCCAGAATGCTGGCATCTGGCCTCTTGTTGTATTTACGTCGAAATTGAGTTCTAAATTGAGGTTAATAGACGGGTCGTTTCCTCAAGATTAATTCCTGTTTAAATTATATTAGGTCTTGTTAATGTTTTTTTTCTCTCCCAACTTAAAGGTCGCCAATTCAAAAAACAACGTGAATTATGATCGCGATTTGATTCAAAGGTCAGCCGTCAGAACTTTATTTAGAAACTTGTCTAATTAAAATATGAATGATTTTTTTTCGCTGGTAAGGCATTGAGAGAGGGATTATGAGATTTGCATGTGGTTTTTATGAATGAAAAGGTGAAAAAAAATTGGAATATGAATGGCAAAAAAATGCAGCAGTGCTACAAGGCGTCGACGATACTGCTATTGTATCCGTTGGTGATCGAGTGGGCTTTAATCGCATTATATATGCAATAAGAGGAACGATTTAAAAAAAAATTAAGTCAGTTAATAAATTGTTACAAAAGAAAATGAGATTAGAACATGATAATTAAAAACTTTTGTCAAAAGTCAAAAAGTTTTCAATAATATTATATATGTTATATATGATAATATATATCATATATATGATATATGATATATAATATATGATATATTTCTGTATATTTTTAAATTTTTACAATCCGAAATAAGATTTTAAGCTCTTGTAAGACTCAAAACGTTATAGGTCCGTTATTTTTTAGCAATTTTAAAAAAAAAATTCTTGTGACCACATGGTGTGTCACAGTTTTTTTTTTGAATAAATATGTTCAAATCTAAAAGGATATAAGTTTTTTAATCGAGCTGATTTGAATGAACCAAATTATGGTACACAAGAACTCATTCAATAAAGTTATTTTTCCAAAAAAAAAAAAAAAAATTTATAATTTATCTTGTGACTACCCGGTGGTTCACAGTTTCTTACTTTCTTTTACTATTATATAGTAAAGGAAGTGTTAAAATCAAGTCGAATTTTTGAATTCGAGCTTTCAGCGGAAATACATGTTTTAAGACCCACTAAATCTAAAACAGTGGATTTTAGAAAAATGTGTGTGTGTGTGTATTTTTTTCCCGGACGTTGACAGAGCGAACTCTGTTCAAGTGGCCCTACGACATGAAGACCCCACCGGCACCATCGCTAGACATCGCACTTCAGTGAGGCCGTTTACCAGCCGGTTGGCTTCTTGTTTGGGGGTTGACATTTCCCTACTTCCCCCGTCCACCGAAGTGATTAGGGGTTCAGGGTCAAAATCGTCTTCTCTCTGCATCATCCGGACGTCTACTCCCTACAGCATCGTCCGGACATCCTCTGGCAGCCTCAACCCCGACACCCACGTTCCTCTGCATCGGGTGGAGGAGTCTTGGCTCAACTCAATTACCTGTGTGTGTGTGTGTGTGCAGTGATATCATATCGAAAGTCTTATCCCAAATTCACCAAACTTGGAATTTTGCCTCCATATTACATCTAATTGTACCGCGAAGCTTTTCTTTGAAATCGGTGGACTGAAAGCTGAACTTTATCCTATTGATTTTTGATTTTTTAAAATTTTTTTCGAAAACGACTCTAACGATTTTCTTTAAACTTTCTATAGTTCTTCGACTTATTGATGCCTACAACTTTTATTTGAAACTTTTTTCTGGGAAAATTCAAATAAAGCGGGTTCTGGGGTAAGGGCGGTAGTTTGTATATATACTTATAGGCTATATGTATATTGTCACAATCTCAAGATGGAGAGACGTCGCCATTTTTTAACGCCTACTCTTACCCAGTCCCAGCGAGTGGGCTTAACCATCAGCCGACCAATGAGAAGGCGGTCTGGTTATCAGATTAGGAGTGGCGAGGGACCCCTACTGAGAGGGCGTACCTAAAAGGAATACTAGATGAATTAAGAAGGAGTAAAAATTCTCGAATGATCGATCATTCCACGAAAACTAGAAAGTGGTGGCGACAAAAATAGAAAGTCCAGGGACAATGGGTCGAACATTCGAGAAAGATTGCAAAACCCTATATAAGCCCGAACAAGCATAAAGTGAGACAGTATTCAAATAAATCTTCGACAGTGTTCAGATAAATCTTCGAGAGTAATCTTCAACATTGTGATATAAATCTTCGACCAGTGTTAAAGTGAACAGTGTAATAGTTAATAAGTGACTGTAAAAACTAACTAATTGTTAACGTGTAGTGTATAATTAACAATAGTGTAAGATAAATAAATAGGCAATTGTTAAAAAAAAATTCGTTGTTATTAAACACAAACCATCCAACCCGTAAAAACGTTACAATATTATAGTATGAAATGTTAAGAAATTTACTGTGACGCCTCGTAGCAGATATTTGCAGAATTAAAACAAAATCTTTTTAAGCCTTAAATTAACAAGTTTTATTTTCATTTTTATATTATATCATTAATTTTTATATTTATTCAAATTTTTTAATTTTTGTGAACCACACGGTGGTTCACAAGCATTGAATCAACAGCTTGGTTGGAAAACTTAAAAATAGTTACGATAACCATAGAATAATGATTTTCTAAAAATAAATACTTTATTTCAGAAACCATTCATGTGACCACACGGTGGTTCACACTGTTTTTGACTGAAAAATGTATTTAGTACAACTTGTTGGGGTTCTTAACGTAGAAGAAAATGTATAATAAAAATATTACATACAAGATTTTTAATTTTTTAACAAATTATGTGACCACACGGTGGTTCACAGTTTTTCAATTTAGAGTATTTTAAGAACCCATTCATTAAATTAGTTTTTTTTTTAATTTTTTTGGACTATTTTGAATATCTTGTGACAACACGATCTTTAAAAGGTCTTTTTTAACTTTAAAAATATGTTTTAATCAAGTTTTATGTTCATTTTTAAAATTTAGTGAACCACACGGTGGTTCACAAGCATTAAATCAACAAGTTGATATACTTTAAGAAAATGACTGAAACCATTAAGAAAAATAATTTTTCAAAAATAACTACCTTCTTTATTTTAGAGTCCGTCCATGTGGCCACATGGTGGTTCACATTTTTTTTTACTCAAAAATTCATTTAGTTCAACTTATCGAGGTTTTCAAAATAACGATATGAATAGAAAGATGATTTTGTTAAAATAATTCAAATTTTTGTAACAAATTATGTGACCACACGGTGGTTCAAAAATTTTCGATTAAGAGTTTTTGTTATGGTACCTACTTTTTAACCTTAAATATAAACAAACTTACAAAAGATAACCTCAAAAAATATTTTAATCAATTTTTTAGTTCATTACTTAGGTTCATTTCCGTGATCTACACAGTGGTTCACAAGAAGTTAACATTATGATTAATTTAATTGATCAAAAAGATAATTTTTTAAAACAAAACAAAAAATATTACTAAATGAGAGTGTCGATGTGTCCATATGGTGGTTCACAGTATGTTTATGGAGTTTAAGTCTTAATTGAGTAATCAATTAGGACTGAAAGATTGGACTAAGAACTTACTCAATCAAAAAGTGGGCGTTAAAGCTCTTAAAGATTGTTTTTGAAAAAAAATATTTTTTTTTTAATAACCATGTGACCACACGGTGGTTCACAGTATTTTCTTTTTAAAGAAAATTTTTAAAGTTTTATTTTATTCTCTATTTTCCTTGAAATAAACAATTTCACAATAGATTATCTTTTAAAAATATTTTAATTTTAGCTTTAACTTCAATTTTTTTCCTATAAATAAACCATGTGACCACATGGTGGTTCACAGTTAGTTTTTTGTTATGGTACCTTTTATATACCACTTTATATGGTTTCTTATATACCTTATATCCTTATACTCCTTATATAATATCATCTTATTTAATCACCCCAAAAGAACAAATGAATCAATGTTTAACCAAGTCGCAAATCTAGTTTTAAGTGCATCCCCGTGAACCACATGGTGGTTCACAAGAACTAGGTGAACTTTTTTTGACAACAAACGAGTTTATAAAAAACAAATTTTTAAATTATATCATGTGACCACACGGTGGCTCACAACTTTTTTTTTTTTTTTAATTTCTTATGGTACATTCCATTTATGATTCTCCTATGTCTAATCGATAATCTTTCTCACCCGAAATCATTTTTTTTTTTCAAAAATCTTTCAGTGAGAATCATTAAATGTTGGGGTCACAATCACCAATTATATTTTCAACCGTAAAATCGTCCCTTTTCGAAACAATCACAGTGACCAAAAACGCCAAGGGTGGTCCCGTGCCAAATTTCCGAATGTCTCAATCCCAAAAAAACAACAACATATTAAGTTTATTTTCTTAGGTATATGAGTTATAAGAGATTTTTTGTCGTGTCTGATGTTATTGAGGTCTTTTATTGAACATTTTTTTTTTGTTTGTTGATATTCTGAAACGTTTAATGAATAAAGGGGTGGAGGTCGACGGATAAATCTGAGCGCGCGTCCTCTGTAATTATTTATATTGGAAAATACAATTGAAGACAGGGTCTATGACAGCGATTCTCAAACAATAGGGGGTGTGGTTCGTTGTGCGCTCTCTGTGTTACTTATAAACGAAAAAAAAACGAATTAAATGAAGAAGAAAAAAAAACATTTGTTAGCGACGCAATGCATTGTTGCGTTCACACGAGAAAAACAATCGATTTTTTTTCCACAGGTCTCTTGTTCAAGAAAAGTTTATAGTAGGCCTTTTGGAAATGATACGAAGTTGGCTATGAGATAAATAATTTTGATTGGTCAAATTTTTGTTTTAAAAACTAAGGCAACTCGATGACCGAACGCTATTTTTCTCATGGAAACCAAGTGGGCTATGGAATGCTTGGCTATATGATTGGTCAAGTTTTTGTTTTTACAATCAAGGCAACTGGATCACTAGATTTTCTTTGAATTTTTAATCTTATTGTAAGAAATAAAATTGAAAAAAAAAATTTTTTTTTTTGGTCGACATTCTCAGGGAGAGACGACGTAATAACGTGTTTTTATGGGTTTTGTGCCGTACCATATATGGGCTCGGACTCGTCTTTTCACTAATTATTTAGATAAATAATGAAGTCGGCTTCCTGTTATGTGTATATATATATATATATCTATGTGTGTCCAAGCGCAGAGACCACAGAGTGCCTTTGAACATAATAAGAATTTTTTTTTTGGTTCTTTCTTCTTCATCTTCCAGTTGATACCGCGCCAGTTGAGGTTTTCATCTTAATTAAAATTTATTGGCTATGAAACTCATAAATCAACAAAATCAAAAATCAAAATGGAAAATGTTTAAGTGTAAGGTGGAACGTGCGACTTGTACTTATAAAAAAAGGTTGCTTTATGTGATTTTCCAAAAAAAAATTTTGTAAAAAAAATCTATATTTTCTAAAAAAAAAAAATTTTTTTATTGATTTAAGGTTCTATCAACTACTATGGCCATTAGCGACCATCAAATCCAAAAACCCACAAAAAAATTTTGGGATTTATTGGGATTCGAACCCAGGACCACTGGAACAACTATCTATTCAACTTTCTTTTAAATGAAAGGAAAAATTTGATTTTTTTAATTGAATTTTTTGTCAATATTTCCAAGGTTTAAATAAGGAAAAATAGGCGATAATATAGAATAAATACGGCCATTGTATGGTCGAAATGAATAATAAAAGGTGTCAGTTACTAAGGCAAACAGTCATAAATTTTCTCAAATTAGCTAAATGGGTGAAACAGGGAGACAGTTAGGAATGTGAATGACAAAAGAAGACAGAAAATTTTTTTTTTTTTTTTTAAATTGTTTATACTCTCCTTTCGTTGGTAGGTTATTGTTAAAGTATATTTCACAATGAGAGCTTGATTTTGTGTGGACATAAATAATAAATTTATGGCCTGCTCGGGATTAAGACTTGGAGAGAGGGAGGGATTAGAAGTTTTTTCTTGATTTTGTATAGAAAAAATGAAATCATTTTTATTTGATTTTTTAGTTAAACACTTTTGGAGGATTTTGAAGACACCCGAAAAGCTATGAAAAAAAAAAGAAACGATCCTCACTAAAATTTTACTGTGAACCACCGTGTGGTCACATAAAAGCCAAAAATTTAATTTTGGTCTGGGTCATCCTGTGAATAAAAAAGTTCAGTAACCAAATTCAATCTGACCTGAATCTGAAAGTTCTTTATTATTCGTTTAATAGATCGTTAGTTAAGTTAATGGAACTGTGTGAACCACCATGTGGTCACAAGAAAGGTATTAAACTCTCACTAAAAATGAAACTCAAAATGATACAAACTTACAAAAAAAGTTTAACTTGCTTTGTTAATAAATTATCTTCAAGGCTTGTTCAAAAAAAATTTTCGGTGTGAACCACCGTGTGGTCACATGGAAACGTTTTTTATCAAATAATTTTTTTTTTCTAAGAAAATCGGGATTGAAGATTTATACTTTTTTTTTACTTTCTTTAACTACTATTTAGTAAATGAAGTATTGTAATCGGGTCAAATTTTCGAATTCAAGCTTTCACCGAAAATACATGTTTTGGGGTCCTACGAGTCCAAATGGGTGGTTTTTAGAAACATGTCTGTTTGTGACAGCCATATCGTATCAAAAGCTTATCCGAATTTCACCAAACTTGAAATTTAGCCATCATATTATATTTTATTGTGCTGCAAAGCTTTTGATTGAAATCGGTTAACTGAAAGCTCCACTTTAATCTAGGAGCTTTTGAGCTTTTACAAATTTTTTTTTCGAAAACGGCTCTAACGATTTTCTTTAAACTTTCTACAGTTCTTAGACTAATTGATGCCTACAACTTTTACTTGAAACTTTTTCCTAAGAAAATTTAAATAAGGACGGTTTTTAGGTTAAGTGAAGGAGTTTGTATACACACCCTACTATATGCATTTACATAGTTTTGTTTTAATAGTTAAAAAGTGCCTATAGTTCTGTTAAACTACAACGAATTTCATAAAAAAAAGTAAAACAAAGTTCTGTGACATCTCGCAGCAGATATTTTTTAAGTGTTATAAGTATATAATCTTGTGAACCACCATGTGGTCACAGAGCAATCCTAAATAGTCCTAAATGGTCCTAAATAGGACCAATAAAAATATCATTGTGTAAGATTATGAATTTAATTGATTAACTTAAAAACAAGTTCGTAAGAATAATTTATTAACGTACAAGAAATACTATGAACCACCGTGTGGTCACGAGAAAGCTAAAAAGTATACAAAAATAGCTTCAATATTAATTTGTCTAATTAAAAAATTCTCTCCTATTTTCTATCCAATCAATTTCTGTGGTCACAAGAAAATTTCAAAATTTCCAGCAAATAATTCAATGTTGTTCAATTTTTTCTTAAAATTAATTTCTAAGATTATTTGTGAGCCACCGTGTGGTCACATGCAAAAAAAAGTTAGTGCCCAAACTAAAACCCATCCATTTCTCATTGCTTTACCAGTAGATCTTAAACTTGTCAAAATCGAACTTTTACAAAATGGGTCACTGTGAACCACCATATGGGCACAGTGTAACACTAAATACAACATATCAAAATAACATTATATAAAATATAAAATGTCTTTGTTTTTTTTTATTGATTTTTAAAAACCAAATTTAAAAAGATAATAATCGATAAGTAGAGGACAACTATAAGTAAATTTACCACTTTTATTTCGTTATTTTATCATTTCGTTACATGAGAAAGACAAAAAATACGACATTTAAAGGGCAGAGAAAAGGACAACTAGATTTCAACACTCAAAAATGAGGCAAAAGAAAGTGGCGTATACGCAGAGATAGAATAAAATGACAATGTAAATATTGAATAAATAAATATAATTCTTTAAAACGCATAATTTTTCAAAGTTGGTCGCCGTGAACCACCGTGTGGTCACACTTATAATAACCATTTAAATAAACAATTTACTCACTTAAACTTTCAATTAATCTCTCACAAAACAATCTTCTTCACACATACCCCCCTCATTTACTCATATATTGCCCCGCACAGACAAAAATACGCCAGTGGCGTAACGATTATCGAAACGCATAAATCAGTCGTCGATAAGTCTCGATAAGACGTCGTCCCGTATTTTTCTATCGATATTGTCTTGCTTTTGTTCGGGCCCGGAAAACTTAACGCCCCATCGATCGCAAATACATCACAAGACAAATTACCACCTTTCCAGTATACAACGAGAAGACGAAGAAGTAAAAAAAAATCAATTTACAAAGATACGTCACACGTGCGGCTGACACGTGCACAAATTATTACCACATTATTACTAGTTTCCCTCGATCGATCGTTATTTATCGATGAATCAATTTATCGAAACAGATAAAAAAATCGCACTATGGCCATTGTCCAATGAGAATGTAAGATTTTTACAGGAAGAACAGCTAAAATCTTGAAAAAATTTTTTTTCAAATAATCAAAGACACCACACACAGAGTAAAAACCATCTTGTGCTTTCTTTTCTTCTCGTCATCATCATTTTTTTTTATTTCTGTTTCGACTTTGTTATTTAATGCAGTTTTGTGTCATATGAGCGGGTCATAATGTAAGTTATTGATGGTTGATATTTTTATTTATCCATCCGGACGATGAGGGTATCACCATCTGCATGGGTGTGCGGTGTGAGGGGCGAAGGGGGTGGTAAAGGAGGCGCGGGCTCGGCACTGGCCAGCTCCACTCCCACAAGTTGGTCCATTGTCTGTAAGATGTGTAGTGGCCCTGCGGCCATCCGACATCCGCTCACGTGCTATATCTGCCTTCACGAGATCAAATTCTGATCGCCACCTCCTTACTCTTTATCTCTTCCTCGAGTGTCTTTCATTCACATTTACATACATCGAGTTTCGATGCCATTTGATCTCGATGTTTAACGATTTTCTCATCAAATTTTGGAAAGGGTTTAATGATAAGAACTAAGATTGATTTATAATTTTTAGGTTAAATTACCCAAACTGTATAAGTTGACATCCTTTATAAGATGATAACCTACTTATAAGTACTGTCCACATTTCAGTGGTCTTCTGAAAAATCTAAACTTAGATCTAATGATTAATACAATTACAATAATTCTTTTGAAATCAAACCAAAGCATGCTTATTAAGGGGTAACATGTAGTAGAAAAAATGATCATCAAGGACAACCTTTTCTTCTGCTACATCCAATTACTAGACTCAATGAGATCTACTGTTTTGTTAGATTTTCCGTCTATTTTTTTGAGTTGCAAATCAAAAATCCTAACTTGATTTTTCATGTTGTTCCTCCAAAAGCTGTTCACTCGCTTGACCGATCATTGAAGTCTCCAAGTTTTTTCCCGATTTAAAGGAACTGCGTCCTGTTTTTTCAAGTCCAATACCATCAACCATCAACAAATTTGATATTTTGAAGATTTTTTTGGAAATTGTCTCCACGAAAATTTCCTCAACTTTAGGTACCTTGTTGTATAAATCATCTGAAGAGACGTTTTACTTAAATAACACTGATATTATCGTCCATCATATTAATTTCCGAATCATTACCCGAAACTTTTTGGTGGTCGAATTCTTCAAAAGCGCCCCGGCGCGCGTTCCTCCTGCGTTATTTAAAACGAAGAATTATTTTTTTATATCAGTATTGAAAAACGTCAGACAATTTGTTCAAAAAAATTTTTTTTTCGTCTTCACATCCATATCGACCGGCATCCAACCAATATTCGCCAATTTTCAAACTTAACGAGTGCGTCGCGAGTCGTAAACCGAGAGGAGGGAAAGGGGACAACAAAAGCCTAGCTTACCAATTGTGTTGTTTCCAATCCAGTCGATTTTTATTGTTATTACGAATGCCATAACCCATCAAAAGACGCCACGCCACGCAAACGAAACCAAAGCCATAAACAAACGAAACGAAGAGAAAAAAAAATAAATAAAATCATAAAATTTATGATAAAATTTTTTTTTCTTTCTTAAGATTGTAATCGCGATATAAATTAAATTAAATCAGATAAGGCGAGTGCATTCTATGATATTACATATTATATTTATATTAAGGTTTATTATTTCCTGGGAACTCGGTCGATAATATCGAAATCTTTTGGAAATTCAAAAAAAACTTAAATTGGGAATTAAAAATTAAATTCGTGGAAAAATCTTGTTGAATTTTAAAAACTCTTAATAAATATCGTGTTGAGACTTATTAGAAGAGTGATCAACTAGATTACTATCCGTAATTGCTCCTCGAACTCCTAAATTATTTCTTTAAAAACCGTTAGCAATGGCAGTCCCTAGGCAGGTGCTGGCTTTCTTTAAAAGCCTAAAGCTTCCCTTGTTATAACAGAGGGTTTAATCACAATATATCTCATTGGTCGCGGTGAAAAGGGGAAAAAAAATCCTACGCCCCATATACAATATAAAAAAAGCTTTTAGAGATCCATTGGATCGAAATAATCCTGGAGATTTCAATGATAAGTAAGGCGACTTAACAGCTTTTTGACGAAGAAATAGCATATAAGACCAAGTTGGAATTTTTGAACTTAAACTCCAAAAGATATAATTAGAAAAATCTAAACCAGTGGCTCTCAAAATTGTTTAAAAAAAAGACCGAAAAAGGTAAATCAATCGATATAAAATAAAAACAAAAAGCTATGGTTGAAGTCAATGATTCCCAAAGTGGGTGATACCACCCCCACTTTATCTAAATGTTTTGACTTAAAAAAATGTGTTATTGTGAACCACCGTGTGGTCACAAGAATAGGTGTCCTAGTCTTATTTGGACGAAGAAAATTATTTTTCGTTGAAATACAGATCTAATTTTTATTATATTTAATTTCACATTCTGGGAATCCTAAAGATGGAGGATTGTCGCCATTTTATGAAATTGGGAGTGGCACTGCTCTTCAAGCTATCTCAGCAGTGGATGGTCAAAGCCTGGCAGCCAGCAAATAAGAGTGACGTGATTGTAGACATATCTCTAGACACCAGACCACCTGCCGAGAAGGGTTTGACCCATAGGACTACTCGGTGAATTAAGAAGGGGTAAAACTTCCAGCACATTCTATCGTTCCAAGAAAAATAGAAAGTTGTGGCGACAAATAGTTTCTAAGAAATATAGAAAGTTTTGGTCAAGGATTAATAGAATCTTATGTATTAGAAGACTTCCGGGTTTCTATCTAAGAGGAAGGCAAGCACAACTAGTTGAGTCTAAATCGCAACCGTTACAGTCTTAAATAAATCGTTAAAGTGAGTGGGTCTTAAATAAATTGTCAACGTAGTCTGAAATAAATTATCAACAGTGAATCGCGAGTGTAAATAAATTGTGAACATTGTTAAATAAAGTGTAACGTGTAGTTAATAAGTGTAAATAGTGTAAGATTAATCAATAAACATTTGTTAAAAATAAATTTGTCGTCATTAAACACAAACCCAAGAACCCGTCAAAACGTTACAATACTTCAACTAGTCAGAGAAATACAATAAAGCAGTCTTCTAAAAATAACTTGGTCCAAATAAATAAACTTTGTGATCCACCGTGTGGTCACACGAACGAATCAAATTGAAAATATCATCTTGAAAGTTTCAATCTAAATAACAGGAAACGAATACTCTTTTTAAGTCTCAAACTTGAGTGGTTTTTAATGGAGATTTCAATGATAGGTAAAGTGCTTAAAGTTTTTCTTTAATTCAAAATTTAGTCTTTAAAATGCATTTTTTGGTGGTAAAAAGATTAAAATGATTTCTTCGAATTGTTAAATCAATCAAAATTGCATTTATGGCTCGTGCAATCAGATAAAGTCGCCCGAAAAAAGCCAATAACTCACGACACTTGTTTGGTTTTCTGTAGATACAACATTTTCTCGATGCTCGTCTCACAAGCATTCCTTTAATATGCATCTACAAAAACGATTTGAAGAGGTTAAAAATCCGAATAAAATACCTTTCGCGTCCAATAAATAACACTCGTTGGTTCGACTCCAACAAAGTCTCAAACGACAAAAAGACAAAAAATGAACGCCTCGTGTACATATATTTATATATATAAATGTCGCTGGACGCGCTCCTGTCCAGAAGCACCAACACGAAATCTGTCCGAAACATCTTCGCCCCGCACAGAAGCAGCGAATTACATCGAAAAACCACGTGTCGACGACAACCACGTCGAGATTTCCTCAATTAGATTCGACAAGGCGTTTTGTCTTGGCTGCATTTTTCTGCGAGTTGAGGTCAGCAATTCGTTATTTACGAGACACATCACCTTATAGATCGTAGACAATGCACACTCGGTGCATTGTTGCACTTAGGCTTACCCAACCACTCCTGTATATTGTTGGATCGCGAGCTTTTCCTCGGTGTGCTCACCAACAAAAAAAAAATAGTCGCCGCGTGGTATATTTGCACAATTGAATGTCCCACCTTGTTTGTTTTGTTGCTCGTGCATCGAACGAGGATGGATAGAGAGTACCATGCTTTTTCCTCCAGCCGTTCGTTTCTTCTCGATATTATGAGAGTAATAATGTATTTTGTCTTTTAGTACAAATCTGTAAACAATCTCTTCAATATTTATTACATTCTTTGGGGTTTTATCGCGAGATTTACGAGCGTTCGATTTGCCCCGTCGATAAAACGAATAAACCAAAGAAAAGTGGCTTTCTTCAAGCGAGGAAAAAAAGGCTCGAGACCTCTCGTGTGGTCCTATCAATCCATCGGCATTTTTAAGGACAAATCTTTGAGACTTAAAAAAAAAATATTTCTTAAAAATATCTACCTATGAAGGTATCAATTGATTGGTCGATATCTGGAAAATTAATGATTTTCACGAAAAAATTATTCTTTGTGAAATTATATATTATGAAATTTCCTATAAAATTTGTCTGTAACATTTTTTCATATCTCCTATGGATCATGATTTATAATATGTTAAGTTGTTCAACCCTAATTGGTGATTTCAATGCTACATTTGTACAGAGAAATTGACTTGAAAATTTGATCTTGTTGCTTTTAACCTCGCGATGGTTTACACTTAACAGGGTTTCAGTTAAAACAATTGATTTAAAAATTCAATAATAAAATTTTAAACGGCAACAATGAAAACCTTTCTTTTTTTTGACTGTTTTGTGTCGGTTAAAACAATTGATTTTAAACATTTAACAATAAAATTTGAACAAAGCAATTTTTTTTAATTGTTTATTTCTTCAACATACTTAATAGTGTTCATCCAGGTCTTTGAAGAATTTAGTAGCCTAGTTATTTAATTCTTTTTTCTGTGACCACACGGTGGTTCACATTAGTTGACTTAAACACCTAATATTTTGACCTGATATACGAACATTTTATAAAATTTTTTGAGTATAGACTTGTTTGGTGTGTTATCTAGTATTTCCATGTGACCACATGGTAGGTCACAATGGTAGGTGAAGAAAAATGGAGATTTTTCGCTATTGAGTTTAAATTTTTAATTTTGAGTTTTTTTCGTGTAATGACACGATGGTTCACAGTGTAAATTATGTGTTTATGTCTTTAAAAACTTGACTATCTCTAAATAAGATATTTCTTTACAAATTTTCTCGCTTAGTCATTCATTAAAATCTCCAGAATTTCTTCGATTCAATTGATAACCACTTTGAAAACATTTCAAACAAGTCTTGTAAATTTTTTTCTGTTCAACTCAATTACGACTTTAAGCCTTAAAAATTATATTCTCATAAAATTTGGTTCAAATCTTTCGTTTTTAAGCCTACTTCATATTGAAATTATGTCGTTTGATCTATCATTGAAGTCTCCAGATCTTTGTTTCCCCAAACAAATTTTTAAGACTCGATTACTTTTAAAAATGTTACTCAAATGTTTATCTCAAAGCATGCTATAAATGAAAATTTTGTCGTTTGATCTATCATTGAAATTTCCGATTTTTTTTTCGATTTTCTTGGTTTCATCAACAAATTAAGCTAAAACAAAGTAATTAAGCTAAATACGACTTTGGTATTAAAACAGATATTTTTATAACCTCATTAAAAGTGGTGTTGAAGGTTTGGTTCAAAGTTTCTGCTTTAATCCCTATTTGATATTAGGGTTTTGTCCCTTTATGTATCGTTGAAGTCTCCCAACTTTTTGAAATTTTATAAAAATATTTTCGTATTGTCACTTGGTAATTTTATTTATACTTGTTATCTCAAAGCCTATACTGTATATTGAGATTTTGTCGCTTGATTTATCATTGAAATTTCCAAAATAAATTTAGTATTTTAGTTTCATTGAAAAATTTTTTAAGTTCCGATTATACATTTTTATCTTCAAACGATATTTTTACTAGCTGATACCCGCTCGCTTCGCTGAGTGTATCTAAATTTAACTGATTAATTAAAAGATTCCCTACGTTCACAGTGAAATATAAAAATTAATCTATTTTGACCGAAAAAAATGATAGATACTCTCAGACTTTAGATCCAAAGAGTGTTCATCAAAATTCATAAAACTACTTTTCAAGAAAGAGATGTTAGCTGTCTCACATCAGCTTCTATACGATTTTTAGTAAAAAAATACCTGTATTCCTTCCTTTAGGACTTGAAAATCTTTCATACCAAATATCATTTCAAACCGTACAGCTATTTTAGGGGACATCCATTAATTGCGTGAGGCATTTTTTGCGATTTTTGAAATCCCATCCCCTCCCTTCTGATAAGATGTCATGAGATTTGGCATATATCATTCCCGCAATCTAATGTGATATTTTTCCAAAAAAAAAAAAAAAAAAAAAATACGTGATATTTGCGAGACCTTCTCTTTCCCCAAAGTAAGATTAGATGAGATTCGGCTCGATCCTATTGTCCCCTGAACGCCTCACGTAATTAATGGATGTTCCCTCAAAAGAATAGATTAGTAGTTATCCTATAGGATCTTTAGCAAAACTTCATTAAAATTCATTCCGTTAAGTAATTGTTAGTTTTTTGAAATATTTAGTTTATTTTTTTAATACGTATATTTCTATTTAATATCTTCGACAATGAACAATAAAAACATTTAAATATTTTTAAAAATTTCATTATTAACTTTATTGGGTGTTAAATTGAAATTCTTATTTATTTTCCAGTAAAAATTGTCAATTTTTTAATTTAAACTTTGTAGAGATTTCTTTCGTTATTGTGTAAAATTAGAGGAAAATGCGTTAAAATTCTATTTCACAAACTTTACCGAAACTTTTTATATGTACGGTTCCTGTAGGATATAATTGGTTTGCCATCCTATGGGAACCATGCATTATTCTAGCCTTAAAAGTAAGCTATATCATTCTCCTTCAAACTAACACATTGCAAAAATCATATCAATCTTTAACTGTGTGATAAACAAAAAAAATCTATCCCACGGTAATAGTACATCTCCCCTGAGTAAAAAGTAGATCAAGTCTTCTGAAGGAAAATGAGTTAAGATTCTATTTCGTGGATTTTAATAAAACTGCTTTTAAATACATGGTTCTTATAGAATACATACTTGTTTTGCTATCCCATGGGAACCGTTTATTATTCCGGTATGAGAAGTAATTTATATTATTTTCTGACCCCTAAACTACCACATTACAAAAAAGAAAGCTAATCTTTTGCTCTGTAAAAAAATATCTATCCCGCGGGAACCGTACATTTTTTCTGGATATAAAGTATACTATATGTTAAACCGGATTATAATCTATATCTATGCCAAATTTCATCCAGATCCATTCAGTACTTTTTGAGTGAAAGAGCAACAAACATCCTCACAAACTTTTTCAAATTATTTCAACTTATTTCAAAGATTTTGTTGAAAGTTTTTTTTTCAAAGCCTACTTTATATAAGGGATTTGTCGTTTCATGTATCATTAAAGTCTCCGGATTTTTACCGGATACTTTTTTTGATTTTTCTACTTACAAACAGTGAATCAGAACTTTTGTTAAGAAATTTTATAGTTAAATATTATTTATTTCAATTTTGGTCACCAAAAAAAAAAATTATCTTATCTTAAGTGAACGTATCGACCGGAATAATTTCTCAATTAACTTCATCCGTGCGGCTTAAACTCTTATCATTTTTCAATAAAATCCGAAAATTTCTCGGTGCCCCGATAACAAATCGTCGTCTGCCGCTCGCTCGGCGAGAAAACATTCATAATCGTTAGATTCATTGCGGCGATAACGAGAGGAAAAAAAGGCAACCACACCGCACGTATGTGAGATTGTCGCGTCCGATAAGATCTAAGCCCGAAAATAATTCTAATTTTTATTAACAATTTGACTGCCGATAAAAAATATTTTCACCCATCCACGTACAGCGTGTCTCAATAAATTTCCTAAACGATTCCAATTCATCAGTGTGAGATAATGAAAGATTAAGTTGAACTAATGCATAAACATCAAGGAACACCATACGACAATTGAGCCATTTCCCCCTATCGTTATCTTAATAGATTTGTCATAAATAAAAATTGGAAAAATCCTCATAGATTTAAATATTTCCTTTTACAGATGAGGAATATTTACATAGTTGTTCTTTATTAGATATTTGTCAATCACTCTGACAGGTCATCTGTCTTTTCTCTGTCATTTTTACCGTGGAAAATTGGATTTTAACACTGAAGAAGTTGAAGAGATTTTGTAATTTTTACACAAGGGAAAATATGTATCGACTAATTGCAAATAACTTGATCACATTCTTGACAGTTCAAGTAAGCAATTACAGAAATATTGATTTATGTCCATTTCGGTTTTTTTTTCTCTCATGTCTTCGTTACGGCCAATTAGAAATTCTGTACACGTCCCAATAGCAAGTGTTGAACAAACGCCACTTGTTCATAACAAACTTAAGACTAAAACAAACCACTTGACGCCTTTTCGGGCGACACTTTTCATACGTTTACATATATATAGAGCCTCGAGTGTAAAAAAAATTTTTCCTCTCGAATAAATTCGTTTTTTTCGCTCTCTAACGAATCGATCTGTGAAAATAATTTAACGCGATCGAAACTGGTTTGAAATTTATTTCCCGGTAGCACTGTGTGGTAAACGGGTTATTAAAATTAACGCACGGTGAAAATTCGCGCGATGCATGTGCGAGGAAATTTGAATTATTGTCGGATCGGGCGACATTTTTGCACCTTGTTAGCGCTATTATATGAGTTACGAGGGCGACGACGACTGCATCATGCACGTCGTTGCAGTTGCATTCGTCTGAATTATGCGAATGCGACAGACGCTTAAATATTCATGCATGTATATGTTTTTTACAAACGTTGACAGTGTATGCAATTTATTGATGCGGTTATTGTGTGCGAAAGAACACATCTAATGAGGGTGTCCATACGACAAGAATAAAAAAAGCTTTATGCACCTTTACAATAAATGGCTTTTCACTCATTGGTAATTCCCCTGATTGCTATTTCAAATACAATTTTTGATTTATAACATTTTCTCTTAAAAAAAGTGGTTGCGTGTACTTACATATGTACGCGCGTGAGAAGTTATACTTCTTTGGTATCATTAAAAATTAGTTTTTATCAATTTTATTCAAATAATCATTTTCAAAAAACTGTAATTTAATATTAACTAATAATAATATATATATTTAAAGATATAATTATTAAAAATAAAATTAAGAGAATAATATTTTAATTTGTATCAATAAATAATATCCAAAGAAAGCGGCAAGACGTTTATAAAATTTGTCAGGATCATTTTTCTGGTTAACAATTCAGGCATGTCATGAAAACAAAGCTTCATAAAAACTGCGAAATAACGTAAGTAGCTACTTTTCAAAGTAAATGTATTAATCTTATTCATATCTTCTTTTACTAAATTATTATTTTAAGATGGTTGAATCATTTCAGAATCCCAGATTTCGTGATAACTAAGAATATGCATGAATTGCAGACGTCATTTTCATCATTAAATTTCAAATAGTATAACAGCTACTGCAAAACTCGAGAAAAGTAATAACTTATTTATTAATAATATGTGTCATTTATTTATATAATTATTTTTAATTTAAATATAAAAATTAGTGAATTAGTAAATAAATACAACAAAAATTCAAATTACGCGCGCCTAGTTAAAAATACCGAGCCGTTTTGGGGACAACTTCATCTTGTTAATTTGTGATGATAAAATAGAACGCTACTAATGCTTCTGAAACCGCGCCGCAATGCAGACGTCATTTTCATTATTAAACTTCAAAAAGTACCTATAACAGGTACTGCAAAATGAGGAAAGTAATAACTTATTTATTAATAATATGTGTCATTTATATATATAATTATTTTTAATTTAAATACCAAAATAAATAAAATAAAAAATAAATACAACAAAAATTCAAATTACGCGCGCCAGGAGACCCAGTGGTTTTGCGACTAACTTCATTTTGTTAATTTATATCTTAAGGGGGTATTCTAGTCTAGAGGCCCGAATTTCGAGCGTTTTTTGGCAATTGATAAAGAAAAAGCATTTGATTTTTTTACCATCCATTTTTTTATCATTTGTTTATTTATATTCAGAGAGTACACAAAATTAATTTAAAAAAATTTTTTTTATTGAGTTATGCGTGTTTGAAGTAGAGGGAAAAAAACAGACCGTGTCCTCGTCGCCATGATTTCTACCCTAGTGATCATTTGAAAAATAAAAAAAATGATGGATTCTTGATAAGTACAAATGTCGCTATCGCATGAACTTCCAAAACTGAAAATTTTTTTTTTCATGAAATGGCGGCTACTCATAAATAAAGGTCGATTTTTTCACTCATTTTTTAACTTTGTCGAATTTTTTAAAAATATTACAAATTTAAAATTGGTTCATGCGATAGAGAGATATTCAAAGAATATTCATGCCAAATTTCAAGTAAATCGGCTGATTAGAACTTGAGATATTTTGGTTACCGCATCGAAAAAAGTAGTTTCGAGAAAAACGCGTTTAAAGTTTTACGTTAAGGCTCAACCGGTCGAGTTGCCGCGACACTAAAACGGCTATAACTTCGGAAATAATTTGAATTTTGAAAAATCCTTTTAAGGAGATATTTTTGAATATATAAACTATCGAATTATGTAAGAAAAAAATTTTCGATTTTTTCAAATTCCTAGACTAGAATACCCCCTTAAAGAAATGTTTAGTCAACAATGAATCGAACTATGAAGTCAAATGAAGGATTAAATTTTCATGTTATATTTCATTCCATAACTAATAAAATATCAAATCAGTGCAACTCGTTGCACGAAAAGGGCAAATACTTGGATGCATTCCTAGTTCTAATCTTACTCAAATCATATTGTAACAAGTCTAAGAAGGTGCCGCCATTTTATGACTCTTGGGGTGTTGTCACCTGCCCTCAGCCGTGGGTGGGTCGAACCAATCCCCAGCCAAAGGAGGAGCACCGTTATCGCAGGATGAGGAGAAACCTTGTGAAATTCCAGGAATTCCAGAATATTCTCTCTCTAAGAGTTTCGTCTTTTAGACCACCAGGCACGAAGGATTAAACAAAAGAATTTAAATTTCCATCAAGGAATAATAGAACCGAATATTCGAGAAGGATTCCGAAATCCTATATATAAACCCTGAACAAACATAGGCTAGTCAGTATGAAATCAATCTTCGACGAGTCTTGAAATAAATATTTAAAGTGAACCGTGTTAAATAAATTGTGAACATTGTAAAATAAAGTGAAACAGTGCAATAGTGAGTGACAATAATTAGTGAATAAATGATTGTGAAAACTGAATAGTTAAACAATGAATTAAATAACTGTCTAAGTGTATATATAAAAAAGTGTAAAAAAAAATTATGAAAAAAACCTAAGAACCCGTAAAAAGTTACAGTATAGTGATGTAATTCCCCTGTCAACGATTTTAGACATAAAAAGATTTAATTAGTTTATTTTATTAAATTAGTAAGATTTACATGTCACGTTATTAAGGTCTTTTCGACAATCAAAAAACCCTTAAACTATAACTATTATTTTTTTTTAATGTTTTAAGAAGAAAACGTAAGTCCTAAATGTTATCATTTTCTAGATTCATCAAGCAGTTATAATATTACAGACATCTAAATTACAAATAAGCAATTCGAAGAGTAGAAAAATTTAACTCCTCTGGGTGTTATTTTTAAGTTTCAAGAAATAATTTTTTTAAAAATAAACTGAATTGTTCACATTATGTAATTCCCCTGTTATCGTCTTAAAGATAATATGTTAAATCATTAATGAACTGCAATTTTTTTCAATCTTTAAAAATAGCTTTAAAAGGTCTAACAGAACATTTTCTTCAACTACAAAAATTTATTTATATATAATAACTAGCTGGTCCCCGCCCGCTTCGCTGAGCGTATCTAAATTATACTGATTGAATAATGGAAACTTTCATCCCATCAACAAAAAAAGACAGATAGATATTTCTAGATCTTTGATTCATAGAAAGTTCATGAAAATCAGATAAACTACTTTTCCAGGAATATATTCTATATAGCTATCTAGAAGAGCTATCTTATTGGTTCTATACGTTTTTATGAATATTATAAAATACTTATACTTACTTCTGTTCCTTAAGTAGCAATACAATTCGAAAATGTTGAATGTATTATATATTAAACTGAGTTTTTCACCAAGTTCAAATTTTTCAATAGTAATTTAACACGTTTATTTTTAAACATTATAGACATTCAAAAATTAACAACGAAAGAAGTTTCAATGTTTCAAAAATGTTCATTATTAATTTACCGATGTTATCGGATGTTAAATTAAAAATCATATTTTGCTGTAGAAATTGTAATTTTTATTTAAATTTTTTGGAATGATTGTGTTAAAACGCTATTTCATGAACTTTAGGGATAGCTTTTTTAAAAACACGATTCCTGCAGTAGGATAAGTACAATTGTTATGCTATCTTTTGAGAATCGTGCATTATTCTAACATACGAATTAATAATCTATATTTTTCTCTGACCTTTCAACTACCCTATTGCAAAAAATCATGTCAATCTTTTGCTCTATGACAAACAAAAACATATCTATCCCACGGAAGTAGTACATTTTTACTGGATAAAAAAGAGATCAGGCCTTCTTGAGGATAATGTGCTAGAACTCTATTTCACGTACTTTAACGAAACTTCTATTAAATACACGATTCCTGTAAGATACGATTGTCTTGTTATCCCACGGGAAGAGTACAATTATGTCGGTTTTAATAACTCTCATTGCTTGTCAAGCAATGAATCACGCACCGGCGCTATCTACTTAAAATATTGGTTTGTAGTACATGCTATGTATCATCAGAGATGGCGCTGTATGTGAAAAAAGATTTTCCCGCTTTTCTGTTTAAATTTTTCCTGAATTTTCTTTGCTATAAACCTCACACAGCCCGAGACCTTTCCAACGAATGCAAAACCGTGGAAATCGGTTCGTGCGTTCTGGAGTTATAGCGCCAGGAAGGAAAACCCGACTTATTTTTATATAATAGATTTTTTGTTTAGTACAAATATTTTCGGTCAATATGAAGAACATTTGTAATGTAATTCCCCTGGTATCATTTTTTCAGAGATTAAAATATGGTCAAGGGCAGTGTACAATGTACAAAAGGTTTCTTTTTTTTTAAATTTGGCGCGAATAAATCATTTAATCGAGAAATCAGCGGGTGAAAAATGAGACAGTGTGCGACACTAAAGGCGACACTTTACCTAGAGGTACCTATGTCGTTTGCAGCTGCGTTGCCTCAATAAAATGGTTGTTTGAATGCATGAAATTATTAAGTGCACACAATGTCCATTATGCACTTTTCATATTGACCAAATTGGGAATTGCGATGCGCGACATGCCGTAGGTACAGTGACCATCATCGACCATCGCTGCCCATCTATTCCAATTTACAATCGACGGTGTGCCGTTCACGCGATATGCGCAACCGGTTCGAGCGCTTGCATATTTGGTCGCGATGCAATTTTTCAGCGAGCCAGAAAAAAATTTTCCCGGTTGCATTTGAAAACTAATTTGAATGTTTTATGGCATTAGCCAATAATTGGCGTGGAACAGATGGCGACAATCGGCCATTTATGGTGTGTGTGTGTGTGAGTGCATCGAAAAAGGTAACACGGTTTGTGAGGGGCGAGGATGACCACAAGACCAACCTCACCCTTACGTCTTATCTCTTGTCACATGGAAAAATTCGCAATGAAAACGTTAGATGGTTCATCAAAGCAAACGCCGATCGTTTGAACAGTGTGCGTCCGTGCCACCCACATCGGGGCCGTATCATTTCACCTCATCGCACGACCTTTCGATCGTCTCTCTGATGACGATAATGGGCTCACATTAATCGACACTCGTATTAACACATAGATTATTGTAATTTTAAAACGAAAAAAAACCGAAGAAAATGATGGATTTAAAAAAAAAAAAAAAAAAGGTCTAATCGTGCGCTATCAAGACATTAACCAAGACCTGTGCACACGCCTTAATTTTATCCTTTGAACACAAACAAAAAAAAAGGGTAAAATTGAAGATTAGATGGTAATAATTATCGGTAATTTACACCTAAGAACTTTTCTAAACAGTCAAAAGTTTGAATTTTGCGACAAACAAAACTCCGGGGGTTGCAGACATTGAGCGCTGCGTTTCAGTCTCGTCATATCGTAAATTATCGTCTGTCGTTCGATGAACCGTGCAATGCATCGACGTACAACATATTTTTATATATATTTTTTTTGTGATATCATAAACCAATCTTTGTGTACGTGGTGAAAATAAATTTTTTACATTCGTATGCACACGAGAGATATGAACGCGCGAGAGGCGCGAAACAAATTTTTTTTTTATCTCACCAAAGCAAGGTCTGCATATAGAATATTATATGTTTTTGATTCCAATCGAAATTGCCAGCCAAAGTCTGGCCATGTTCACGCCTTATCGCCTATCGTAAACTATCGAGCGACTCGATAATGTTGCGAAAAGTGCACAATATATTTTTTTTTTTGAGCAAATCTCAATCTGATAACGAACATTTTTTTTTTGCTCCTACTGAATTCAATTATACACGAATGAATCGAACCAGTAGCCAATGTCTCAAGAGATGGCTTTACATAGATCGAATTCCGTGCGTTAATTGAATATTCATGATTTAATTCGATAATTAAATTGTCCGATTCGATTCGATTCGATAAATCGTCACGAAAGATATTTGGTCGAGTATTTTTGTATTTTTTTTTTTACTTAAGTCTCTTATGCTATGGGACAGTTTATAAATTGTCCTCGATGGTAATACTGGTGTGTCAAAGACACGCCATTGTTATGTCTGTTCGATTTCACGTTATTGCCATTGACAGCAAGTTGACATTTCAACAAATGTTGACCAAAATTGATGGTCGTTTTAACATATAAAAGAGACACTTACTGAACTCATTGTGTCGAAGATGAGCTCTGATTTTTACAAATACACTACCACCAAAAAGGGGGTCTTTTCCAATATTTTTATTGGATAAATAAAGAAAAAATTTGATTAAAAGACTCACATAGTGGATCGATGTCATCGTCTTCATCCATCATGACTTCGCCTGCAACAAAAAATAAAAAAATATTAAAATCAATGTCTTTAAGATCATTGTTAAAAATGTCTTTTTGTTACATGCAAATTCAAGAGATCTCATGAGTTACCTAGAAATCTTCATTAAAGGATTCACTAGCAAAAATGCTTATCTATATAAATAAAACTAGCTGGTTCCCGCCCGCTTCGCTGAGCGTATCTAAATTATTCTGATTGAATAATAGAAACCGTAGAAGTTCAAAGTTTTCAATAGTTCAAAAATTTAGATTTAACTAATAATTTTACAATTATTAATTTATCAATGTTATCGAATGTTAAAAAAAATCATATTTTTTAGTAAAAATTGTCATTTTTATATCAACTTATATGGAGTAATTGTGTTATAACGCTAACGCTTTTTTAAAAACACGATTCCTGCAGGATAAGTACAATTGGTATGCTATCTTTTGAGAACTATGCATTGTTAGAAATAATCTATATTATTCTCTGACCTCTCAACTACCCTATTGCAAAAAATCATGTCAATCTTTTGCTCTGAGAAAAACAAAAACATATCTATCCATGTTGACCAATCCTTCTTGAGGACAATTCATTAGAACGCTTATTCATGCACTTTTACGAAACTCCTTGTAAATACTCAGTTCCTGAGGGATACACTTCTTATCCTATCCTACGGGAACCGTGCTATATTTTGACATTAATGATAGCCTATATTTATCCTCTGACTCTTAATTAACCACCACATTGTAAGAAATTATGAAAATCTTTGGCTCTGTGAATAATAAAAACTTATCTATCCTACGGGAACCGTACATTTTTCCTCGATATAAATAAGATTGTCGGATAAGAAAATTATTTTTTGCCTTGAGGACCTTATGAGTTATTACTATTAATATATTATAATCACCTAAAAACGTTAAGTTTCAACATTATTTTTCTTACCAAAAATCTGGTTTTTCTATTTTCCCGTTGAAATTTTCCGAAATAAAACGTATCCTAGATAATGATTCGCATAGACCTAAATAAATAAATAATAGACCTAATTTATGCATAATTTTTTGCTCCAACCTGTTTTTCAATATACCGGGGAAATGAGACATTTTCCCGTTATAAAAAGTTTTCTATTTAATGACTCAAATTGTCATTTATCATCATACCAAATTTTATTAAAAACCTTATTTATTTGGGTAAGAATTAATAATAGGTTTCTGAAAATAATTTCGCAAATAATGAATTGTTTTTGAAACAACTTTAATAACCATTAAAAAGGTTATAGCGGGCCAACCTTTAAAGATAGACATATGTCGTTGTCTACTTTTTTTTAGAACTTCTTAAGAGAAACAATTTTGCTAGTCATGATTTTTGCGTAACTTAAACCGTTTACGCAGGGTAGGCCACGAACGCTCTCAAAAGGAAAAATTTTCCTAGTTTTTGCCACATTTTCCATCGATGCTCTGCTGATATTGGTCGTAGCGTGATGTTGTATAACTTAAAACCTTTGTCAATAATTAGGCTAACCAACAAAAAAAGAATTTTTCAATTCGAACCAGTAGTTCCTAAGATTAGCGCGTTTAACCAAACAAACAAACAAGCAAACTCTACAATTTTATATATTAGTGTAAATGATAACTGTATTTCAATGGTCGCTTTTAACTCAAAAATAACAAGATAGATGTCAAACAATTTTTTTTTTTTGAATTACTTTTTATATAGTTAGTCCTTATCTAAAAAATTATCACGATATCTTCATTAAAAACAAAATAATTCAAGTTTTTAAAAAAGCAATTTTTACAAGCAAAACGCGTTAAGCTGTGGATTTTTCGTCGCTTTGATAGAGTGGGCCAAACGATCTAATGCGCATGAGCTGGAAAGAATATGTTTCTCCTTCCACTGCCTACTGATTATTTCATATTTGAGCGTAGACTTAATGCAGTTCAGCGATATATTAGATTATTAAAGATTTTTTAAAAATTCTTTTTTCTATTTGCTTAGCAGCTTTTAAAACATTTTTTTTTTAGCTTTTTTTAAAATTTTCTCTTAGCATTTTTTATATTTTACTGTAAATTTAGATTCGAAATACATTTTTTAGTTACAACCGTTACAATAATCAAATTACATTTCAGCAATCCCTTTTATTATT
The DNA here is from genome assembly GCA_958496155.1 of Sisyra nigra. Lineage (NCBI taxonomy): Eukaryota > Metazoa > Arthropoda > Insecta > Neuroptera > Sisyridae > Sisyra > Sisyra nigra. The sequence goes on from OY292315.1 coordinate 2,901,208, forward strand.
GCATTTATTTTTTAGCCGGAAAGAGTTAAGTTAGCGAGAAATATAATAAATAATTATATATAAATTAATTATATATGCTATTATATATTATGTATAATTATTTATAAATAATTTTATTTTATTTTTTTAAGTTAACTGCCGTTGAATCTTATAAATATGAATAGTTTAAAAATTGTATTACTAATTAAATATACACCTGGAGCAATTGCGGATCAGGAAAGAGTATATAAGAAACAATTTTAAAAAAAATAAAAACAGTGATTATTTTGGATTATGCAGCAATTTTTTATTTGCAAATTTTGAAAAATTAATTTTTAATTAACTATTAACTATACACCTGGAGCAATAGCGGATTCTGAAATAGCAATTTAATAGCAATTTTTTGGTTAAAAAAGTTAAAAATGTTCTACGCAAAGTTCTTTCTGGTTATTTTTAATATATTTTTGCTTTAAATTTTTTAAATTTTTTCTTCTGTAAATTAAATATGTTTTTAACATAATAACCTACGCAGACGACGTCACGGGAATCAGCTAGTATTAAATATAATCCTCAAGTAGACAGAAACAGGCTACAAAAATCACCAAGTACATTAAGAATAGAGGACACTTGACAAAAAAGATGCAAAGCTCCTAATACCTAAGTCTCTAAGTCTCTACATGGATCATTGTAGCGCAGCATCAGGCAGGTGCTGGCTTTCTTTAAAAACATAAAGCTCATCCATACAAATGAAGGATCACATCACAATAAACCTTATTAATTTCATTCAATAATTCACCATTTGATTCTAACAGCCCAACGACGACAATAATCGTGACCAAGTCACGAGGAGGGGAGTGATGTGGCGACTAGAAATGGAATTCGAACATGCAGTGATACCTCTCGCAACTGCCCTGACGAAACGACGATATATACTTTAAGCAATTCAATTTGTTCGAGGCCAGTGCTGGCCAACGTAATTGTATATGTATATATACATATATATAAATATATGAGTTTTGCGTCATGAATTTGACCAAATAGTGTGACACACCGTGTGGTCACATATATCAAATTTAAAAAAAAAATAGTTAACAATCGTTCTCTAGTTTTTTTTTTATCATACAATCTAAGGTTTTTAGAAAAATGAAAAGTGTGACCACACGGTGTGTCACAGTGTAACACATTTATGTGTCAAAGTGACCAATAAAATTCAAATGCATACCAATTACAGATTTCGAAAGCCCCCCAAACAAGAAACTAAATTAATCCGCCTTATTCAACTCCATTTTTTCAATTACCATTCAATTTTTGCGTCAAAATGTGACACACCGTGTGGTCACGTACTACTGTATCAACATTTACTCGCAAAATCCCCACTTTATTTAGTATTTTTCGATTTCAATCTAAAAAAGTGCAACCTTGAAAGATGTTACCACACGGTATGCCACACTATGACATATTCGTGCATTGATTTGACCAATTACATTTTTTAATAAAAAATTTAAATTAAATTGAGACAAAATGTGACACACCATATGGTCACGTACTTTTATATCAAAATTTACAAGAAAACAATTTAAATTCATCTATATTTAGTTTTTCAGAGTAAAAACTTATATCAAGTAACCTATGATTTTCTTTTGTTTAAATATAAAAAGTTGTTATTGGTTGAAAATTCAAAGCCTACTTTGATACTTTGATTTTTTCAAAGCTAACTTGGATTTTATCAGATCACTGTTTTCTTATCTGGAATTTATGTTAAATTTTTCATGAAATTTTGAAAATTAAAGATTTAACTTTAAAAATTTTTATTAGATTATAAAAATTAATTAAATTTTATTTAATTTGAGATAAATGTTTATTTTAAAGTTGTGGCTCGTTTATGAGACTTTCGACTCAGCTTGGCTTCTGCGTTCCCAAACAGTAATAATTATAACAAACCAGAAATTAATAACTTTCAAAAATCAGATCTCAGTCTCGCGGCCAGCGCTCCGCTCTAGCAATTAGTGCAAGCCGCACAGAAGCTCCCGGTCGGTCGTCTGGCGGCCGAAAGGGCGGCACCCGAACACATCACCGCGAGTGGGTAATTACCTAATTAATTATATACAACACGAGTTCACATTTAATATTTTCGAGACAGCCATTCGGCATTCAGTAGCTGACCGTGTAATTGTCATAATAAATTCATTTGTAACTGGACAGAGATCGCCAGAGATCATCGTAAAGATTACCTGTATACTTCGACCCCGGTCAGCCTCTCACAGTGTCCACTTGGAATAATTAAAATCAGTGATTCCCAAACGTTTGTTTTTAACATGAATCAAACAGATATTTTTTTTATTTACAAGTTTCCTGCAGGAACCATACATTTTTCAAGAATACATATCAACATAGATAATTTCTAACTCATTTTATACCAAAATCATCTTTTGTTACTTTGTGAGAAGTACTAAACACTTGGTTCGTTTTAAAGCTATCCTGGAGGAACCATACATTTCTTCAGGATTAATTGTGACTTTAGTTCTATCCTAATATCCACAGTGTATAACTGTCAAATTTTACCAAAATTCGTGCAATAGTTTTTGTGTGAAAGAGTAACAAACAAATTTTCAGTTGTTGGATTAAGGTATTAAAGACTATCAGGTGTCCATGGGCCACAAGTTAACAACCACTGACTGAAATGAAAAAAAGGCAAAACTGGCCAAGACAAAAAACCAATAAATATCATCTCAAGCCAGACAAAGATCGAACGAATCTCACACGTTCACATCATGTAAATTACAGTGCGATTTAATTAGTTAATTGCACCGTTAAATATGTGATTTAAAAACGAAAGAAAAAGTTCGTCTATAATTACATTGAATTCCTATAATTAATCTTGCAACGCTAAAACGAAAAAGTCTTTCATATATCATACAACGATAAATTCATAAACATTTAAGCTGTATATATATTTAAAAAAAAAAAAAAAAAAAAAACAAAGAAAGAAATTTATTTTTATTTTTATGTAGGCATCATAAAGATAATTCTATATTAAGAAAAATTCAATATAATTGAACCTACACAAGACAAACAATAATAATATTATATTAATAACTTGATGCTCAATATCTCAACAAATGTTTCTATCTATTTAAAATTTGCCGTCACCCATTTCTATGTCTGTCTCTAAAAAAAAAAAAAAAAAAAAAAAATCATAAGTTGGATTTTCAACGAGCTTATACTCTTCAAAAGATATTAGATGTGCAAAAAAACGGTTTCGATAAATCAAAAAACACATTGAATTGAAGATTTCGATAAAAAATTTGTTTAAAAATAGCGTGTATAAAGGAGGATAAAAATCAAGTTGGTTTTGAAATTTCCTTTTTGAGACAAAAAAAAAATGAAAATATAAGCTTTAAAGGTGATTTTTCCCACGATTGTCTACAACCCTTGTCTCTTCTTTATAAATCATCCCTCCTTCATATAAAGCTTTTTTACTGTAAAATGAAAGCATCAAAGTAGGTTTTGAAGGTTGTGATGTTTCAACCAATCAAATTACTATTAATTGCCTTTTTTATCTAGACAAAACAAAAAAGAAAAGCACAAACCACTTGATTTCAAAAGTTATGGCTTTTGACTATCGTTTTCAAAATTAATACTAACGAAGAAAACAAAAGAACAGAGAATTTTTAAATTTAAGTCTGAAACTTCCAAAATTTCTTTATAAATAAAGCTGAATAAAATCCCAAGTAGGCTTTGAAATATCAACCAATAAGAATGATGGACATTAGAAAAAAATCATAGACTACTTGATTTCAAATAGTTGATTTAAACTAATTTATTTTTAGGTTTGGATAGCGCCACACTTTGAACCAGCGGGAAAATTGAGAACTTCCTAAAAAGATTTTCTGTTTTAAATTTAACTATCTAAAACTTTTTTAGATTTAACCTTACATTTTTAAGATCTTTACAAGTATACAGTTGTTTGTATTGCATCAAAATGAGATTTATTTTAACAAAATGGAAACATCAAAGATGGCTTTGTATTTTTTTTTTTGACTACTTGATCTGGTCGCTTGAATTCGAATCTAAATTGTTTTCGTAATAATTATTTGACATCAAAAGCATTAATATCTAAGTGAGCTTTTCTGAAATAAAATATCCAAGTTGCCATGGGAACTTAAAATATTTTAACCAATAAGAAGTGCTCATTACATAAAGCCTACTTGATTTTTGAACTTTTACAATAAACCATTTTCTATATATAATCTTCAAGTGGTTCTAGAGCTTAAATTAAGAGCCAAATCATAAATTACCTAGTTAGATTTTTTGTGTCAAATTTAATCGTCGTAAATTTATAATTGAAACTTTTTTTGTAGGATTTCAAGTTTTCATCAAAAATATAATAAATTAAAAATGTTGCCTTTTTAAACTAATCAAAGTATGCTTTGTTTGAGCTAAAATTATTTTAACTGCTGCGAGGCGTCACAGAACTTTCTTTTAATTTCATTTATGACTTTATAACTATACATATAAATACTATAACTATATATATATATATATATATATATATACATAAACAAATTCCCAAGCTTCACCCCACAACCATCTTTATATCAATTTTCCCAGGAAAAAGTTCCAAATAAAAGTTGTAGGCATCAATGAGTTTAAGGACCATAGAAATTTTAAAGAAAATCGTTAGAGCCGTTTTCGAAAAAACTTGAAAAAGCTCAAAAACTCGAAGAATAAAGTAGAGCTTTCGGTTAACCGATTTCAACGAAGAGCCTCGCGGTACAACTAGATATAATATGCAGCCAAAATTCCAAGTTTGGTGACATTTGAATTAAGCTTTCGATACGACACACACACACACACACATGTTTCTAAAAACCACTTTTTTTTAATTCAGGGGACCTCAAAACATGTATTTCTGGTGAAAGCTTGAATTCGAAAAAAATTTGACCCGATTACAATACTTCTTTACTGATATAAGGTTTGTTCGCGAAGGTGATTCTGAACTAATAACGGATCAATCCAAGTGGATAGGATAGTCGCCAAACGCATACACGCTTATGAACTGATTAAGGGTTATTTTCCCGTGAACGAGTTTAAAAATTAACGAGATTAAAGGATTAACGAGAACCCACGAAAATTGTTAATTGAATTGAACGTTGATAGACGTTGATGCCTCGTTCACAGGAGTCAACTTTAGTTGACCGATTTTAGTTAATCGATCAAAAGTTGAATGAAAAACCTAGTTTGATGACTCGTTCAAACTTTTTTTGATCCACTAAAAAGTTGATCATGGTTCTCACACGAGGTTCTTCATTCAACTTTTTTTGATCAACCAAAAACGGGCAACTAAAGTTGACTCGTGTGAACGCAGCATGACAGCAAAACTGGATTTTGAATTAGCCACAATTTAGCAAACTGGAACCTATAGTAGTTAAAGAAATTAAAAATTGGGTATAATTTCTGAGTGATTAGAATTTTGTTCATATTTCTAATTTTTATTCTATAAATGTATTGGAAACATCTAAGTAAACTTTGTTAACAATTGAAAATAAAAACTAGTAATCAAAATTGGTAGACTTCCACTAATGACTTAAGAAATGCTTATCATACTGCTCCTAGTTTTTTTTTTAATTTTTTTAGTCCTAAAAAATCGAAGAAAAGGTTTTATCGAGTTTAGAGCCTATACTACGAGGCCAACTAAAAATTACTACGAATAATTTTTTGTGTAAAATTTAGTTGTCTCAAACTTTTATTTAAAAAAAATTTTTGTAACAGCACAAATTTTTAAGATTTCTTCCAATGCACAGCAAACGTATGTCCAGTTCAACTAATAACATCCAAGTGTGCTTTGTTTTAAATAAAATGAAAGAATCAAAGACTGCTTTGAGAGTTATAATGCCTCACCAATTGTTTTTTTCAATCCTTGAATATAAATTTAATTTTTTTTTTTCAATAAATTACCTATACTATTTATCAGTATTATCAAAGAAGGCTTTGTTTAAATATAATGGCAACTATTAAAAATTATAACATTTCAGCCAATGAGAAAGGTGCACCATATAGCCTACTTGATTTTTTAACTTATACATATTAAAGTATAAGATTTAACCTTTAATCGGATCTAGAGCCTAAATTAAGAGGCAAATCAATAATTATTAGAAATGATTTTTTATGTAAAATTTAACTATCTAAAACTTTTAGTTAAAACTTTTTTTTGTAGCACCCCAAATTTTTATGATTTTGTCAAATACACGGTTAGTTAAAAAGTTTTAATAAATTTAGGTAATATCATCAAAGTGTGCTTTGGTTTAAACAAAATTGAAGCATCATAGAATGCTTAGAAAGTTGTAATGCTCAGGAGATTGTTTTTACTAATGAACTTAAAACGCGCTGTAAATTTCAAACAATTGAATTTGGAACTTAATTTTTTTTATTTTCTCCAAGTATTGGAAATATCGAAGTTAGCCTTGCTCCAATAAAATGGTAGGCATTAAAAGTTTCAACCAATGAGAAGTGTTTATCGAAACATAGTTTACTAGATTTTTTAGTTAAATTCTTTTTAATTTCTATATATATAACCTATAATCGGCCTTAGAGCCGTAAATATCAAGTTAATCAAAAATTATCAAATAATCTTTTTTGTAGATAATTTAGTTGTGAACAATTTTTATTTGAACCATTTTTACATGTAATGTGTGAGTAATTTTTTTTTCGAGTTGGAAAAATGTTTCGATTTATATTTAGAATTCTTATATGTCTTGAAATGCGTCACTTTATCGATAAATACAATATACAGAAATAAAATTCCAGTTATGCAATTTATTGCCGGTGCAACGACAAACTGAATGGAATTGAAATGCATTAAATGCCAAGTAATTGCATTGGCAATAAGAGAAGAAAAAAAAGAGGCACTTGGCGGTCGCGTTTGATTGATGTATCGATTAATTTCCCCGTACAGGTGCATTTTGCTCATATATATTTATTGCATTATTTACATTGTTATCTATCAAAAATCTAATGAACGCAATAAATTTCAAATGGAAAACCAAGTTGGCGATTGGTTGGCAAGATAACGACAATCCCATATAGATTACATTCAATTTTATATCGTATCCAAAGAAAATGTTGTTGAAATTATGTTAGCGTTCCATGAAATATCAAACTTGCTTTTGGGAACAATAGAAACTTGAATTGGGTCATTTGGGTCTTTATTATGGTAAATGTATGGATACATACAATGCGCCATGGGGTCGAGTGGTTTCGTTTATTGATTAAATCTATCCAAATCATTGAAATTTATGAAAAATAAAATTTGATCGTTTCATATTTATTTTATTTTTTTCAAAACGATTTTTTTTTTTTTTTTTGGTGAGGTTCGTTGGTGTTCTGGGTGGTCGTGTCGCCCACCGCGAGCGTCATGCCACTCGAATTCGAGACACCTAGACCTAGAGAATGAGATCGTTTCATTTTATTGCCAATATCGAGCCGATCTACGTTATTTATTCGAGGTCCCAGAGAAAAAAAATTTATCTAAGTACCAAACGTGAATATGGCTCCTTTTGTTATGCTAATTGGCGACCAAATTGGGATAAAATATGGCGATGGAACTTGATGTCTCAATTCAGAGTTAAATTTACGACCAGAATGCATCATAACGATTAAATTTTTAAAGATGAAATTTGCTTAAAAAACTAGTTGGAGAGGAATTTTTGGCGATTTCAAACAAAATTTGAACCGATACAGCTCATAAACGATTTCAAATACCGCAAATTAAGACTAAAATTAAAAAATTGCAGGTACTTTTAAAAGTCCTTAAAATTGACACGTGGGTTATTTTAAGGTTATGACATGAAAAATATCATAGAAATAATTTTATTAGTAACGTTTTTTTATGGCGAGTAAAACATCGTATCAAAAATAGGGCTATGACGTGTAGTAGATACTGTAATACGGTATTGTCTTGAGATACGAGCTCGTAAGTCAAAACACTCGTGTCTAAGACCAATGTTCCCCATTGAAACTGATTTATAATAGCAAATAATTTAAACCAGACCTCAAAAAGGATCCAAATATTGTTAATTTTTTGGTATCATAACAAACCTAAGTCAACTAGCTATAATAGCACCAGGGTTAGCTCGTATCTCAAAAAAACTCGTAAGTCAAAACACTTAGAGAAGACTTAACATATTAATCTAAGCAAATTTTAAGGAGGGTCAAAGAGATTTTTCTTTAAATTTCTTGTTGTTAAAAATAAATTTTTAAAAAGTTTTTTTTCTAAAAAATAATTTTTAATTTTACCTTCAAACGCGCCAGTCCTTTTAATTGACACGTGGGTTATTTTAAGTTTATAATATAAAAAAATGATAAAAATAATTTTGTAGCAACGTTTTTTATAACTAGTAAAGCATCGTTTCAAAAAAGATACCGTAATACGGTACTGTCTTGAGATACGAGCTCGTTAGTCAAAACACTCGTGTCTAAGACCAATGTTCTCCATTGAAATTGATATATTAAAGCAAATAATTTGAACCTGACCTCAAAAAGGATCCAAATATTGTTAATTTTTTTTGTATCATAACAAACCTAAGTCAACTAGCTATAATAGCACCAGGGTTAGCTCGTATCTCAAAAAACTCGTAAGTCAAAACACTTACAGAAGACTTAACATATTAATCTAAGCAAATTTTAAGGAGGGTCAAAGAGATTTTTCTTTAAATTTCTTGTTGTTAAAAATAAATTTTTAAAAAGTTTTTTTTCTAAAAAATAATTTTTAATTTTACCTTCAAACGCGCCAGTCCTTTTAATTGACACGTGGGTTATTTTAAGTTTATAATATAAAAAAATGATAAAAATAATTTTGTAGCAACGTTTTTTATAACTAGTAAAGCATCGTTTCAAAAAAGATACCGTAATACGGTACTGTCTTGAGATACGAGCTCGTTAGTCAAAACACTCGTGTCTAAGACCAATGTTCTCCATTGAAATTGATATATTAAAGCAAATAATTTGAACCTGACCTCAAAAAGGATCCAAATATTGTTAATTTTTTTTGTATCATAACAAACCTAAGTCAACTAGCTATAATAGCACCAGGGTTAGCTCGTATCTCAAAAAACTCGTAAGTCAAAACACTTACAGAAGACTTAACATATTAATCTAAGCAAATTTTAAGGAGGGTCAAAGAGATTTTTCTTTAAATTTCTTGTTGTTAAAAATAAATTTTTAAAAAGTTTTTTTTCTAAAAAATAATTTTTAATTTTACCTTCAAACGCGCCAGTCCTTTTAATTGACACGTGGGTTATTTTAAGTTTATAATATAAAAAAATGATAAAAATAATTTTGTAGCAACGTTTTTTATAACTAGTAAAGCATCGTTTCAAAAAAGATACCGTAATACGGTACTGTCTTGAGATACGAGCTCGTTAGTCAAAACACTCGTGTCTAAGACCAATGTTCTCCATTGAAATTGATATATTAAAGCAAATAATTTGAACCTGACCTCAAAAAGGATCCAAATATTGTTAATTTTTTTTGTATCATAACAAACCTAAGTCAACTAGCTATAATAGCACCAGGGTTAGCTCGTATCTCAAAAAACTCGTAAGTCAAAACACTTACAGAAGACTTAACATATTAATCTAAGCAAATTTTAAGGAGGGTCAAAGAGATTTTTCTTTAAATTTCTTGTTGTTAAAAGTAAATTTTTAAAAAGATTTTTTTTCTAAAAAATAATTTTTAATTTTACCTTCAAACGCGCCAGTCCTTTTAATTGACACGTCGGTTATTTTAAGCTTATAATATAAAAAATATGATAGAAATAATTTTGGAGCCACGTTTGTTATAACTAGTAAAACATCGTTTCAAAAAAGATACCGTAATACGGTACTGTCTTGAGATACGAGCTCGTAAGTCAAAATACTCGTGTCTAAGACCAATGTTCCCCATTGAAATTGATTTATTAAAGCAAATAATTTGAACCAGACCTCAAAAAGGATCCAAATATTGTTAATTTTTTTTGTATCATAACAAACCTAAGTCAACTAGCTATAATAGCACCAGGGTTAGCTCGTATCTCAAAAAACTCGTAAGTCAAAACACTTACAGAAGACTTAACATATTAATCTAAGCAAATTTTAAGGAGGGTCAAAGAGATTTTTCTTTAAATTTCTTGTTGTTAAAAATAAATTTTTAAAAAGTTTTTTTTCTAAAAAATAATTTTTAATTTTACCTTCAAACGCGCCAGTCCTTTTAATTGACACGTGGGTTATTTTAAGTTTATAATATAAAAAAATGATAAAAATAATTTTGTAGCAACGTTTTTTATAACTAGTAAAGCATCGTTTCAAAAAAGATACCGTAATACGGTACTGTCTTGAGATACGAGCTCGTTAGTCAAAACACTCGTGTCTAAGACCAATGTTCTCCATTGAAATTGATATATTAAAGCAAATAATTTGAACCTGACCTCAAAAAGGATCCAAATATTGTTAATTTTTTTTGTATCATAACAAACCTAAGTCAACTAGCTATAATAGCACCAGGGTTAGCTCGTATCTCAAAAAACTCGTAAGTCAAAACACTTACAGAAGACTTAACATATTAATCTAAGCAAATTTTAAGGAGGGTCAAAGAGATTTTTCTTTAAATTTCTTGTTGTTAAAAATAAATTTTTAAAAAGTTTTTTTTCTAAAAAATAATTTTTAATTTTACCTTCAAACGCGCCAGTCCTTTTAATTGACACGTGGGTTATTTTAAGTTTATAATATAAAAAAATGATAAAAATAATTTTGTAGCAACGTTTTTTATAACTAGTAAAGCATCGTTTCAAAAAAGATACCGTAATACGGTACTGTCTTGAGATACGAGCTCGTTAGTCAAAACACTCGTGTCTAAGACCAATGTTCTCCATTGAAATTGATATATTAAAGCAAATAATTTGAACCTGACCTCAAAAAGGATCCAAATATTGTTAATTTTTTTTGTATCATAACAAACCTAAGTCAACTAGCTATAATAGCACCAGGGTTAGCTCGTATCTCAAAAAACTCGTAAGTCAAAACACTTACAGAAGACTTAACATATTAATCTAAGCAAATTTTAAGGAGGGTCAAAGAGATTTTTCTTTAAATTTCTTGTTGTTAAAAGTAAATTTTTAAAAAGATTTTTTTTCTAAAAAATAATTTTTAATTTTACCTTCAAACGCGCCAGTCCTTTTAATTGACACGTCGGTTATTTTAAGCTTATAATATAAAAAATATGATAGAAATAATTTTGGAGCCACGTTTGTTATAACTAGTAAAACATCGTTTCAAAAAAGATACCGTAATACGGTACTGTCTTGAGATACGAGCTCGTAAGTCAAAATACTCGTGTCTAAGACCAATGTTCCCCATTGAAATTGATTTATTAAAGCAAATAATTTGAACCAGACCTCAAAAAGGATCCAAATATTGTTATTTTTTGGTATCATAACAAAACTAAGTCAACTAGCTGTAATATCACCGAGGTTAGCTCGTATCTCAAAAAACTCGTAAGTCAAAACACTCACAGAAGACCTCCTAAATTAATTTAAGCAAATTTTAAGGGGGGTCAACGAGATTTTTCTTTAAATTTCTTGTAGTTAAAAATAAATTTTAGCTTAACTTAAAAAATTAAATCTTAAATGTTGCCTTTAAACGCGCCAAAAGAAGTAAAACCTTTAAAAAAGTGTCCGTTATTTCTTGTCTCTAAATAATCTCTTAATCGAAGGCATTTTTCAAATCAAATGTGGCATTCTTTGACATGAAATTGACCGCCTCTGCACGCACCGCACGCCAGCCAAAACAAGCTACCGCGACGCGTGCCCTTCCCGCCCCCACACCTATTTCAAAATCGCCTTATCATCATCTCGAGTGTCTCTCGATGATTTTTTTTTTTAGAAAGTCTTACACTTGTAAATTTCAATCAAAGTGTGGCGCCAACAAACCTGGCACAGACCAAATTTCCTAAGAAACAGAAAACCAATCGTCGATCGCTGAAGCCATGGCATATTTTCTTCTCGACCAAATGATTGTTGTCGAATCGCACAATCATTTAGCCAAAAGAAAAATATGCCAAGTCCAAAAAATGTAATTTCATCCCTTTAGAATCGATTCGGTCGAATTGACGTCATCCGTGGGCCTGTTGTTTGTAAGCACACGCACACACACACACACACACTGACTGACAAACTGTCTTACATAATGCTGCTCTAATTACATAATGCATTCTAATTATCGAATAACATCACGTTGCACTTCGTATGAGTCGTCAATGAAAAAACCTATAAACTCTCATATTCCACGTGTCCTTCCTATAAAAGAGCATGTCAAAGGAAAGCTCCCATGTTTCTGTCTCTGTTTTTACAGGTAGAATGCCCTAGGGCTGTGAAACTGTTGGGAAACCAACCAAATCACAAAATCTACGTTCATCTCGCAATCGTTCGGAGGTTGGTTGAATCACGAGAGTTTTTATGAATGAACCAAATGTTCGTGGAGCCTGGCGGGTGGACGAGGTGCGAGGGGAGCGGATGTGTGTTGGCTTCTAGTGAACGTGTGTGGGCGCTGAATTGAAGGTAATCAATGAATGAATGATTCGAGGTTTTTAGGTAAAGTTCAAGGAAAAAATTGTTGGCAGATTGCGATTATTTTTTACACCATGTAAATCTACAGCTATTCTATCCCAAAAGCCAGTAGGATAGAAAATATGCCCCTCGAAGAACAAACACGCTGGTTAAAGGACTTTATAATCAAGCTTTATATGAGTTTTGTTCTATGTTAGTATTTTATTGTGAATCTTAGCTTTCATATTTTAGTCAAAACTTTATGAAAGTCTCAGATTTAAGTTTTATTTTTAATTGGTAAAAAAAGTTCAAGAATTAAAAAGGTAGCAACTTTATAAACTGCGTATATGAAAAGTTATTTAATCATTAATAAATAAGTAAGAAGTTAGAAATAAAACGAAATTAGATATTTTCTATCAGAATTCTTTATTTAAATATTGAAAAAATATTCTATTGAAGTGGTAACCAAAATGTGACCCACCAAAAGTTTTCATTCACACATCCAAAATTTCCCTTTTTCTATTTATTGTAAGATCACTAATATAAAATACACCATAAAAAATATCAGTCCGACGCTTTTCCTATAAAAGTTGAGTACCACTGCTTTATTTAAGTTCTTGTCATTTTGTACAAAAAATGAGTTTAATATTTTTACTTAAGGTCCAGAGGATGCTGAATGATTGTGACCCTCCTCGTCGGCTCAAGATATTAAAACCAGCTGATCTGATGTAGCTGTGCGTCTTATTTTATATGGAAACTGAGCTGTTTAGCATAACAAATTTTTATCAGATAGACCAGCTGCCAAATGAGCCCAGCTCAGGTAAAACCAATTGGTTTTAAGAAAAAATACCTGCTGCGAGGCGTCACAGTACTTTCTTTTACTTTCATTTATAAAACTCGTTGTTGGTTAAAAGAACTATAAGTACTTTATAACCAGAATTATATGCATACAGCCTATACATAGAGGTACATATGGATATACGAATTCCCAACCTTCAGCCCAGAATCGCCTTTATTCGATTTTTCCCAGGAAAAAGTTTCAAATAAAAGTTGTAGGTATCAAATAGTCTTAGAACTATAGAAAGTTTGAAGAAAATCGTTAGAGCCATTTTCGAAAAAAATTTAAAAAACTCAAAAACTTCTAGAATAAACCGAAAGCTTCGAGACACAACTAAATATAATATGGAGGCTAAATTCCAAGTTTGGTGACATTCGAATAAAGTTTTCGATACGATATGGCTGTCACACAGACATGTTTTTAAAAACCATTTTTTGGACTCAGGGCACCTCAAAACATGTATTTCTGGTGAAAGCTCGAATTCGAAAATTCGATCCCATTACAATACTTCCTTTACTATATAGTACTAAAAGAAAGCAAAAATCTAACCTTAAGTACATTTTGGCTAATTTTAAAAATTACAGTGCTTAAAAGCTTAATTTATTGGTGATATTAACGTAAATTATAAGTTAATTTTTTTGGGAGGTAAGAAATACTAACCAGGAGATATACATTTTCTTACGTCATTCTTACAAAGACTTAAGCAATAATTGGTCCAAAATATGCTATTTGAATTGTAACATTTGACTTAAGTAGCATTAAAATTAAGTCAAGAAGTAAATTTTTTAGATAAAACGTCCCTTAAGATTTTTGGATCTTGACTTAAAGGGGCAATTCTCATAAAATCTTAAAATTCCGGTCCTAGCAGTTTTTAGAATAAACCTAACCGACTTAGGATGTTTTTTTTTTTAGAAAAAACATCATCAAGACTAAAAATGTTGGTAATAACTTTGGGATTGTATGGACATTTGTGAGGAATAATAAATATATATTACTCTGAAAATCATTCCCTCACTATGTCCCAAACTCCAGATTAGAACATTGTCTAAAGTTTTTATTGAAGAGTTCTTAGAAAATTTGTTTGTAACAACGGTTCAAAATTTCTCTGAATTTAGGATCATAAGTCATCAACAACTTGTCTAATGCTTACTCAACACTTGTCCCATGAAAAATAATCATTCCCTCACAGCATTACCAACAGTCGATAAGTAGGTATATTTTTAAGGACTTTGGTAACATTCTCATTATTTTTTGACAGTTGGTAGTACGGTTACTTATTCGGAATGTCGAATTGACTTCAAGTTTGTTAGAGTAATTGTTGGAACAAGATTTCATTGCAATATTTTAAAGATTACATTTTATTCAATCATTCCCTCACAGTGAAGAATAAAAAAAGGTAATTATAATATTTCGATGACGTACGAAAGTTTGTTTTTAGAGGTAGAAAACGTAGCAAAAATCTAGGTGGTAACGAACGGTTATGTTGCAAGATTTTTTTAGGTTATGATTCGTTTTGTCATTTCCTTACCATCATTTCCTCATTTTGATTAAAAGTGAGGGGATGATGAGTTATGAGGTAATGACTTTCAGACTAGATCGACTCGCTTTTCGTAGATCTTTGCTTACAGAAACTTTTTAATTTGTAAGTTAATATAACCTAGTAGAATTCAAAATATATTTAAAAAATAAATAATACGATTTCATATGAAAAATAAATATAATCATCATTTCCTCACCTCAGTCATCATTCCCTCACATTTAAATCGTCAAAATTCATTTATTCTGTGGACCACAATTTGTTTGACTTCTAGTAAGATAAATAGTACAAATTTAAGAGCAAATGAAGATGAACTAATTTAAATATTTTTCATTAATCAATTGATAAGTAATTTCGAGTATTTTGAGAGGTAATTTTGCCAATTATATTTCATTCAAACGATGAAAGGTCAAACTTAATTAACTGAGCATTTTGTTCAAATACTTGAGCTTAACCTTTAATCGTAAAAATATTTATTAAAATATAATTCCCCTGGATTAATTTTCTAACTTTAAAAACACCTTAAGTGAATCTGGAAGACCTTTTTAATCCATTTCCAAGATGGTCCCTACAATTTTAATGATAATAACGTTTCAGCAAATATTATTTTTACAAACAACTTGTTAGTTCATTTTTATTAGTACATAATAAAATGTGGTCTTATTCACTTCACTTTTGACGCGAGAAGTTTGAAAGGAAACGGCATAAAAAGGTCATTAAATGAACAAATGATTCTGGTTGATGCAAATTAATGCATTACGCCATCCATAAATCGAGTGATTAATACCCAATCAAAGTCATAAATCAAACGTTCCACATATTATACATGCACACAAATAAATTAATTAATCAAAAAACGATTGAATTAATCAAATAAATCTCACTATTTGTCTCTCCAAAACAAATTTTCTACCTTTTTTTCGGGGATTTTCGTTCTTTCCAACCTTATATGGATGAAAAATAAAGTCGAAATTGAAGATTTCCTCGAACGCATTAACTCGTGGTTGGTTTTAAGATAAGATAAAAACAATGCAATATAGTCAAAGATTTATTGTGCATTTTAAAGTTTTTTTGGTCTTTCGAAAAATTTATTTCCATTGAGTTATTTCCACCTCCGTCACCTGAGCCTTGTATGGAACGTGTTGCATCAATAATGGTAAATGAACCAAACCTCTAATTGTTCTGGGCAATGAAGATTGGTCTTCGTAATAAATAACTTAGAAATGCATTTGAAGTATGTCGTTATCGATTTAAGCTCGGTACAGCCTACTGAAGAAAAAAAAATTAATTTTTCAGGTTCGACTGGGAGGAAAAAATTTCGATGGATTTGGTGACGCCTCTATTTTTTGGTGTGTGTGTTTTCATGGTTCGAGGGCAACAATGAGGAAAAGTGTGGAGACAATGAGATATATTGAGGCGCCTTATATGGATTTCGAAAGTGTATATATAATAATATGTGCATCGTATCGTAATACGCATGCAGGCAATCAATCTCTTTGCCTTATATGACGTAAACTTTCGTGTTCTACAACGATTATTATTAATCTATGCAAATTGGTCGAATCGGCTATGTTACAGGTAAATAAGCTCAACAATAAATATTGTATAAATGCATTTTATATATATATATATAGAACTTCCTATATATAAATACGAGATAAATTGCAACGAGAAAATGAGCGAGTTAGTGCTCTATGTACACCATGTTCAATTAAAGTTTGTTGGTTTTTTTTTTCGATTTGACTTGACTCTAGACAGAGCAAAAATCGCATGTTGAAAAATGAAATATTGGATTTTGGTTCGGCAAAAACTGGTTGTTCACATCAATTTCCCGCTATTGAGTTAGAAAAAGAGCAAAGGAAAAAATGAGTGTACTCATATAATGATACGAAACCAGATGTTGATGTGATTGTAAAGGTGCAACATTGTAATTATTGCAACGCTCGTTTTTCCTGCATTCTAGTTTCGAACCGGATTTTTCCACAAACAAATGCATGGAGATAATCTCAAAGACGATTTTCTATATACTTAAAACGTTCGTGTCCAAAAAAAAAATGGTTTTATTATATGAGGATCGTGCAATAGGGCCTTAATAAATAAAATTATAACAAAATTAAAAACCGACTTGAAAAATGAATACAAAATCTTAAACAAAAAATGCACTAAAAAGTAAAAAAAAAAATTGCATATCCTCGCAGTGTCTACATCTTACAAATTATTAAGATGAGATAATGTACAACTATTGTTATTTGTGGAGTTGGTGTCCCCTTTTACTCTTAAAGGTTGACATTTTTTTGCTTTTAAATGTAATGATAGAACTAAGTGGAATACTCTTTTCGATAGAAACAAAATCATCAAAATTCGATGATTTAGTTAAACGTCACTATTTCATCCCCTATTTTCATTCTTGGTGGGTGGATTTTTTTCTTCAAATTGAAATGTGAATAATTTAAAGGTACGATGTACATAATAGAAACAAAAATATCAAAATCGGGTTAACCAGGAAAAATGTATGATATTATTACATCCCTAATTTTTAACCCCTTATGACTGGAGTTTTTTTTTTAAAAAAAATGGATAGATTAATTTAAAATTATTTTTTACCGATAAAAAAAAGAATTATCAAAATCGAGCAATCCAATAAGAAGTTAATATTTCATCCCTTAGTTTTCAGTCCTTTAAAAGTGAACGATTTTCTTCAAATTAAAATGGGACCACACGGGAAGCACCAGCTTTCAAATAAAAAAAGAATTATCAAAATCGAGGTATCCAATAAGAAGTTAATATTTCATCCCTTAGTTTTCAACCCTTTAAAAGTGAACGATTTTCTTCAAATTAAAATGGGACCACACGGAAAGCACCAGCTTTCAAATAAAAAAAGAATTATCAAAATCGATCTATCCAATAAAAAGTTAATATTTCATCCCTTAGTTTTCAACCCTTTAAAAGTGAACGCTTTTCTTCAAATTAAAATGAGACCACACGGGAAGCACCAGCTTTCAAATAAAAAAAGAATTATCAAAATCGAGGTATCCAATAAGAAGTTAATATTTCATCCCTTAGTTTTCAACCCTTTAAAAGTGAACGATTTTCTTCAAATTAAAATGGGACCACACGGGAAGCACCAGCTTTCAAATAAAAAAAGAATTATCAAAATCCATCTATCCAATAAAAAGTTAATATTTCATCCCTTAGTTTTTAACCCTTTAAAAGTGAACGATTTTCTTCAAATTAAAATGGGACCACACGGGAAGCACCAGCTTTCAAATAAAAAAAGAATTATCAAAATCGATCTATCCAATAAAAAGTTAATATTTTATCCCTTAGTTTTCAACCCTTTAGAAGTGAAAGATTTACCTCAAATTAAAATGGGACCACTCTTTTTTTCTTAAAGTCGGTTAAAAATCACCATCAGAAAGTAGAGGTTTCAATAAACAAAAAACCTACTGAATTTTTTTAAAAATCAGATGTTTTGACGTGAGAATTTTCGATTGAAAATTAGGGTGCTTTTTCGATATTAAGTCATTATAAGGTGAAATAATTAATATTTTAAATCAAAAAAATTACAGTATGTTTCGGACATTAAGAGGTAAAGTTTTTGCCAAATTTAATAAAAAAAAATTTTGTTTTGTAAAGGATAAAAATACAAAACAAAAAATTTGGTTATTGATATTTTTTACATAAATTTTGAGGTTATGTGAAAAAAGTTGTAGATCTTTTTATTATCTACAACTTTGCCTTTTAACTTTTTTCCATAGAACTTGTAGTTCTGTCAGAAATCGAGATAAACCGTTTCTACCCTTACCCCCCCCCCCTCTTTTGCACTTCCCAACCTCAGATCGACCTTAATTTATTTTTCCTTTCATTTTTGTTATATTCTCTTCCTTTTCCAATGGATTTCATCCTACTATAATTTTGTTCCTTTTTTTTTTTATTTTCAGAGGCTAAAAACACTGGTCTATTATTGCAACGGGTTCGTATAGAAATCAAAACAAAATTTCCTTATTTAGAAAAGCCCAGAATGGTCTCCAAGAAGCTCTAGTCTTCACTAAACGAACTCCAGTTGTAGTTCTGCAAGTGGAGGATCACCATCAACGCCGAAACCTGTCCTTCTGTTTCACTAAATGGCCATCAAATAAGGCTACGGAGGTCAGTTACCTCGGAATGTATCTGAACAGACCCTCCGGAACGCAACCAACTGAATTTTACTTCCCGAAAATTGTGGTGGCTCTTGCGAAGCAAGCCCTTTCTGTCCCAGGCCAGGAAATTAACTACATACAAGTCCATACTTAGACCCATCTGGACTTATGAGATACAACTGTGGGGAGCCGCCAGTAACTCTAAAGTGGACAAGATTCAGCGCTTCCAGTCAAAAACTCTGAGAACAATAACTGACATCCCTTGGTGCGTCACCAATCACTCCATCCACCAGGACCTCAAAGTGGCTACTGTGAGGAGCGAGACAGCCAGAATCAGTCAAAAATACTTACAGAGACTGGGCGTACATCCCAACTATCTGGCTGTCAACCTCCTGGATAATTCCGGCCACCATCGACGGCAGAACCGCGTCTCATTTCTGGAGTTACCATTCAGGGTACCACTAACACCTGAAGGTACCCCTTTTAGGGAGTGCGGTATTCCCCACCAGTACATTCATCATAATCGCTTAGTGTCCAGGGGCAGACTGATTGCAAATTCATAAAGTGGAGGAAAAAAATTGAAAAGAAAATGTCTTCTGTCATCAAAACAATGCAAGGCCCTAAACCTGTGCATTTTTAATGGTTAAATGGAATTGAAATTCGGCTTTGAGTCGGTTCCATGCGTTTTGATCCCCAGACAAAATATCCGCACGAAAAAATTTCCTTATAGAATAACTGCAAATCGTATTTGCAGCATAATTTTGATGTTATAACATTTAGTTTTGTATAAAACTTCACGGTCTCAAGAAGTGCACATTCAGTCAATGAATGAAAATCGGGTAAACAAACAATGACTATAGTTTATTTTGTTGGGGGCTCCCCCAAACTCCTGTCAGGGGGACCCCTGGACCCTTTTGGCATTAATTAACACAGTTTTTGTGGATTTAACACGGACCCATGGGGGTCAGTTTAACACGTTTTAACTAATTAATTATTTTTTTATTACCAAATTTAAAAAAATGGCTTTGCTAACAACGGTTCGGGGCAAACGAAGGAGTCATCCCCAAACAAATGCCTACTTTGAGAACATTTCAAAACCATACTTTTTGGACGGGTTAAGAATCTTGGGAAAACGCCTGGAAGAGAAACGCCTGGATATCCACTAGTTTCGATGTCATAATTAAATTCAGTACGTATTTTTATTTTCCAACTAGCTGATCCCCGCCCGCTCCGCTGAGCGTTGTCAAGTTTGACGATGTATGTTTTTCGATGCAGTTTTTATAGTTTTTAATTTTTGGCCCAGAAAAATCAAAATTGTTTTGCAACAAAAAGTATTTTATAGCACTTTTTGTAATATTTACTACCTGTATGTGAAAATTTCGTCCAAATCGGACCACCCGTTTTCAAGTTGGTCAAGAACACACAAACAAACAGATAAAACTAATCGAAATTTAAAGTAGCCTATAATGTAAGTTAGAAAATTTAATAACTTTTTGTGAAAGTTTCATTGAAATCGGTTCAGCCGTCTTTATGTTTACCCTGGACAAACAATTTTTTTTTTTTTTTTTTTGAGTAAAAGTGCAATGAAAATGGCATTTATTTTTTAGTATAAACATATGAAAATGTAGGTAATAAAGAGTATTCAACAAAACACGTTATATTTTTTAGATTAGATAAAAATCTCAGCTAAGAAAAATAATTATGTTTTTGTTCGCTCGCGCAGGTAAGACGTTTTAATTATAAAATTATTCAAAAAACAAAAAACTTCAATCTTATTATTGGTATAGATAATATAAGTTAGTAGTAATCTTAAAATAAGCTAAGTGGAGGATAACTAATTCCCCTGGTTCTCTTATATGCATCTATCTACCTATCAACAATAAATTAACAGTACTTCATTGAATACATAAAATATATTTTTAGAGATATTTTTGTTTCAAACCAGAAACAATTGTTAATTATGACAAAAACAAGCTACCAACATCCATTTTTTTAGTAGGTACTAAGCTAAAGTTTTTTTTTTTAATCGTGATGCCTTCACACCTACCCAATAAATTTGCTTCTGAAAACCATTTGATTGTCTCGCCTTTGATTTCGATATGAAAAATTTTATAGCCCCGCGTACAGCCAGATCGTAAACATTTTCAATGCGCGTTTTGGCGTTGAAAACGTCCTCGCGACCAGATGAAGATAACGGCTATGAAAAACGTTTCATCTTTCCTTCGATGAAACGCCCAGCTATCACCAATTACAATCTCTGATAAATAAATTTCCGACGAAAAAAGTCCAAAATTGAATTAAAATTAAACACCCGACCAAACGTTCCGACCAAATAATATATATAGGTAGGAAAAAAAACGAAGAAATTATTATCTCGAATTAAATTTTTTCTTAATTCCATCATCAAGCTCAGATCGTATCTCGATTCATATTACTGGTACGTTTGTATCGTCCAAAGCCGAATTTAATTTTTATTTAATATTTATTTGAAAATTGAAAATTTCATCGTCAAATCAGTGTTGGCCCCTACCGTTTTGGGACCGGTATTGTCGATTGGCGCAGTCTGATTAATTAATTTTTTTTTTTTAAGAAACCCCAATCTGATAAGAGCCAGTTGGTTTGTTCAACGCATAGGTTACACGGTCTCGAGGAATTTCAGATCATAAACTTGTACGATGTGGTGATTGTTCACCGTTAATGTGTTATAATTTTGACCGGTAATGGCGTGAATAATTTAATTGGGGGTTGTTAATTCGAGTGTTGAACTCACCACAAAACCACCTGAAGAACATCTTTGCCCATATAAAACCAAGTTTCAGCATCAGTTGCCAAACAAATAAGATTTTTTGTTGCTTTAGTTACAACCTCACCGTACATGGGTAAATCTCATGAAATCTCAAAATTACCTATCAATAAGTTAATGAAAAATATTTAAATTAATTCATCTTCATTTGCTCTTTTTGTACTATTTATCTTACTAGAAGTGAAAAATATCGTGGTCCCCAGAATAAACGAGTTTTGATGATTTAAATGTGAGGGAATGATGACTGAGGTGAGGAAATGATGATTATATTTATTTTTCATATGAAATCGTATTATTTATTTTTTAAATATATTTTGAATTCTACTGGGTTATATTATCTTACAAATTAAAAAGTTTCTGTAAGCAAAGATGTACGAAAACCAAGTCGATCTAGTCTGAAAGTCATTACTTCATAACTCATCATCCCCTCACTTTTAATCAAAATGAGGAAATGACGGTGAGGGAATGACAAAACAAATCATAACCTAAAAATCTCGCAACATAACTTTTCGTAACCAGCTAGCTTTTGTTACGCTTTCTACCTCTAAAAACATACTTTCGTACGTCATCGAAATATCATAATTACCTTTTTTTATTCTTCACTGTGAGGGAATGATTGAATGAAATGTAATCTTTAAAATATTGCAATGAAATCTTCTTCCAACAATTACTCTAACAAACTTTCAATTCGCCATTCCGAACAAGTACTATCAACTGTCAAAAATTAACGAGAATGTTACCAAAGTCCTCAAAAATATACCTACTTATCGACTGTTGGTAATGCTGTGAAGGAATGATTATTTTTCATGGGACAAGTGTTCAGTAAGCATTAGACAAGTTGTTGATGACTTATGATCCTAAATTCAGAGAAACTTGGAAAATTTGTTGTATTTACAATGAACAAATCATAGTTAAAAACAAATTTTCTAAGAACTTCTCAATAAAAACTTTAGACAATGTTCTAATCTGGAGTTTGGGACATAGTGAGGGAATGATTTTCAGAGAACTATATATTTATTATTCCTCACAAATATTCCTGTACAATCTCAAAGTAATTACCAACATTTTTAGCCTTGATGATGTTCTTTCTTAAAGGAATGCTGAGTGAGGTGAGGAAATGATGGTTATATGTATTTTTCATATGAAATCGTATTATTTCATTTTTAAATACATTTTGAATTCTACTAGGTTATATTAACTTACCAATTAAAAAGTTTCTGTAAGCAAAGATGTACAAAAATCGAGTCGATCTAGTCTGAAAGTCATTACCTCATAGCGCATCATCCCCTCACTTTTAATCAAAATGAGGAAATGACGGTAAGGGAATGACAAACAAATCATAACCTAAAAAAATCTCGCAACACAACTGTTCGTTACCAACTAGCTTTTTGTCACGCTTTCTACCTCTAAAAACATACTTTTGTACGTCATCGAAATATAATAATTACCTTTTTTATTCTTCACTGTGAGGGAATGATTAAATAAAATGTAATCTTCGCCATTCCGAGCAAATAACCGTACTACCAACTGTCAAAAACTAACGAGAATGTTACCCAAGTCCTCAAAAATATACCTACTTATCGACTATTGGTAATGCTGTGAGGAAATGATTATTTTTCATGGGACAAGTGTTGAGTAAGGATTAGACAAGTTGTTGATGACTTATGATCCTAAATTCAGAGAAACTTGGAAAATTTGTTGTATTTACAATGGACAAATCATAGTTAAAAACAAATTTTCTAAGAACTTCTCAATAAAAACTTTAGACAATGTTCTAATCTGGAGTTTGGGACATAGTGAGGGGATGATTTTCAGAGTACTATATATTTATTATTCCTCACAAATATTCCCGTACAATCCCAAAGTTATTACCAACATTTTAAGCCTTGATGATGTTCTTTAAAAAAAAAACATCCTAAGTCGGTTAGGTTTATTCTAAAAACTGCTAGGACCGGAATTTCAAGATTTCATGAGAATTGCCCCTTTAAGTCAAGATCCAAAAATCTTAAAGGACGTTTTATATAAAAAATTTACTTCTTGACTTAATTTTTATGCTACTTAAGTCAAATGTTACAATTCAAATAGCATATTTTGGACCAATTATTGCTTAAGTCTTTGTAAGAATGACGTAAGAAAATGTACATCCCCTGGTTAGTATTTCTTACCTCCCGAAAAAATTGACTTATAATTTACGTTAATATCACCAATAAATTAAGCTTTTAAGCACTGTAATTTTTTAAATTTGTCAAAATGTACTTAAGGTTAGATTTTTGCTTTCTTTTAGTACTATATAGTAAAGGAAGTATTGTAACCGGGTCGAATTTTCAAATTCGAGCTTTCACCGGAAATACATATTTTGAGGTCCCCTGAATCCAAAAAATGGTTTTTAGAAACATGTCTGTATGACAGCCATATCGTATCGAAAACTTTATTCGAATGTCACCAAACTTGGAATTTAGCCTCCATATTATATTTAGTTGTGTCTCGAAGCTTTCGGTTCCAATCGGTTAACCGTGAGCTCCACTTTATTCTAGGAGTTTTTGAGTTTTTTAATTTTTTTTCGAAAATGGCTCTAACGATTTTCTTCAAACTTTCTATAATTTTTAGACTCTTTGATACCCACAACTTTTATTGGAAACTTTTTCCTGAAAAAAATCGAATAAGGGCGGTTGTGGGGTGAAGGTTGGGAATTCGTACGGGTTAAACAAACAAGGTATTCCAGGTGTCTTCTCCATTTTTAGAAAGGCTAATTTTACTTGACTTAATGTTTAAATATTAACTTGATTTCAAGCCTAGTAGCCTTAGATCGACATCTAAGAAAGTCTTATATTAAAAAAGACATAGAGAAGATCGATGAAGAATAACCGATCTATAAATGAAAGAAATTGCAACGAGACACCTGAAATACTTTTCCTGAAAATGGTTTGAAAATCCTAAATACAATCAAATTGTCCTATTTAATTTATTTAAACTCTAAATCAATGGAAACATACCAAATCTAATATGTATGATGACACCCAAATCTCTCCACACCAAGCCGAAGATCCCAAGGGACGCGCACTTCATTGTTTCTGTTATCAATTGTCATATACCCGATAAAAACTCAAACTAATTCCGGGATTTTAATCACCAATGTTACATAAGTCTTTATCAACACATTTAAACTAATATTTGCACTTAACTCGACTAAAATTCAGGACAATTAAGGATAATCGGGGACAATGAAGTTGTCCAAATAAATTCACAAAACTATTACTCATTTGTTTCAGATCGCGTTGATTACGCAATGCATTATGAGATCTTGTTTAAATTAGAGAGCATATCTTAAACAGTCGCGTAAAGAATTATTTTTGACAATTATTAAAAAAAAATAATTAAAAATTATTTTTATTTATTTTTTGCAGGTAATTAGGAATTAAAAAATGTAAGAATAAAAATTACTTTGGTAAATTTCACGACTTTCAATGTGTAACTCGTAAATACTATAATTGAAATTTTATTATTTTCAACGCGTTTTTTTAAGGTTACTGTTATGACTAACAAAATTTAGTATTGAACATATTTTGTAGCTTGTGGTTAAATCTTTAATATTCTTCCTTACAAAATTTTTATTAAAAATACGGTTGAGGAGGTACAACCGAAAAAATGTACGAAAAGTTTTCAACAATGCTATACTGAGTTCAAGGTTAAATACTTTCAAAACTATAGAGGTTAGAAAAATATTTATTGGAAATTTTTTGTAGAAAATTTTACGATCTTCATTTTATTTAAGAACAAAATTTTTGATTGGATGTATGGTTTTCGAGATATAGCACAGAATTCAGACTAAGGCAGAAGTTTCAGTCGTGATTTTTAATCGTCCAAAACTTTCGCGCATGCCCATTGCACATAAACGGTTACGATCGCTACAATAAAGATATTTTTTTTTATTTTTTTGAATTTCAGTGAATTTAATGGTAATGTACTTCGGTTTATTTCTGTATTGTAGCGGCAAAAATATTTCAACTACAACATTTTGTTTGTCACTTGCTAAAAATCATACTAAAATAATTCATTACCATAATTGTACGTCGGGAGTGCACCAAATTCATGAAAAAATGTTAAGATTGAACAAGAATTGAACCATCTGTATGGCCCAGAACCTGTGACATAACCTAAAAATTCTAAAACTTATTATTTTTCTATTTATTTTCAGAACTATAAGAGTAAGAAAAAATTTTATACAAAGCTTTTTATAGGTAATTACAATATCTTTATTTTATCTAAGAATAAAATTTTTAAAGAGACGCATAGTTTTTAAGATATAACCTAAAAACTCCAAAATTAGTAATTTTGTTTTTTTTTTCAAAATCAATTTTTAGGTTATCAATAAGAATAACAAAAAAAAGTAAAATAAATTTTTTGCTGCAAATTAGTTCAGATTTACATTTAGTTATTAAATTTTTTTCATAAAACGTACTGTTTATAAGATGCAATCCAAAAAGTCAATGTATCTATAGATTTTCAAAATTAAATACTCACAAAACTTGAGGAATAAAAAAAAAATTTGTTTGAAACTTTTTGTAGATAATTGTAAAAACTTTAATTTATTTAAGAATACATTTTTTTATTAGACGCTTGGTTTTTGAGGTATATCGAAAAAATTCTAAAAATTAATTTTTTTTTATTTTCAAAAGCAGTTTTCTAAATTATTTATTAGACAATCAAAAAATAGTTAAGGAACTTTTTTGTAGCAATTTAACAGAGCTTTAAATTTAGTAAGAACAACGTTTTTCATAAATCACT
The DNA here is from genome assembly GCA_958496155.1 of Sisyra nigra. Classification (NCBI taxonomy): domain Eukaryota; kingdom Metazoa; phylum Arthropoda; class Insecta; order Neuroptera; family Sisyridae; genus Sisyra; species Sisyra nigra. Next base: position 2,927,866 of record OY292315.1, read on the forward strand.
CCGTTTCGAAGATACAGCCCAAAACATCTAGTATCTCAAAATTTTAAAAATTTCAATATTAAATTTTTTTTAAAGTATAAAAGTTAGAAAAAAGTTTAATTGAAACATTTTGTAGGTAATAATAAGATCTTTAATTTATTTAAGAACAAAATTATCGATTAGAGACTTCGTTTTCACGGTATTAGCCGAAAACTCCACTATTTTAAAAGTTGATATTTTTATAGCCAATTTTCAAGGTTATCGACGAGACTAACAAAAAAACCTTTATAACCTTTTTTGTGGAAAATTATCTCATCTTTAATTTTAGTTCTTACAACTTTTTTATAAAACGTACAATTTAGAAGATACAACCAAAAATATCTAACCATATTAAAATTTTACTCCACTAACCATATTTTTTGCGTTTAACCTCACCTTTTACCAATACATTATCATTTTTATGGCATATAACAGTGAGTGATAACATAAAATTTTCATTTTTCAAAAATTTTCAAAAGAAAATTTCATTTCAAAAATTTTCCCAGTGTAACTTACAAATTGGCCTTGTGTAAAACTGACTTTAAAACGTTCTTAACCCCAACCTGTCAAAATCATAAAAAACTTTTTTTTTTATAAGTTCAAATCATGTCTAAAACTATACCATGTATTAATTATAGACTAAAAAGGGGATAAAAATTAATTTTCCCGTGGATTTTCATTTTATATATTTTTAAATTCAAACTTCAAAATTCTCGTTCAAAATTGAGTCGACAGAGTGTGCGCAAGAAGTTTGAATAAAGTTTGGTGCTCGTTATTTTGACAATGTTGTGGTCCCGGTTTTCCCTAATTATCCTGAAATTACTTTACCTCAATTGACTTAAGTGTGTTGGTTACGACTTTTATAATGGTATTAACAAAAAACATTGAAGTAAATCGAGGCTTTATTAGTGCAAATATTGACAATAAAGTGCGCGTCCCTTGGGACGCTTCCAGATTGGAGTTGAGAGATTTCCAGAAGGCATCACACCGTGAAAATCGGTAGGTTTTCAATTGTATCCTTTAATTATTTGATTTGTGATGATCCTTAAATATTACATTTGGTCAATGAAAATTTTTACCTCCATCGTCCGCAGGATCCAATCCGAGAAACCAAAACTCACTAATTGTTATAAAATTTCAAATATTTTAACTTAGAAAAGAACTTCAACAGATTTTTGATCTAAATAAATCATTTAACAAGCCAATTTAATCATTGAGTCCGATCAACAAAAGTCGTGGTTGAAATCCTTAAGACTAGTTTCGATTTCGCCTAGGACGATTTTAATTCGAGACTGAATCAGAATTGTCAGGGGAATTTTCTTTTAAATATCGGCTCCGTATGTGTCCGATTGGTTCTCTGGACGTTGGCGATTTTTTCTTCGAAGACATTATCACGTTGTCCATGGTAACGTCCTGGGAATATCGAGGGAATGGGAGTGCGTACAAGCCATCCCCTTGCAAACGCGAGGGATGGACCGATCGCCAGAAATACATCATTGATCAGACAAACATTTTTTTTTTTCTTTTTGACCAACCAAATCCTCTCCAAATCTCATCGAGATTATAAAATCGATACTTAAATAAATGTTCATGTCTTCATTGAGATAACTTTCCTCCTTCACACGTTCAAACACCAATTTGTTTAGGAAAATCGATTAGTTGTCGGAATATTGATGATGGATAATTTTTCCAAGCCAATTACCAAATCGAATAAGTATCTTGTTTAATTTGTGATGTCATATATTGTTATGTTTTCGACGAAGAGGTCGTATATATGAATGAATTTAATGAATGCACGAGTCAAGTGTGACCCTGAGCCAACAATTAATCAAAAATATTATAAATTTTTATTTTTGTTCCCGAGGAGGGAAGACAACATGAGAGGACGTTGTTGTTCAGTCTTCATTATTATAATTATTATGATTTTGTTGTTTAACTATCGGCATGTGAGAACGAACGATTAACGGCCGCGGGGCCCTCGTCGCTATCTTTGCATCGAGGAGCCTCCGCTGAAGACGCTGTTGTGGAATAATGAGTTGGGCATCGTGAAGATGGTCTCGTCTCGGTTGATAGAGAAAATGGTTGAGATCATAAAGACTTAGTAGAGGTATAGGTGTAGGGAACGATCGGTTGATTTTTCGCTGCGGGCATCCAATTGGCTTCTTTCTTGTGATAAGAAAATTCAATGAGAATTTTCAATTTTTAACAAGGGTCATTCAGAAGTGTAAATCTTATACTAAAATCATGAAGAATATAAATCCAATAAGATAGACAAAACAAAGGAATAACTTTGACTTTAAAGTTTTCTTCAAATATCTACACGCACTCTACAATTACAAATTCATAATAAGAAAAAAGTATTACAGAGAAAATCATACCAATTTTATAAGCGAGATTTAAAGAGAATGAAAAACTAGTGCGGTCGGGCAACCCCCGTTCGGAACGAAACATTTTTTACGTTATTTTTTCAACTCGAAATGATCTCTAGTTCCAAAGGAAAACTAAACCAAACAATCTTGCAAAATAAGTTCGTATTAGAGTTTCAAATACAAAATTTAACTAATAGATTTTTACAATTAAATGGAGTTGATATGCGTGCCATCTAGTAGCTAGTAAAATCGTTTTTTTCTCTTTTTTTTTTCTCTCTCTCTCTCGGCAGCCTTCATTTCACCAATCATTTTTTTAGTAATCATTTTTTTATAGTAAATAGAAAGAGCGAGAAATTAAAATTTATGAGCAAGAGGGGAAAGTTGCCTGGTCGCTTTTTCGTTACGTTATGGTCTCCACCATTTAAGCTCAATAAAGGAACTTGACTTAAACACAAAATTGAATTTTTAAAGTTAATTATTGTTTCTAAGTGGTAGCAAAAAAATTTGTTTGTTTTATTTTGTTTTATCAACGTTACTATAGTTACGAATCGTTTTTTTCTTATTTTTTTCTCAATCGCTTTCTATTTTCCTTTTCTCACTCGGCAGCTTTTATTTCACCAATCATTTTTGGTAAGCACTAAGCTTTAATAGTAAATAGAAAAAGCGAGAAATTAGAATTAAAGAGAAAGAGATGGACGTTCGCCTGGTCGCTTTTTCGTTACGTTATGGTCTCCACCATTTAAGCTCAATTAAGGAACTTGGCTTAAAAACAAAATTTAATTTTTAAACTTAATTATTGTTTCTAAATAGTAGTAAAGCCATTTTTATCCTAAAAATTTTTTTTTCGTTTTAGTTTGTTTTACCAACGTAAACCATAGTTACGTTGCAAGGGTCTTAACCTATTTGAAGGACAATTGCAGTGAATTTTTGTCATTTCTTAAATGTGTATAAGATTATGGGCAGTATTTAGAACCACAATGTGTGGTTCATGTAAGTTGACTAATTTTTAAGTCTTAACATTGGCAAAGCTTTTAATTGAAAAACATTTGTTTGTTATTTTTCTTTTGTTTTAACCACATAACCTTAATTTTAACATATCAAAACCTTCGTTTTTCAAGCTCAATCATTGCAAATGCAAATGTTGTATCTTAAGTATGGGCAAATCTAACTTTGATTATTATTTTGTTCTGATTATTGTTTTCTTTTGTTTTATCAACATAACCTTAGTTATAAGGTTGAATTCTAGTTTTTTGCAAATATGTTATTGATGGTTACAATTACGAAAAAGTTATGAGAATAATTTATTGGATACAATTAAATTCTCTATCTATTCCTTGTTATTTGAATTCTTTATCAAGTCTTAGCATTGGCAAAGCCTTTAATTGAAAAACATTTGTTGATTATTTTTCTTTTGTTTTAACCACATAACCTAAATTTTAACATATAAACCCCTTCGTTTTTCAAGCTATCATTGTAAATGTTGTATCTTAAGTGTGGACAAAGCTAACTTTGATTATTGTTTTGTTCTGATTGTTGTTTTCTTTTGTTTTATCAACATAACCTTAGTTATAAGGTTGAATTCTAGTTTTTTGCAAATATCTCGATAATGGTTACAATTACGAAAAAGTTATGAAAATAATTATTTTGAGACAATTAAATTTTCTATCAATTCCTTGTTATTTTAAATCTTTATTAGTTTTGATTTAAAAGTTACAGACGTCTAAAGTTTAACTTTTGTTAAAATTCAGATTTTTGATAAGATTTGTAATGATTTTACCTTCAGTGTTTTTGAAATTTGATGCTCATTAAGTGCTTAGTTGAAAATTTGAAAAGAAAGAAGACAATATAAATATTATCCAAAAATGAAAATGAATTTTCCGGGGTTTTCGTGAAAATTAACCTAGTTGAAAAGAATAGTTATACTTTTAAGGTTAAATTTATTTTTAGTACCCTCATATTAGGTAATGTTTTAATAATAACCAAAGTTTTATTTGGTTTTACATTAATAATGAACTAAAAACTAAGAGTACCAGAATTAATATTTTTTACCTCTTAACCTATTTTTAAGAGGTTATGTTTAAAATATTTGTCAAATTATTAAATCGTCTTTTATTTAAAAACATAACCTCACTTTCATTGGCGCAGTGGCTAGAGCAATTGCTCTCTCCGCTTCTTGCGTCAAGTGGTACTGGGTTCGATCCCCATTGAATTCTAGACTTAAGATCCTAGACCTAAGATATATTTTTGAACAACAGAAATTCTCTGTGTTTAGACAGTCGTGATATGACCTTAGATGTTAAAGCGACTTTAAACACAAAAAAAATATATATATAACCTCACTTTATTGTATATACTTATACATAATAATGTGATATTTATAATTTTTAAAAAATATCTCTTTAATGGTTTTATTAAGAAAAAAATTTTAAGAATAATTTTTGTGAATTATTTAAATTTACTATCATTCAGTTTTGAACCCCAATTTTTTTTTTTCTTAGAACTTTTACCGAGGTTCTTATTTATCTGTCCAATTATTCAATCAAATTTTTCACTATCATTTTGAAGGATCTGTACTGACCAAAATTCTTACAATATTTCAAAGTTTCTTTCAACGACCATTGGAGTGAAACCATCTCAATTTGTTTCTTGAAATTTAATTTACCAGTCCTAAACGAATGATAAATGGACAGGTCTTTGACAAATATACTTCATAATAACAGCAACAATATTCGTTCTTCGGGCCGTTTGACAGCTGATTTTCAAATTAGATATTGCCGTATAACGCTGTTAACACCTTCTTAAATCTCTCCGATCAAAACACGAAAAAAAAAAACGCCGTTTGCGGTTCGCTTGATATCCCGGTGCCTTATGGCCCATTGATGGCCAAAGGTCGTTCCAATCGTATATTTTGTGATACATAAAAATCGATTCAATGCAACACATCGCTATTCGAAATGTAACACAAAGATTATATGGTTTACGATGGAGCAATTAGAAATGATCGGTTTGAAATGTATCATTAACGCGTGCGTTCCATGGAAATTGGTTTCGGGTCAGGTTTTGATTGTTGGACATCGCGGACCTGCAGTAAACGGATTTTGGTGTGATTGATGTTTATGTAAATATGTTTAAGAATAATCGTTTCACTTTAAATTATTACCTTTAAATGTATTTACTCTTTCAACACGTCTCGTTTCGAATTGGAAACAAATTGAAATGGATTTATATCGTTCTCACGAAGAGATGAAAACATTTTCGAAATTCCCTTAAGACCTTCCATGAAGAACAACTTTTTCTTTGATTGGCTTGAGGTTGTTTAAAAAAAATAATAAATTAAATTAAATTGTGGCTAATCCAAAATCCAGTTTCGTTGTCATGCTGCGTTCACACGAGTCAACTTAAGTTGCCCGATTTTTGGTTGATCAAAAAAAGTTGAATGAAGAACCTCGTGTGAGAACCGTGATCAACTTTTTAGTGGATCAAAAAAAGTTTGAACGAGTCATCACATTAGGTTTTTCATTCAACTTTTGATCAATCAACTAAAATCGGTCAACTAAAGTTGACTCGTGTGAACGAGACATCAACGTCTGTCAACGTTCAATTCACTTAACAATTTTCGTGGGTTCGTTAATCTTTTAATCTCGTTAACTTTTAAACTCGTTCACGGAAAAATTACCCTTAATCTGTTCATAAGCTAGTATGGACTTGGCGATTATCCTAAATCTACTTGAAATAATTCGTTATCGGTTCCGTATAGTATCCGCGAACAAACCTATTTTCATAGCATTTCGCGACCTTTTTTATGGTGGCTGTTACGGCAAGGATTGCAACTGTCCCTGGATTGTAAGCTAGTTATCTATCTCTATATTATATTATATTGGGAGGTTTTTGGAGGTTTCAATTCAAGGTGTTGCGGCTAATTGTCTATGCCCCATGGTACATCACCAACAAGGACATCCATAAAGACCTGGGTATGGTTACCATCAGGAAGGAAGCAGCCAGGTTTAGTTCTTAATACCTCAGGCGCCTAAACAAACACCCTGGCTGTTAACCTCTTCGACAACAGTGAGGATTCCACCAAACTAAAACGCGTGTCATTCTGGAGCTGCCCTACAGGTCCCACAAAGAGTGATTTGCCTGTATAACTAGTCAGTTTTCAGTCACTTATTCATGTCACTCACTATTGCACTGTTACACTTTATTTAGCAATGTTCACAATTTATTTAACACTGTTCACTTTCACTATTTATTTTAGACTGACTCGTCTAGGTTTGTCCGGGACTTAAAAAGGATTTTGGAATCGTTCTAGAATATTCGGTTTTATTATTCCTTGGTAGAAATTTCCATGTTTTTGTCTAATCCTTCGTGCCCGGTGGTCTTCAAAGATACAGCTCTTAGAGAAAGAATATTCTGGAATTTCATAAGATTTCTGCCATCCTGTGACCACGGTGCTCCTCCCTTGGCTGGTGATTGGTTCGGCCCACCCACGGCTGAGGGCAGGTGACACCACCCCCAGAGTTATAAAATGACGGCACTCCCTTAGACACATGGCGGCACATTCTTAGACTTGTGACAATATAGACGAACTTACACCCTTAACCCCAGAACCCACCTTACTTGCATTTTCTCAGAAAAAAGTTTCAAATAAAAGTTATAAGCATCAATGAGTCTAAGAACTGTAAAAAGTTTAAGGAAAATCGTTAGATCCGTTTTCGAAAAAAACATGGATAAAGCTCAAAAACTCCTAGAATAAAGTGGAGCTCTCGGTTAACCGATTTCAACCAAAAACTTCGCGGCACAACTAGATATATAATTTGGAAAAATCCAAATCAAATCGACCAATAATGGTTGCAGACATTTTTTTATTATTTGCAAATTAGGTACTCTACTGTCTTAATATAGCGTTGAAAACAGGTGTTTGTTTCTTTTTAGATGCTCATTTTTCTTCTTTAATAAATCTAAAAAATCAAAGCTAACATTGATTCGTAAAAACCTAGCTTCTAATTGGTGGAAATTAATCCAAAAACATTAGCGTTATATTCTTCATATTCGTTAATGGAACATGAAAGTTTGATTGTGGCATAAACATGTTGTAGTTTGTTAATTTTTTTTATTTTTATTTTCTTACATATATATTATGGTAAAACGTCCAAATGAATCATCTGGTTGGCTGCCTTTAAGGCAAATGAAGACGTTTCTGATAAACGGAAATACCAATGTGGGTCCGTGTTTCTTACTTCGTCTTCATCTCCTCGATTTTTATGACCAACTAAAAAATGATTTAACCCTTCATTTATTTCGATTTGATCTATCTTATAGGTGTGCCAATGATTTTAGTAATCATATTAATTTTTATCTAAAAATTTAATTCGAGATCAACACCAAACAATACCTCCGTTTATTTTCATCTATTTGCTTGCATAATTTCTAATCAATCCGTAATAATTTTCACTGTCTCAATTTAAATTTTTACCTTCTAACATAACCATATACGGACTTTCGTTATCGATCGATTACGATTATATTGATCAAATCGTAAAGTGATAATACGTGATATTTATTTACAATCTGAACAAAACGTGTTATATCACTATCATTACAATAAATCTCAAGGTTGTACAAAAAAAAAAAAATCTTTGAGTTTAGTAAAAGGTTTCAAAAGGAAATCTTTTTTTTAAGATCGTTGATTTGAAACGTTGATTGGTCTAGAAATTGTTCACCAGGGCCTACTTTTGATAAGAAAACATTTTTTTTAACTTTAATTGGATTGGAATAAAAAACAATATTTTTGTTATTGTCTAAGCCTTCTACAAAATATAAGTCAACTTTGAAACCTTACAATTTGAGACTTCTAAAGTTTAGCTTTAATCGTTAATTTGATTCTATCGAAACCTACAACGAAAATACGACCCAATTTTCGCCTTCCATTCCATCCCATCACAAACCATATGGTCGCCATTTTTTTTTTTTTGTTCAAGAACACAAAAAATCTGCATTCATAATTTATTAATTTGACCCATTTAGCATTGCGGATGACTCATGAAGATTTTCCCATCCTCAACTCCTAAATAGAATTTCTAATTAATCGATATTGCATAAAAGTACACATAGATTACGTTTAAGTAATTCAATGCACCCACTTGTTGCATACAAAAATAGGCAATGCAATCATCAAAGTGTTTGTCTTGAAAAAAGTTCATATATATGAGGAAATGGATTTTGTTAAATTAGTTTTTGTAAATGGTTGGAGGAATTGGTGGACAAATTGGAGCCGCTGGGCGATTTATGGGGGTCGTCCAGGCGAGTATAGTTGGCGATGACAGAAGGTTAATCAGTGTTGACATATGAATTTAGTTCTTCTTTGCTGTTCGGTTAATTACGTGTGGAAGGAGACCACCAAGAATTCACCCACGCAGCAAGTTGATGGTATTGCCAATTATCGTTCCCTGATCACGTGAAAAAGTTCCAAATTTTCAATGGTTGCAATTTTTTTTCAATTCCCTTGTACCCTAGGAATTTATAGTGAACGACGCAACAAGTTGCTGGAATTTCCAATAATAGTTCCCTGATCACGTGAAAAAGTTCCAAATTTTCAAATGGTTACAATTTTTTTTTCTATCCTGTTGTGCACTAGGGATATTTCTAATGAACAACGCAACAAGTTGTTGAAATTGCCAATAATAGTTCCCTGATCACGTGAAAAAGTTCCAAATTTTCAAATGGTTGCAATTTTTTTTCAATCCTGTTGTGTCCTAGGGATTTATAGTGAACAACGCAACAAGTAGGTGGAATTGCCAATAATAGTTCCCTGATCACGTGAAAAAGTTCCAAATTTTTAAATGGTTGCAAATTTTTTTTCAATTCTTTTGTGCTCTAGGGATTTATAGTGAACAACGCAACAAGTAGTTGAAATTGCCAATAATAATTCCCTGATCACGTGAAAAAGTTCCAAATTTTCAAATGGTTGCAATTTTTTTTGAGGTTATACTTCTTTAGGCACGTTATGAAAAAATGATGAGAGAGAAATTTTAAGATGCGCGCGAATTTTCAGTCAAAAATTAACAAAATGAAGTTAGTCGCAAAACCATTGAGTCTCCTGACGCGCGTTATGTGAATTTTTGTCGTATTTATTTTTTAATTTATTTATTTTTATATTTAAATTAAAAATAATTATATATACAAATGACACATATTATTAATAAATAAGTTATTACTTTTCTCGAATTTTGCAGTAGCTGTTATACTATTTGAAATTTAATGATGAAAATGACGTCTGCATTCCATGCATATTCTTAGTTATCACGAAATCTGGGATTCTGAAATGATTCAACCATCTTCGAATAATAATTTAGTAACACAAGATATGAATAAGGTTAAGACATTTACTTTGACAAGTAGCTACTTCCTTAATTTTGCAATTTCTATGCAGCTTCGTTTTCATGACATGCATGAATTGTTAACCAGAAAAATGATCCTGACAAATTTTATAAACGTCTTGCAGCTTTCTTTGGATATAATTTATTGATACAAATTAAAATATTATTCTCTTATTTTTATTTTTAATAATATATCTTTAAATATATATATTATTATTATTAAATATTAAATTACAGTTTTTCAAATTTGATTATTTGAATAAAATTAATAAAAACTAATTTTTAATGATACCAAAGAAGTATAACTTTTCACGCGCGTACATAAGTACACGCATCCACTTTTTTAGTCCTGTTGTGCCTTAGGGATTTCTAATGAACAACGCAACAAGTTGTTGGAATTGCTAATAATCGTTCCCTGATCAAATGAAAAATTTCCAAATTTTCAAATGGTTGCAATTTTTTATTCAATCCTGTTGTGCCTTAGGGATTAATAGTGAACGCATTTTAGTGGTAAACGAGCAACAGGTAAATGTCCCGCGAGCTACCATTGTCGTTTATCACGTCTTTAATTTTCAATTGATGCCATGCTATCATTAAATTGTAAGGCTAATTTATTTTTAATGTTTTAATGATGATTTACTAGACGATTGCGATTCAATAAATTGGTGCAATTTTCGAATTAAACTGACTGGGGCATCAACTAATTGATTTCAAGTTTATCGTAACCCATCAAGACAAATCCAGATTCGAAACCTTTCTAATTCCATATTTCTTTTGAGATTTTTATGTCATTTGATAAACAATGCATTCGTGATTTCCTGAAATGTTTTCCAATGAAAATCGTAGCCGCATATTTCATCGAGCGAACGACAAACCGTGTGCTGTGCAGATGATAAATCATTCGAAATTGCTGTTATTTATGTTAATGTGTTGTTTCAACCGCCGCGTGAATTTTCTCTCTCGACAATTTGGGTAGAAAAAATGATAAATGAATTTATTAAATTACATAATGAAAGCATTTTAATTGGTCCATGATACAGACAGAAGGCGAACAAATATAAATCAGCATCATTCATTCGAGATGAAAAAAGTGCATTTAAAAATGCATATAATGTGTATTGAATAGAGTGCGGAGAGAGCAATTGATTTGTTATCTCTTTTAAGTGTGTACGATTTATCAAGTTGTGAGATAAAATGTGTATAAAAAGCTTGCGTTTACCTTGGAGATATTGGCAATCAAGATCGTGTCAATCACGAGACGAACAATTTATGGTCTCGCCATTACCGGAGATCGATGATAAAATTTCGAGATTTGAGCGAATTTTTTCGCGCTGAAAGCTTTGCGTGTGTGAGTTTATCGTTTGGGTTCATATAAATGATTTATATATTGGAGATAAAATCGATTTTACATTGAAAAAAAAAACTTGAAACTTTCATCTATCTAAAAACGAAGGATTTCTCATAAATTGCGGTGTCTGTAAAATGCTTTTCGTAGATCCATTTATTTCAAAAAAATTAACATGAAAAATCACAAATTTGGTACTGTAAAATATTTTTTGTACGAAGTTATTCTTTGAATTTGTTCATAAATTCCGTTTTTCCGAAAGAATCACTTTTAACCTTAAATGTTTCAAAATTTTAAGAAGGCTATGGAAATTCGTATCTTTCAATTGGTTGAGATTTCATTCCAAAGTAATCTAGATTAAATGGAACAATAAAAACAAATAAAATCAAAGAATTTTGTCATAATCACTAAAAACAAAAACAAATTTAATTTTATGATCCAGACTGCTGTGAAATTTCTTAGATTCCAATTTGTTTGAAATTTGTTTCCGAATAAAAACCATAACATGTTATTAAAGCAAACTAGATTTATCTTATTAAGTATGAAAAATTATTCAAAAGAAAAATCTGTGAAAAATTTTCACTTGTTTTTTTTTTTTTAAGTAGCCACCATTATTATAACAGTCTACGTGAAAAATCTCGTCTTCAAAAATATTTTTCTTGAATTTCAAATTTTTTAATTCGTCTGATCAAAAAAGTTCAGTAAAAAAGTTGGTTGTCTGTAAAGTCGGTTTACGGACGATAGTTTTACGTGATAACGTTATAAAGAACATCTAATTGATGAAAAATTGCGTACTTTTATGAATTGAATTATTATCACTGAATTGTCATTATTTTGTATAATACAAAGGAGTTAATTGAAAATTAACAATTTTTTCAAAATGTGAATCAGACTGAAAATAATGAAGGAAATCAATTTTAAATCTTATTAAGTAAATTGTATAAAAAACACAAAACACGTTGTCTAGGATTCAACAATTGCCTCTCTATTGCTTGCACGCACAGGCTCAAATTGAACGTGACATTTTTTCAGACTGGCTGCCGTAGTTCATCAATTTATAAGACGTTATCACGTCAAAAATCTGAAATATTTTCTTTAAAAATACATTCAAACCCCGTAAACCCTTAAATTTTACGAAGGCTTTAAAAATTCTTGCCATTCAGTTGGTTGACTGGTGCTGTTTGTAAAATAAAGTTTCCAAAGCAAACTTAATCCATTTTAATAGGTCAACAAAAAGTCAATGTTATTTTAATTTCTTTTATAAATGGCCTCCAATAATTATTGGAGACATTTAAATTTCGAAAATCTTTCATAATTTGATAAATGATTACATTTGATTGATAAATTTCCAATAATAGATTAAATTGAAGTCTTAAACATTTCCAAAAACAAATCACTAAAAACAAAAGAAACTTCGGGTCTTCCAATTGGTTTGAAGTTAATTGTTTCATCAACAAAAACCATTTAAATGTTTCCAAAGCAAACTTGATCAGTAAAAGTAACTATGAAAACATTTTCTCAAGCATGACTCTTAAAACATAATTTGGATCAAGTTGTAATACATGCAAAATGTTGTCCTTCATTTTAGACATTAAACAAATGAAAGATTTCACAGTTTTTCTTGTTTATTCGTTTAAATAACCACGATTTTATGAGAGTTGAAAGTTTTCTTTATCATAAATATGAAATTTTGTGATCTTCAATTGTTTGACAAATGAAATTTGCGTTTTGTTTTATCAACAAAAATCATACTAGACATTCAAAGCCAACTAGACTCATTGGGAATAGTCCTTATTTTCGGAAAAATTGTTCAAGTTTCGTTAAAAGATTTTTTCCCTGACTGTCAAACGTTTAGGCAACCTGTGAAAAAAAAATTATTCTAAAAGTTTACTTTTTTAAATTTAGTTTTACTTCAAAAATTATCATTGAAAGTCAACTTAAAAAATTCCCGCCGTTATTATAAATATTAAAAACAGTTTTTTTAAAGCTAGCTTTGGTCTGATCAAAAACATGCAAATATAGAAAATGGACGCCTAAAATACGATCTTTCAACAATTTTCTTTTTTTTATCAAAAATAACATTTTTCCAAGAAAAAAAATCAAAAGTTAATTTTGAGAAGGCCATGATCTTTTATAACTCCTAATTGGATAAAATTCCGTTAGTGATTTGTTTTATAAAAAATTATCTTCCCAAGCCAACTAAGTTATACAAGTTAATCTATGATTAGATGTTGAAAAAATATCTGATGCGAGGCGGCGCAGTACTTTCTTTTATGAAACTCGTTGTTGGTTAAAAGAACTATAAGCACTTGATAACCTTAAAAATAGAACTATATGCATACAGCCTGTATTTATAAACGAATTCCTACACACCCCAGAACCCTCTTTATTTGAATTTTCCGAGGAAAAAGTTTCAAATAAAAGTTGTAGGTATTAATGAGTCTAAGAACAATTTAAAGAAAATTGTTGGAGCCGTTTTTGAAAAAATTTGAAAAAGCTCAAAAACTCCTAGGATAAAGTAGAGCTTTCGGTTAACCGATTTTAACCAAACAGACTAGACTCGCGGCACAACTAGATGCAATATGCAGGCTAAATTCCAAGTTTAGTGAAATTCGGTAAAAGCCTTCGATACGATATCGTTGTCAACTTTATTCTATGGGTTTTTGAGGTTTTTAAATTTTTTTCGAAAACCGTTCTAACGATTTTCTTTAAACTTACTATAGTTCTTAGACATATTAATACGAACAACTTTTATTTGAAACTTTTTTCTTGGAAAATTCAAATAAAGAGGGTTCTAGATTAAAGGGTGGAGTTCGTATAAACATAGATACTGTTTGCATGTACCATTACTAGTTCTGTTTATACAGTGGTACCTTGAGATACGAATTTAATCCGTTCTGTGATCATCGTCGTATGTCAAAAAAATCGTAGCAAAAGCAATTTTTCCAATTATTCCCCATAATGTTTATTAATTTATTTATTTCGTATTTTTGGTAACTTCGAAGCAACGCTTGAAAAGATGCTTCGTAAAAAGTTTCCTAAAATTGGTCCAGTTGATCCATGGGCTGAAGGGTAGACGTTGTATTGGGTGGCAGATAGACAATTTCAATAAATTTATACTCATCTAAAAGGTCATCTCAAGGCCACGAGGGTGGGGGGGAGCATTATCCAACCGCAGCATATACTTAAGCGGTAGACAAAAACTATATTCATCCACTCAACAAAATCGCACATTGCAAATTCGTATCTCAAATTTTCGGTTGTATGTCGAGGTATAAAATTTAGAATATTTCATGTCGTATCTCAAAACATTCGTATGTCAGGACATTCGTATCTCAAGGTACCACTGTATAGTTATAAAGTACTTATACCTTTTTTTTTAATTCGAATGATATTTTGCAGCTTTTTTTTAAGCTTTGAAAATTTTTTTTAGGTTCGTTTTTTTATTTAAACATATATTTAGATTTCCAAAGGTGACTAGATCAATTTTTCTTAAGCTTTTTCTACACTTACTGATCGCTATGTGTAATGTGCAATGCATGTATGTCGTCGCCACAAATTTCATAGACTTCAATAGATCTAATAAAATTAGTAATAAAAAAAGTAAAAAAATTTATTGAAGATGCACAGATGTGAAGCTTAAAAGGCTAAAGATTTTGTCAAAAGTATTTTTTGCGATTGACTTGTTTAAGGTATTTAAAAGTGTCTCTTGGTAGTGCAGTTTTGTAGAGCATGAAACACGTCATCACAATGTACAAACTTGGCCAACGTCGTCAAATCGAACACAGTCTTTATTCGAGTGGAACTAAGTATTGCGTGACGACAATAGGCTCTCGTTCTGACGATATCGAATTATGTCGTGCGGACATCGATAACGTCACTCCGCTTTGTGTTAACACGACCAACTAACGTCCGGTAATCGCTTACGTTTAATCGATGATAATAATAATAATAATAATAATACGGTCGTTGTAATTTAATTATCACGAAACGAGACAACAACCAAACCGCTTGGCTACTTAAGAAACGGTGGCGATTTTTTTTTCTTCTTCATCTTCTCGTTTTAATTTAATACATTGATGAATGAGCGAAGAGAGTCACGGGGTGGGAAAAAAAAACATTGAGGTGTGCACTCGTGTCTCTTTTTTGTCACGTTAAATTATGGCTATAAGGATCACTTAAAAGCTTATCGCACCAAAGATATCGCCTATCAATAAATGAAATCTTTAAAAATTATTTGTGCAATAAGAATTTTAATCTAATTTAGGATTAAATTCAAGTACTTATTTATCAACCCCCAACCACTTGTTGTTGACTAGAAAAAGTCATTTTTATGTGTGTGGGCGTTATTTAAATTTGTATTAGAAAATTTGATGAATTTCTTCAATGGTAATATGTCGATGTTTGACTTAGATCTGTAAGAGGATGAAAATTTCCAATTAAGCTTTTATTGGCACGCAGTCAAATATTTAATTAGTTAAAAGCTACCGAAAAGCTCGCTACACAGCGCGGCTTTCATCAGATTGCTCGTCCCGATATCTCACTTAACCTTTGACCTTTCTTTGAATTTTCAAGTTCGATTTTATTTATATACATCTAAAGCCGAGTTTTCATTGAATTTTCGTTCGAGTTTTATTTCATTAACGGTTGCTTTTGCCATGGCAATGATCGATTGTGGGTCGTAAATCAACACAAGGCAGATTGATTTGTTCGATAACTTTCCGGTTAAGAGAGGAACGATGCTTTGTTTTATGTTTAATTGCAGCTCGTTGATTTTTTTTTGTTGGTTTCTTTGAAACCTGGTTATTAATACTTCAGCGAGATGATGTGTTTTGTTGTCGACAATGGATAGATCAATTAACCTTTCCCTCGACTCGTCCAATTAAACGGTCTGAAGACGAATAAAATTCTTCGTTGTTGTTTTTTTTTTTGAATTATGGCTTAATGAGCGCTAAATTCAGTAGCGAATGTCTACCTGAGTTTTATGGGCAATTAACAATTTAATTTTCTAATGGAATATTGAGTGAAGAAATCATTCTTGCTACTGATATATTTATCTTGGAACTTAAATGCAAGAAATATTAGAAAATTTAATTGGATTTATATAATAATTTATCTTAACAATTTATAAGTGAAACTGAAAATTGAAAAATGGGGGAAAAATTATTTTTCAGGTTTTTAACCTTGCAGATAAGAAATGGGCCTTAAATTTATTCTCGTACTTATTTTTTATTTAATCAACAAGTATCATACTGGATAGTTGGTGTTTTTAACCTATAACCATTTATAGGTTTTCATCTCAATTTTCATGAAATTGAAATTAAATTAAAACAATCGGTTGAATCGAAAAAAAACAAACATTTCTTGCTTTCCTTTTCTTGCATTTGTCCTTTTAGGGGTTGTCAAACCTTTATTTAAGGATTATAAAAAAAAAAAAGTTTGTGTCCAGGTTTCGAACCAATCTCCTATGGATCTATAAAATTTTTGATAATAAATTTTTTAGGTTATATTATTTTAAAATTATAAGTGGTTGCATTTTTTTTTTAAATTTGTTTCACGCATTCAAGTTTAACCTTTAAGCTTAGTACTCACTAGTAGACATGTTGCGCGATTTTGGTCTCTGAGATGCGTCTCAGGTTGATTCCGTAGACATGTCTATTGACGAATTCCCGTCTAGGGCCTGCTCCGAGACCAAAAATCGCAGTTTTAAGGTCTCCCGATCGGAATGGTAGACTTTAGGAGACAGCATGCAACGTTAGGCAAGCCATGACCATCTTCGTTTATTTTGTTTATTTTATTTTGTCCTCCATGGTGAACTGCAAAGATGAGACTAAAAAATTCTACTAAACTAGACGAGAATGAACAAAGTCTAGACACGGTATAGACCGTCTATAGACCATCCTTAAACAAATCGCACATTTCAAAGCTGTCCTTTGCGCTGATTTTTTCATCAAAGCGCCATCTTTTAACTATATCTCGAAGTTTAAACACTTTTGAGAAAAATTTTTCTTATCAAAATTAAAGATAGTTAAGCCGCCTACAAAAGTGTTTCTATAAAATTTTATCAATTCCTAAGCGTTAGCTATTTATTGTGCCATTTATTACCTTGCCAAAAAATATTATAGTTAATCCATAATTTTAAAAATAAAATTGTTTTTTGGATTTTCTTTTTTATATTTGGCATGTCTTAGTTCTTTAATCATACATTTGAGTAAAATTTAAAAAAAAAATTTACCCACCATAGGATTTGAATCGGTTACCTTTAAGACAGTCTTTTAAATATTTAAAAGACTTTTACGACTTTTATGAATTATGTTTCTAAAACTATGTGCTGGAAAATTCTTATTTACAAAATGCGCATTTTTAAGAAAACAATTGAAGACTGGGTATCAATAACGGGCTAAGTGCCAAAAACAAAAAGTGGAGCTAGACCCGAAAAAATAGTGTGACTAAGTGAATTAAGTGACTTTTAAACATGTATGAGCTGCAAATGCAAGAAGGGCTGCTGAGAGGTGCCTGCACTGGCCGGAAAGCAGGGCTTAGATGTTCTGCGATGTGTGATACCCGCTCTGGGAAAATGTGCAAAATTGCAATGAAGAGGACGAAGGTGACGAACCTCAAGAAAACTCTGACGATCCACCAATACTGGAGTAACCATACAAAAGCAATTTCATCTTTGATGAGTTCTCTAAGATTGTGAGAGACCTATGAGGCTTACAGACCCCGCTTTAGTATTAATTTAAAGCTAATTAAATTGTCTACAAATTATGTTCAATAAGTTCTTCTCGTAGGAGCAACGGTTTCGACGTAACTTCGATCCAAAAAGGGTCAAAAACTAAAATTTTAAAATTTTCAAAAAACTGGCCTATTTTCAAAGTGCCGTTACTCGGTAATCCATTGACCTGCAGAGCTCCGGTTAGGCTTATTTTGCAACAAATTTAATGCTCTTAAAAACGTACACAATAGCTTTTAATGAAAAATGCATGGATTAGGAAATACCGTGCAGAATCTGAAACAAGTTCAAAAATTTCACGTCTTTTCCTCTATAAAAATTTTTCCACAACTTTTTGAGAGTTGCAAACTTTAGGATGCATAGCTCTAATTGGTCCAAACAACATACTAAAAAATCAGAAATACATCATGTTTTGCGAATTTATTGTTGATTTTGACTAGCCTTAATATTATGTTATAGTAGATTTAGATGGTAGGAAAAGGACAGTACGAAAATTGTATGCTTTTAAGTTTTGACTTATGTTCGACAATCATCGTTTTGTAATCGTTTTTTTTCGTGTAATAGAAATTTTAGAAATTCAAAAATATCTGCATATGCATTTTTCGTCAAATCGTCGATTTTAATCCAATTAAGATGAACTTGTTTTTCGACCTTGGTGAAATCTTCACCGAAGAAATGAGAAGTTTTATTCATATTTTAATGTTTTGAAATAATACATATTATTTGGATCATTCCATTTAATAAAAACCAACTTTTCAAGGGGAGTTCTCGCCGGTTTTTGTTCTAAATCTAATCAAGAAATTATCAGCATTATAATAATGACTGGAATTGTTGTATTTATTTTCTCTACAATGACAATTAACTATAGCAAATGCAGTCATTTTGTTAATTTAAGAGGAAAATTTAAAGTTAAACACATGAAAATCTTCAAGATATCTTCAAGCTCAATCTTCTAAAATTTAAAGTAAAACTTCGTTTATTACAACCTTTAGGCTAAAATTTTTTTTTCTTCGAAACTAATAGAGATAACGGAACAAATTTTTCAAAATAACATTTAAATTAATGAATTCTATATTCTGTGTTTTTTTTTCTGTTTATAACAAATTATTTAAGTGGTAAAAACATTAATGAAATATTTAGAGGGCTGTTTGGTTGAAATCGGTTAACCGAAAGCTCCACTTTATTCTAAGAGATTTTGAGCTTTTTCAATTTTTCTCGAAAACGACTCCAACGATTTTCTTTAAACTTGCTATAGTTCTTGGATTCATTGATGCCTACAGGTTTTATTTGAAACTTTTTCCTGGGAAAATTCGAATAAGAACGATTCTGGGGTGAAGATTGGGAATTCTTATAGTTCTTTTAATCAACAGTGAGTTTTATAAATGAAAGTAAAAGAAAGTACTGTGACGCCTCGCAGCAGATATTTTTTCTTAATTAAATAGTTCCATTAATACAGACTATTACCGAAAAACCGTTGTTAACTTATTAGTGCAACATTTTCAACAATTAAAAGATATTGTAACGTTTTTACGGGTTCGTTGGTTTGTGTATAATGACTACGAATTTATTTTTAAATAATTGTTTATTTATTTATCTAACAATTATACACTACAACAATGTTCACTGTTAACAATAGTCACAGTACTGTTTATATTTCACTATATACACAATGTACACTTTATTAACACTGTTCGTTTTAACACTGAGCACTTCGATGAATTTATTTGAATACACACTCGGTGGTTTATTTGAATACTGTCGATGAACATTTATTTGAATACTCTTTGACATTTATTTGAATACTGAACTGTTGGCTTATCTTTCGGATTATTTATAGTAAGCGATCACCCGTTTCTAGATTTTTCTATTTGTAATCTTAGCGCCTGTATTTCTCTCCTCCATTGATTTACCAATGGAGAGAATTCTAGAACAACATGTCCTTGTCTCATCCTTTGTAATGTTAATCCGTGGTCATAAAATTGCTTCAGGGGGGTCCATCATTTTGTGCAATTCTTATCGCTGGTTATTGGTTAATCCTGCCCTCGGGCGCCAGACACAAATGGGTGTCTTGGATTTGTGACAATATAATGCAAATGGTACTTCGGTAAGAATTCACGGAACACTTAGATTTGGTACAGTGAATAATGCAATCAAAGCTAACTGAGATTATAGAAACATTTGTCTATTTTGGAGCATATCTTACATAAAGAAAAATATTAGAAATGATTAAAATTTACATTTTTACATGAAAAAAACCGTTTTTAGTTTTTTTTTTCTCTATATTTAGCATTTAGCAAACTTTTAATGCACTTTGAGTTAGTTCAGAGAAAAAAAAGTTTAGTCAGAATCAAAACTTGAACCCATGACCTTTGAGTTGGGCGCCGAAAAATTTTCATATAAAGTAAAGACGTTGGCTTTGGTAGACTATATATATCTCATACCCTATGAGATCTTTTATCAAAATTGAAAACAGTCCTATTTGTGTTTTTTGAAGTTATACTTCTTTAGGCGCGTTATGAAAAAATGATAAGAGTGAAATTTTTAGATGGGTTGCCATCTTGAGACAAAAATTAACAAAACGAAGTTGGCCGCAAAAACACTCGGTTTACGTCGCGCGTAATTTGAATTTTTGTTGTATTTATTTTTATATTTAAATTTAAAAAAAATTATATATACAAATGCACATATTAATAAAAAATAAGTTATTACTTTTCTCGAATTTTGCAGTAGCCGTTAAACTAGTTTGAGGTTAGTGATGAAAATGACGTCTGCATTTCATATATTTTCGTATTCTTGGTTATCACGAAGTCTGGCATTCTGAAATGATTCAACCATCTTAGAATAATAATTTAGCAAAACAAGGCATGAATAAGATTAAGACATTTACTTTGACAAGTAGCTACTTCCTTAATTTCGCAATTTCTATGCAGCTTCGTTTTCATGACATGCATGAATTGTTAACCAGAAAAATGATCCTGACAAATTTTATAAACGTCTTGCAGCTTTCTTTGGATATAATTTATTGATACAAATTAAAATATTATTTTCTTAATTTTATTTTTAATAATTATATCTTTAAATATATTATATATAAATTTAAATTAAAAAATAAATTATTATATATATATTATTAAATATTAAATTACAGTTTTTTTAAATTGATTATTTGAATAAAATTAATAAAAACTAATTTTTAATGATACCAAAGAAGTATAACTTCTCACGCGCGTACATAAGTCCACGCAACCACTGTTTTTTTTTTTTTTTTGAAAACCTTACCTACTGTTTTCAGTCCAGCCAATAATGCAATCAAAGCTGCAACCATAGATGCAATTTTTTAACCGACTTCAAAAAAAGGAGGAGGTTCTCAATTCGACTGTATTTTTTTTTTATGTTTGTTACCTCAGAATTTTCCACTGGGTGAAGCGATTTTGATGATTTTTTTTTTAATTTGAAAGCTAGTGCTTCTCGAGTGGTCCCATTTTAATTTTAAGAAACTCGTTTACTTCTAAGGGGGTTGAAAATTAAGGGATGAAATATTAAGTTCTTATTGGATAATAGTTCAATTTCCCGTGTAGTCCCATTTTAATTTGAGGTAAATCTTTCACTTCTAAAGGGTTGAAAACTAAGGGATGAAATAGTAACTTCTTATTGGATAGCTCGATTTTGATAATTCTTTTTTTTATTGGTAAAACATAATTTTAAATTAATCTCATATCCATTTTTTATAAAAAAAACAACTCATAAGGGGTTAAAAATTAGGGATGAAATAATAACTTTTTCTGGCTAACCCGATTTTGATAGTTTTGTTCTTATTACGTACATCATACTTTTAAATTATTCACATTCAAATTTGAAGAAAAAAATCCATCCCCTAAGGATGAAAATAGGGGATGAAATAGTGACGTTTAACTGAATCATCGAATTTTGATGTTTTATTTCTATTGAAACGATTATTTCAGTCAGTTCTTTCATTACATTTTAAAGAAAAAAATTTCAACCCTTAAGAGCAAAAGGGGATGAAGTAGTAACTTTTAACATTTGACGGTGCTGCCTCATATGAGCTGCGCGTTTAGTAGGTTTACCCATATTCAAAGAAATAAAATCAGTCATCAAATTTCAGATCACTACAAATCGAGAAATAAATAAAATTATAACAAAATGAAAAACCGACCTTAAAATAAATAAAAACCAACTCCAAAAATAACAATAGTTGTACATTATCTCATGCTAATAATTTGTAAGTTATTGTTGTAAGAATTAATTTTATTGGAAATTATGCATACATTTTTTTTAATTAATAGATTTTTCTTTCAAATTCGTATTTATGTGAGACAAACAAAATGACGTATTTATTAGACCAGTTGATTCGTGTTAAGAATTTCTTCTGGCATCAAGTCGTTGACCGTGGCTGATATTAAGCGTAATCCATTAAATGGTTGACATAGTCGACTATAAAAATTGTACGGAGAGACCAAAAAAAAAAAAAAAATCAAACAATAGATTTATATGATTTAATCCGAAGATTATAAATCACCTCGATACATTTGAATCGAGTGGACGAGAAATAAAAATAATAACACGAAATAAATCAAGCGCTCGCTTAAAATTTATAAACTAATATTTTAAACATTTATTGCTCCAATCAAAATATCGTAGAAAAATAATACATTTGGAATATTTATTTTTATAACGTAACGCATTAATGTCGTGTTCCTCGCGTCTCTCGGATAGAGAATCCTCTCACAGGTCTTCATTTCAGCTTTTTCGAGTTCACATAAACGAATTAAGACACGTTTAATATGTTTTCTATTTACATGTTGAATTCTTTTATGATCCCATAACTGTCTGTAATATTTAATTCGACAGAAGAAGAGAGGAAAAAAAAATAAAACACCTATAGGTATCTTGCTCTCGCATTCATCTCTTCTATATGGAGAGGAAAAAAAATCTCCGAAATTCAATATTTCAAACGTTCTAATCGCATTTGTACGCGTTACATTTCCAAATGGGATTTTCGGATTTGGATTTGTTTCGAACAAGTTTCATATTTAATGAAATATTAAATCAATTTTCAGCCTCTTAGGCTCGGCTAATTTATGAGGCTTGTTAAAGCCTCGGCCGATCGACGAACCATCTTTTTATATCAACGGTGTGTACATAGGTATATCATTGTTATTTATATCGGACATACAATTTTATTATCACTTGTAAAATCTCGCATTCTCACAATATTTTCGATCAGAAAAGAAAAAAAAATAATTTTTTTCTCACTTGATTATAAGGATGGAGAAATGTTTAGTTGCCTTCAGTATCTCTCTCAAAATAAACTCGCAGGAAAATTCTTGAAATTTGTTACGTTTTCATGGTACGAACTTTTAATAGAAGTGAAAATGTGAGGAATTCTAAGAAAAGCTTGACTGGAAAAAAAAAACGTTAATGAATCAGTGAAATGTTTTTTTTTTGTATATGAAAAACATTAGAGGTTGTTTCAAGAAAAATATCTCAGTAAGCTTTGATTGGATTGAAAAGAAGAGAATTCTTAACAACAGGATCTAACTTTTGGGAGAGTAAATCTTACAAACTATCAGAAAAATAGAAGAAATGTACAGAAACAAACTTATTGCAAATGTTATTAACTTTAATTGCTCTAAGAATAATTTTTTTTTGAAAGCCCACCGTTTTGGAGACATAAACGATAAAAAATTTGAAACATATTTTTTTTTTCACCTTTCTATGAACCGCAGTGTCTGGTGTTCCCAGGTAGCTCAGATCAACATATTAGGTTCGTTCGCGGATACCATACTGAACCGATAACGAATCAGTTCAAAACCGATTTTATATCATCGCCAAGCACATGCAAGTTTATGAGCCGAGTTACGATCCGATATTCGCGATTCACACGAAATGTGTTCGATACCAATTCATAATTGGTTCTAGCGATCCTCAGATTTTTATTAAGATGAAAAATTCGGTTCTCTAACTCATGCACAGTTTGCCAAATTATGGCTAATTCAAAATCCAGTTTCGCTATCATGCTGCGTTCACACAAGTCAACTTAAGTTGCCCGATTTTTGGTTGATCAAAAAAAGTTGAATGAAGAACCTCGTGTGAGAACCGTGATCAACTTTTTAGTGGATCAAAAAAAATTTGAACGAGTCATCACACTAGGTTTTTCATTCAACTTTTGATCGATCAACTAAAATCGGTCAACTAAAGTTGACTCGTGTGAACGAGGCATCAACGTCTGTCAACGTTCATTAATCTCGTTAATTTATAAACTCGTTCACGGAAAAATGATCCTTAATCTGTTCATAAGCGTGTATGGGCTTGGCGATTATCCTAAAGCTACTTGAACTCAATCGTTATCGGTTCAGTATGGTATCCGCAAACAAACCTATTATTACCTGCTTATCTATCAAGAAGATACGACCATACAAAATTTCAACGTGCATCAAACACTTAATGAAACGTGGGGCAATAGCTCTGGGATTATTATTCTTCTACAAATTTTTTTTCGACGTAAATATCCTAGCTATCTTTGGTTTTAAGTGAAAAACATTATTAGAAATTTTGTGGAAAATTAAGTTTTCTTTAAAATTTATTTGAAAATTTTTCCTGAAAATCTGATAGTTTTCAAGAAAAATCTTTCACTTAATGCAGTTTTTGGATTATATAAAACCAATATTAATATCTCGCTTATCAAAGCTTTTAGAGCAAACACTATAAGAACACTTTTTATTGAGCAAAAAATTTCCTTTAACTTTCATTCATACAAATTTTCTGCCAATTCCAATATTTTCACGAAAATCACCCAAAACATCGAAGCATTTCTTCAATATGGAGTTACTAACTTTATTACTTAAATATCTCAGTAGGCCTTGATCCAACAAAAAATTCAAAAATAAATAATTTCAAGCCAATCATCTTGCGAGTAGCCAAAAAACAATTTTGAAAAAAAAAATAGGAAAAATTTTCATTAAAAAAAATAAATTTTTTACAATAGTTTTTCGGTTTCAACGTAAATATCTTAGCTACCCTTCGTTTTCAATAAAAAACCTCGATTAGATATTTTGTAGGAAATTTAATTTTCTCTAAAATTTACTTGAAAAATGTTCCTGATATGTTGATAGTTTCCAAGAAAATTAGTCAAGGAAAATCTTTCACTTGATGTAAATCTTGGTTCAACATAAAATCTCTATGTTCAATTATCTCGCTTATTAAAGCTTTTAGAGCAAACTTTATAACAACACTTTTTATTGAGCAATAAATTTCCTTAATCTTTCATTCTTAAAAATTTTCTCAAAATTCAAGCATTTATACGAAAATCGACTTAAAAATTAAAACTTTTCTTCAAAATCTAAGATAAGTAAGTTTTTCTAAAAATATCTCAGTAGGCGTAGATCTACCAAAAAAAAATGAAACGAAAAATTAGATACCCAATCAAATTTCCTAACCTACATAGATTCGGTTTTTTTTTTTAAATTTCAGCATTATTATCGATTGTTATTTGTTATTTTTGCCGACTGTCAATTTTCTCAAAAATTATTATTAAAACAAAAGTTTCAAGTAAAATCTCGCGAGCAACGAAACCTAGAAAGTTTCGCTTATTATTTTCGCCGACTGTCATTTTTTTCAACAATTAATAACAACAGAAAAGCTTCAAACCTGACTTTAAAAATTTTTGTAACAATTTGTTGTTTCAATTTAAATATCTCAGCAAGCCTTGTTTTTTAGAAAATAATGTTTATTAGATATCTTGTAGAAAAATTAAATTTTTTTAAAAATAATTTAAAAATTTTTCCTAAGACGGTGACAATGTTTATGTAATCTTATAGGGAAATTCTTTTGTTTGAAATAACTATTAGTTAATATAAAATTTGTGTTATTTCATTAAATATCTCAGTTATAACAGCTTTTTATTGAACAAAAAATTTCCTTCAGTTTTCATTTTAACAAATTTTCTCTAAACTCAAGCATTGTCATAAAAATCGACCAAAAAAATCGAAGCAATTCTTCCAAGATTAGTAACTTTCTTACTTAAATATATCACTAGGCGTTGTCCAAAAGAAAAAAAAAATCAAAAACAAAATTGTTTAGCCAATTATATTTTCTTTAAATCTTCCCTTAAGTTTTTTTTTTTTTAAGATTAACTTTCCTTTGGAAGAAAATTCACCCCTCGTCACCTTAAAGTTATCGACTCGTGTTATTTTGTTTTGAAAAGTTCAACTTTTTTAACTGATTTTAATGCTTTGCACCACTTAAAAAGTTCGATAAATTCTCGAAAGTTTCAGAAATTGATTTTCAAAAGTTTCACTTGTTATTTACGTCGACTGTCAATTTTCTCAATAATAAATAATAAAACAATTGAAACGGGTTGCCATGGAAATCGACCCACCAGTGATCAAAAAAAAGACGCATGTAGGAGGATGTGCAAAGGTCATAAGAGCTTTGTCGAGTCGAAAAGATGATCTGTTGAACTTATCAATTTGTATAAGCGAAGACTTATCAGAAAATAAGTAATAGTATAATAAAAAAAAAATACCACATCTAAATGTAAACGTTGCATGGATGCGTGGGTTGTGCGTTTGAAGTTCTTGGAAAAAGCTCCCGTGCATCAGTGCGCATGCGCTTCAATTATCAACCCAAGCTTTAATATTTATGAATAACGTTTCATCAACGGAACTTTCACTTTACTTTTTTCGTCTCTCCGTTATCAGGCTGCACGTGCCTCGGCTATTGAGTCCTTGTATGTTTATGTTATATACCAGAGTTACTCAACATTTTCTCATTTTGGTCATTAAGTATTTTTCATTAGGCGAAAACATTTTTATATTTTTTCTGGTAGGAAGAAAATGTTCAAAATAATTTAATTTAGTACCAAAAAGATTGTTTTTTGTTTTTCGATTATAGTTTGTTTATTAATGATAATAAATTTTAAGGTTAAAATTCATAGTTTCAAAAACTAATCAAAAATCTTTTCGCCTTAAAAGGAAAGTCAAACTTACATTTCACTTTTTCTCCTATATTATTCCAGCAGTCCCACCATATTTCTTATAATAACTTCAAAATCCAATCAATGACAATTTTTAATTTTCCCATTCAAGGACTAAAATTTTCGTGGCTCTCTATTTTTAAACGTGACCTTGCCCAAAAAAACCCGAAGAGAAATATCACACGAGGATTCTCAAAGCTCTTCAATTCATGCAAATCAATTTTCACCAACTTTTCAACAATAAAAGCTCGCTTTTTTTTTTGTTCGTTCATGGCTTGCTTGTATCTCGAAGTTTATGAATGAGGGTGAGCTTTCAATAAGCTCTTGTTGCACGCGCAACAAGTTCCAACCACGCGCATCAACGAACATTGAACTTGTGCCGGGGATTCGCCCCCGCTCAACCCCCCAGCCGCCCGCTGTGTTTCTTGCACAACACTCGAAACCTTGACCTTTGCAGTTGACAGAGAGAGAGAGATAAAATCGTAAAAGTGAAAACAACTACCAAAAAAATTTTTTTTTTAAAAATTGAATTAAATAATTAACATTTACCTGTTGTTTTATTTGTTGTGATGAACTATTCTTGTTGGATTGTCACTTGTTTGTTTATTTGTCATTGTTTTTTTTTCGGGGAAACCGGGTTTAGGGTAAACTTGAAAGTTTGAAAATCTGTGAAACTTGATTTGAGGTTTTAAAGACAATCACGTAAATCTTACGCGGCACAAAATCACGATTTACCGGTATACCGGGTAAGACTGTAAATAGTTGTAGTTGGAGGGAAAAAAATTTTTTTTCTT
Source organism: Sisyra nigra (assembly GCA_958496155.1). Lineage (NCBI taxonomy): Eukaryota > Metazoa > Arthropoda > Insecta > Neuroptera > Sisyridae > Sisyra > Sisyra nigra. The sequence goes on from OY292315.1 coordinate 2,955,496, forward strand.
TACGATACTAAAGCACGAGTAACGACCGAAACGTGGTCGATTCGATTGAAGAATATACCGTGTGTATATAATGTGTTGTAATAATGAAAATTTGGGTTAAAAATGAAATGGTTGTGTGGGTGGTTGTATCGTCAGGAATCGGGAACAATCGCAGAAACATTGGCGGGAATCGTCAGGAACACGTCAGGTTGCGTTGCCTGGGAACCTGGCGACGCTCAACACGATCCCAACATACACTGCTCGCCTACAACTACTTGTTGCTTACAACTTACCTCTCTCATAAATGCATCGTCAGTTCAATTATTTTTTTATCTCCAAGCTCTCGCTTTCTCTGTCTCAATAATCGCTCATAATCCAGTTCAACTTGCCTTTTTTTTTAATGGGGAAAAGTTGTGCCATTGTTGAAGACTTATAACAGACTACCTAAGCTCTGTCAGGATTTTTCTAATGTCAAAGTTCACGTTTGCAGGTGATTCAATCTATTCATTCACGAGCGAAGAAGCCTGGCATTGGAACAGCCCCTCACTCCCATCCTTCGGCTTGCGCTCATCATCCCTTCACTCGCCCACATAACCGCCCTCTTCGCCAATGATAATATTTTCCCCAAACACTTGACAACATTCCCTTCACCAATACTAATACCGTACTTATCGGTATTAATAGAAGCAAATCGCGCCGTACCAAAGTCGTTATCTTATCGAAATATACCAAGTCAGGACAGGTTTTGCTCTCTTTTATCATGGGGAAAATTCAAAGAACGACGAGATTTTTTTACCAGCAAAGATTTATTTATAAACCCCGTGATGTGTGTGTATGTATGTATTTTTATTGACCAAGGTCGTACGATGGGGAGATTGTTAATACCGTGTGGGTGTGTGAAGAAACGAAATTTTATAAATTTGAGCTTTGAGGGGTTATGAGATGAAAATATCACGAGACTTATCCTGGAATACCTGTCACATTAAATACAATCCTTAGATTTTAATACTTAATGTATCCCATGTAAAAAAATGAGTTGTCTCTTCTGATAGGGCTATGAGGAAATTGGTGTATTAATTATAGAAAGGTGGTTCTTTCGAAAATGTATCTGTTGGGACGTTGGTAGATTACTCTCACTGGATCACCGAGAAAAAAGTAGGGGAAGCTTGTCAAAAAGACCACTAAAGACAAAATTTTTCTTAATGTCACTTTAGATTATTGAAATAATTTATTTAAGTCTAGTAGCATATATACTTTCGAAATGTATGACTTCTATATTAGTACAAAAAATTTTCATTGAAATTTTGCTTTTAGTTATTTGTAGTTCCTAATTTAAGGTACCTAATACAACAAGGCTTACAAATGAAAATTCCAAACCAACAGAAATTGGTTTTTCTTAAAAATGGGGGCATTAAATGGTTTTTCTTAACCATTAATACGAGGTAAAAGTATATCATTGCGAAATTGTGATATGCGTTTTCTGGTGGAACTCCGAAGAATTTGGTATATTCATGATAGAAAGATGATTTCTTTGAAAAGTTCTCTTCTTGGTTGTTGGTAGGCTACTCTTATTGGATCATCGGGAAACAAGTAGGGGAAGCCTGTCAAAAAGACCACTTAAGACAAAATTTTTCTTAATGTCACTTTAGATTTTTGAAATAATTAATTGAAGTCTAGTAGCATATCTACTTTCGAAATGTATGACTTCTATATTAGTACAAAAAATTTTCATTGAAATTTTGCTTTTAGTTATTTGTAGTTCCTAAGTTAAGGTACCTAATACAACAAGACTTACAAATTAAAATTCCAAATCATTAGAAATTAGTTTTTCTTTAAAGTTGGTGCATTAAATGTTTTTTCTTAACCATTAATACGATGTAAAAGTATATCATTGCAAAATTGTGATATGCGTCTTCTGGTAGAACTCCGAAGAATTTGGTATATTCATGATAGAAAGATGGTTTCTTTGAAAAGCTCTCTTCTTGGTTGTTGGTAGGCTACTCTTATTGGATCATCGCGAAACAAGTAGGGGAAGCTTGTCAAAAAGACCACTAAAGACAAAATTTTTCTTAATGTCACTTTAGATTTTTGAAATAATTTATTTAAGTCTAGTAGCATATATACTTTAAAAATGTATGACTTCTATATTAGTACAAAAAATTTTTCTTGAAATTTTGCTTTTAGTTATTTGTAGTTCCTAAGTTAAGGTAGGTACCTAATACAACAAGACTTACAAATGAAAATTTAAAATCATTAGAAATTAGTTTTTCTTAAAAGTTGGTGCATTAAATGTTTTTTCTTAACCATTAATACGGTGAAAAGTATATCATTGCAAAATTGTGATATGCGTCTTCTGGTAGAACTCCGAAGAATTTGGTATATTCATGATAGAAAGATGGTTTCTTTGAAAAGCTCTCTTCTTGGTTGTTGGTAGGCTACTCTTATTGGATCATCGCGAAACAAGTAGGGGAAGCCTGTCAAAAAGACCACTTAAGACAAAATTTTTCTTAATGTCACTTTAGATTTTTGAAATAATTAATTGAAGTCTAGTAGCATATCTACTTTCGAAATGTATGACTTCTATATTAGTACAAAAAATTTTCATTGAAATTTTGCTTTTAGTTATTTGTAGTTCCTAAGTTAAGGTAGGTACCTAATACAACAAGACTTACAAATGAAAATTTAAAATCATTAGAAATTAGTTTTTCTTAAAAGTTGGTGCATTAAATGTTTTTTCTTAACCATTAATACGATGTAAAAGTATATCATTGCAAAATTGTGATATGCGTCTTCTGGTAGAACTCCGAAGAATTTGGTATATTCATGATAGAAAGATGATTTCTTTGAAAAGCTCTCTTTTTGGTTGTTGGTAGGCTACTCTTATTGGATCATCGCGAAACAAGTAGGGGAAGCTTGTCAAAAAGACCACTAAAGACAAAATTTTTCTTAATGTCACTTTAGATTTTTGAAATAATTTATTTAAGTCTAGTAGCATATATACTTTCAAAATGTATGACTTCTATATTAGTACAAAAAAGTTTTCTTGAAATTTTGCTTTTAGTTATTTGTAGTTCCTAAGTTAAGGTAGGTACCTAATACAACAAGACTTACAAATGAAAATTTCAAATTATTAGAAATTAGTTTTTCTTTAAAGTTGGTGCATTAAATGTTTTTTCTTAACCATTAATACGATGTAAAAGTATATCATTGCAAAATTGTGATATGCGTCTTCTGGTAGAACTCCCTAAGAATTTGGTATATTCATGATAGAAAGATGGTTTCTTTGAAAAGCTCTCTTCTTGGTTGTTGGTAAGCTACTCTTATTGGATCATCGCGAAACAAGTAGGGGAAGCTTGTCAAAAAGACCACTAAAGACAAAATTTTTCTTAATGTCACTTTAGATTTTTGAAATAATTTATTTAAGTCTAGTAGCATATATACTTTAAAAATGTATGACTTCTATATTAGTACAAAAAATTTTTCTTGAAATTTTGCTTTTAGTTATTTGTAGTTCCTAAGTTAAGGTAGGTACCTAATACAACAAGACTTACAAATGAAAATTCCAAACCAACAGAAATTGGTTTTTCTTAAAAATGGGTGCACTAAATGTTTTTTCTTAACCATTAATACGAGGTAAAAGTATATCATTGCAAAATTGTGATATGCATCTTCTGGTAGAACTCCGAAGAATTTGGTATATTCATGATAGAAAGATGATTTCTTTGAAAAGCTCTCTTCTTGGTTGTTGGTAGGCTACCCTTATTGGATCATCGGGAAACAAGTAGGGGAAGCCTGTCAAAAAGACCACTTAACAGCAAAGTGGTACTAATTACCTTGATTGTTGGGATTTTAGGAGCTTTTACTGTTTTTTCTTAATAAATTGATTGCTTTTATTACTTAACTACTTTATTACATGGAAGATTTTGTTGTAGTTTGCAACTCTTAATGGAAATAAAATATGATCCAGAATATAACCTCATTTTTAACCTCATTTTCATGGTTTTATTTAAGTGCTTTACTTTAAAAATCCAGAAATTGATTCAAAAATTGATTTATTTGAGGGTAATTCAAATGCTTGGTTCTACTGAAATACAAACGACAAGAATTAGGCTCTAAAAAAAGATTTCCTGTAATTGTTTGTGATTGGAATGAGTGTGTGGCTTCATTAGTCGACCGTTTTGGCTTTATCAAGCAGCTAATAACCCAAACAACTACCGTAGGCAGCTCGATCCATCCATCGTACTCCATATTATGCAAATGGCCACTGAGTATGTGTGTGGTGTCCCAAAACGAACAAGCAGCTCTTTGCATTTACATCTATCGAAAACATATACACAAGACGAACGAGAGACCGAGTCGAGATGAGTTTTACCTCGACTTTATCGCAGCCTCTTCAACAAAACAAACGAGCATCAATCAAATGATTAATCATCTATCGATAAGCTGATCTTAAATTCCTCCATTTGGATTAACGAGACATTGTGAAATGATTTTCGTCTCATTATTTCAACGTCACGCTGAGAGCTTTTTGTCAAATCAAATCATAATGGTCACAAGAAAAAAAAACGAGCTATGAAATTAAGGATTAAATTTAATCGGTTAATGGCACAGTGACTTAATAATCGACCGCGTGTTTTTTCATTAGGGAGATCTTCGATAATTATATACAAGGCTTAATGAACCAGTTAGCACCGCCATGAATTGTCGAGGGAAACGGGAAAATTAATGCAAAAGACGAAGAACCAAAATGGAGAGAACAAAATAAACAAACAAAAAAAAAACGATGGCGACCATAACAAGAAGTTTTAAAGACATGAGATGTTCGCGCTGACTTATTTACAATTATTGATGGTGTCGCTTATTCTGTATACATTTAAATCGTACCGTTTCCAATATAATTATCGCGAGACGAACGAAACAATGTCGCGGGGACAGGTCGATAAACACGCAAGTTAAATGCAAATTTCCGTGGCCACTTTTTTTCGTATGTGCCGAGTGTCAGTGCAAGTTATTTGGATGGCTGTATGATTGATAGATCATTTCTGCTGTTACGTATATTACATGTTCGATTTGTTTCGGTCATTAATTTTGTAGAGAAAGTCCAACAGTTTTATGATTGTAATTCGAAATATTTAACTCGGATCTGGTCAATTGCGACAGATACTCGTAGCAGAAGTGTGTTGTGCTACAATTGCTATATTTGGATAATAAAAAATAAAAATTGGGTGCCAAAACGAGCTCTTAATATTGTAACGTTTAACGGGTTCGAGGATTTGTCTTTTATGACAACAAATTTATTTTTAAACAATTATTATCACTCACTATTGCACTGTTCACTTTATTTACAATGTTCACAATTTATTTAACACTGTTCACTTTTGCTATTTATTTTAGCACTGATCACATTCCGAGAGATTGTCGGTTTATTTACAACTGAACTGCTGGTCTGCTTTCTCGATTATTTATACCCAACCAACAGTGTTCTCGAACATTCCAAATGCTAAAATTCTCCATTACTAGAATATTCGATTCCATTGTTTTGGTGTCTGTTTTTTTCTCATCTATTAATAATTCAATGGAGAAATTTCTATAAGACAGCTATTATTTCATGCCATCCCGCTCCTCCATTGTTCACTTCATCCACGCAACGAGGATTCTGGCCCAGCTACGATACCACCCACAGAGTCATAAAATGGCGACATTCCCTAAGACACATGGCGTCACATTCTTAGACTTGTGACAATATTAAATTTAGCACCAATCCATTTAAGTAACAGGGTTTTTTTTTATTTTAAATTTTCATAACTTTGGAACAGTTCATTGTAATATCAATCTGAAAGAAGAGATTTAAAGGAAATTTTACGCTCTTCAAAAAATGGTTTTAGAACAAAGGCCCCAAATCAACCGGTTCAAAGATATAGAGTTAATCAAAATAATCAAAAATAACTCTAATTAATTATTTTTTTTATTTTTTAACAAAGCTAACAAACATTTTTTTTCTTATTGTCATGTTTTGTCAAAAATCACAATAAATTTTGTTAATCTGATCCGATAAGCTTTTTTTTGTTCGTAAACTCTTTGTCAGTTCGTAACTCATTATGAGCGGTAATATGTCAATAAAAAGGGTTGATTTTTTGTTTTAGTGCAATTTTTTAACTATAAAGCATATAGGGGAAGGTGGGGAAAAACGTGATATCAAAGGTTCAAAGCATTATAAATCAAAGACTTGTATAGTTTCATAAACAAATTTCATTCATATTTGCGCAAACTTTTATCGCTTTTCTCTTTGATGTAGTTTGTGGCACTAAAAACGTCTTTGCAAAATCTATCTTATTCCTTATAACAGCTTTTATAGTCTTTTTCATGGTTTTTTGTCCATTTTCTTCTTTCAGTCTTTCTGTTGTAATTTTTCACTATCCTTAAACAAACGAAACAAAATTTAACAATAGAAAAGGTCCTATGGGGTAAGATGGGGTACCCCATCATGCCCCTTCGTCCGTTTCAAAATTTAATAAAAAATAAAGATAATATATTCGATATGAAACAAAGTCTTACCTGTTTCGGTAGATTACCTCACTAAAAATCAGTTGTTAGATACCTACTTTTAACTGCTGGCTTGTCACAACCATAAAATTATATGAAATCGTAAGGGTATCAGTAAGTTTTTTTCTCAATCATTAAAACAAATGGCGTCTGTTTTTGGTGGCACTCGTTAGAAAGACAAACGTCATTGCGGCCGATCGTCAGATGCAAGAACGAACGTTATTGTGTATTGGATACACGTGTCAAGCCTAGTACCCTGTCTTACCCCGCCCTCCTTTACTATTAATTTTTGAACAAAAAAAAAAAAATTGAAACCCTTAAAAATTTTTTTAAAATATCATTGAAATGCTTTTTAACTATTATTCTAATATCTTAGTTGGTGGAATCAAAGTGGAATTTTACTCCAAGTTTATTAATGGATATCTTCACCTTTACAAAAACAATTCAAGGGTGAATTTTTGGCTGACTTCTTAAAATTTTTTTTTTTTTTTTTGTTAATTTTACTGTGCCTTGGTGTTATTATTATTGAATTGGAAACTTTGAAGATATCTTTAGATGGTTTTAAATAGGACAACACGAGAATTTCCTACGTACTTTTAAGTTTTTATTTCTATCGGTTAATTTCAATGAAGATTTTTTTTTTGTTCTACGGGTCTTAGGATATTTCTTCTCTTTATTACCGCGACTAATGAGGTTTATTGTGAAGTGACCCGCTGTATTAACTAGGGGAGCATTAAGCGTTTAAAGAAAGCCAGTACCTACCTAGGGGCTGTCATTGCTATCTCACTATGCTGCAGTCTTTTCTTGAAAGCGGCCTCACATGAGCACAAAATGTGCTCCGCCGTTTCAACCGTTTTCCATCAGACACGACATATGTTGGTGTCGGCCTTACCAATCTTTTGAAGATGGTAACTTAGGGTACAGTGGCCCGCACAGAGGTTTGTTAGGAGCTTTACGTCTCGTTTGCTGAGTGACAATATGTCATGGGCGAGAATTTATAGAACTAGATAAGTCGCTGATGACCTTGGACGTTCCAAGCGACTATAAATAACCAAAAAAAAAAAAAAAATGTTATGAGTTCTCTTCTGGGAGTACTTTATGAATTTCTCAGCTTGTCTATGCCCCGAAGTATTCTTCCAGTACGAAACCCTGGTTTTAGTCTCTTAAGTTACCAAAACTAATAGAAAATTAAGCCTTTTGTGAATTTGTGAAAAAAATTTGAAATCAAAGCAATTAAAAGCTCTATATGTTAGGATCCATCAATATAAAGGTTCCTTAATTTATGTTAATACACAACTTACGACTTTAATCTCAAAACTTTTTATAATATCCTTGACTCGATACAAAATTTAAACGCATAAAACTGCAAGTGGAAATGTTAACTTCATACTGAGATGTATGTTATTAAGAAATCTGGCATCCCGCACAAATGATACCAACTTAAAAATAAAATCAAATAAACGAATGATTGATACAGAAAATAATTTCAAATATCATCTACAAGCAGCCAGCCAACATCAGTAAATGATAAAATATAATTTAACACATATAACACATTTATTTGCATAAGTATACGATTTATCACGGGCCTCGTCTCTTCATTTCGATTACAACGCCCGAGACTCCCCAAGAACTCGCCATAAATCGCATTTGATCTTCATATTCGATATCAATATTCATTAAAATTCCACACAATCACCCCGAACACGAATTCACAATTTCTCTTTTTTTTCCCTCATTATATATTTGTTCTCTTCCACGACAAGTAAACAACCGACCAACCACTTTAGGCACGTTTAGTGTTTAATCTATCAAATCAATATCAAGTATTTGGTTTATTGGAAACTTTCTTGTTGTTTGTCTTCATGTTGTGCATGGGAAAGTTAAATATTAGCTTTGTGTTGTGGAAAAAGTGTAATTTTTCCTTCTCGTCTTGATTAGTACAAATGGGTCGTTTATAAAGAACAACTTGTTGTACATGCGATAAATTGATATAGAATTATTGTATTTGGATCTATAACTTAAACCCACTCGTTCTTAGAGCAACTATCGGCTCTACGTCGACAATATGGCATTGGTTGTAAAGGTCATTAATTAGACAATTTTATGCGGAAAGCTAATTTATTTCACTGATAGATTTCTCTGTAGCTTTTACTAAAAAAAAAAAATGTTGGATAAAAAAAATTTTTCTTATGGTGTCCAAAAGTTGATAGAAGGTATACTCGTAAATTAAAAAAAAAAAACATTTTGACGTCAAAATGAGATTTTAATATCGATATTAACGGTGCTTAATCCATTTTTTCAGTTTTTCAAAATTTATTACGACTCTTAAAACTTGAATATAGTTCCTTGTCGATATCGTTTAGACCAGGGTAGGTAATTTTTCAAAAAAAAAAAAGTTATAGTAGGATAAAACTCATTAGAAAAGGAAGAGAATATAACTAAAAAGAAAGGAAAAAATTAACGGTCGATCTGAGGTGGGGAAGTGGAAAAGGGGGGTGTCTTTAAGGGTAAAAACGGTTTATCTCGATTTTCGACAAAATTACAAGTCCTATGGAAAAAAATTAAATGGCAAAGTTGTAGATAATAAGTAGGTCTATAACTTTTGTACTAACACTTTTTTCATATAACCTCAAAATTTATATGAAAAATTCCAATAACCAAGTTTTTGAAGTTATACTTCTTTAGGCGCGTTATGAAAAAATGATGAGAATGAAATTTTAAGATGCGCACGCATCTTGAGATAAAAATTAACAAAATGAAGTTAGTCGCAAAACCACTCGGTTTAACTTGGCGTAATTTGAATTTTTGTTTTATTTATTTACTTATTTATTTATTTTTATATTTAAATTAAAAATAATTATATATACAAATGACACATAGGTCACTTAGTGGTGTGGTGACTAGATATAATTACCTTATACGCCAGTGGTCCTGGGTTCGAATCCCAACAAAAACTTAAGATATTGTTTCTGGGTTTTCGGATTCGACGGTCGCTAATGACCATAGTAGTTGATGCGACCTTAAAGAAACCAAAAAAATGACACATATTATTAATAAAGTTATTGTTTTCTCAAATTTTGCAGTAGCTATTATTTGGAGTTTAGTGATGAAAATGACGTTTTTGGAAGCATTAGTAGCGTTCTATTTTATCATCACAAATTAACAAGCTGAAGTTGGCCGCAAAACGGCTCGGTTTTTTTAACTAGGCGCGCGTAATTTGAATTTTTGTTTTATTTATTTACTTATTTTTATATTTAAATTAAAAATAATTAATTCTTTAAATATATTTTTTTTATTTTATTTAGCAAATATTTATATATACAAATGAAACATATTATTAAAAAATACGATATTACTTTTCTCGAATTTGCAGTAGCTGTTATACTATTTGGAGTTTAGTGATGAAAATGACGTCTGCATTCCATGCATATTCTTAGTTATTACGAAATTTGGGGTTCTGAAATGATTCAACCATCTTAAAATAATAATTTAGTAAAACAAGATATGAATAAGATTAAGACATTTACTTTGACAAGTAGCTACTTATTTTATTTCGCAATTTCTATGATGCTTCGTTTTCATGACATGCATGAATTGTTAACCAGAAAAATGATCCTGACAAATTTTATAAACGTCTTGCAGCTTTCTTTGGATATTATTTATTGATATAAACTAAAATATTATTCTCATTGTTTTATTTTTAATAATTATATCTCTAAATATATATATTATTATTATTATTATTAAATATTAGTATGTATAAAATTTTTTTAAATTGATTATTTGAATGCAATTAATAAAAACTAATTTTTAATGATGCCAAAGAAGTATAACTTTTCACGCGCGTACATAAGTACACGCAACCACTTTTTTCATTTTTCCAAAACACACTGTAATTTTAATGATTCAAAACTTTAATTTTTTCACCTAATATTGACTTAATATCAAAAAGGCACCGTAATTTTCAATCTAAACTTTTTTTTTCTCACATCAAAACATTATTTTTGATGATTTTTTTAAAAAGTCGGTGAGCTTTTTGTTCGTTGAAACCTCTACTTTCTGATGGTGCAAAAAATATATTCATTACAATGTTAAATGTTTTCAGAAAATGCAATAAAGTGTAAATTTTTATAAATTGTTCAAAATTTTGTTATATACAATGTTTAATGTACAATTTTGAGCAATTTATTAAAACTTACACTTTAATTATTGCATTTTCTGAGAACATTTAAAATTGTAAAGTCTATATTTTTTGCACCATCAGATGGTAGAGGTTTCAACTAACAAAAAGATCACCGACTTTTTAAAAAAATCAGATGTTTTCATGTGAGAATTATCGATTGAAAATTTGGGTGCGTTTCGATATTTAGTCATTATTAGGTGAAAAAAGTAAAATTTTAAATAAAAAAAATATATAGGTAGTGTGTTTGGGACATTAGAAATTAATTTTTCACCAAATTTCGTGTTAAAAAAATTTTTTTAAAGGTAAAAATTAAAAACGAAAATCTTGGTAATTTGAATTTTTCACATAAATTTTGAGGTTATATGGAAAAAATGTTAGTACAAAAGTTGTAGATCTACTTATTATCTACAACTTTGTCATTTAACTTTTTTCCATAGGACTTGAAATTTTGTGGAAAATCGAGATAAACCGTTTCTACCCTTAAACTCCTCCCCGTTTTCTACTTCCCCACCTCAGATCGTCCGTAATTTATTTTTCCTTTCATTTTTGTTATATTCTCTTCCTTTTCCAATGAGTTTCTTCCTACTATAATTTTTTTCACTTTTTACCATTTTCAAAGGCTAAAAGCACATTAATCAATGTTGAAAATTTCTCTTGCACCTTGATAAAATGATGGCATAAAATTTCCAACCAATTTCACCACCTCCACCTTGTTCAGATCGCTTTCCACCAAAACTATTCAATTCTGTACCCGTAATGTATCCCCTAACAAAAAGACAAATTTGATTAAAATTCAAAATCACGAAAATTCCTATAAAATAAGCTCAATTTTTCAGTGCTTCCAAAAATGTTGAAAATAAAGTAACTCATGTTTTAAGATATTAGTTTAAAAGTAGTAAACTTAGAGCATCATAGCAACCTTTGAAAATTTTAGTGTGTCGCAATTTTCAACCAATTGAAGCTTTTGATATGAAGATAAGTCGTAGATGACTTGATCAAAACTATTCAAGGAAAAATGATTTGACTAACAAAAATTTAAAATTCTTATATTCTAAATAATAAAATTGGTAATCCGAAGAAATAAAAATAAAAAACCTTTGAAATTGACACAGTGTTTCAGTGCTTTCAAAAATGTTGAAAAATTCAAGTTCTAAATCTGAGATTTAAAACAAAGAATGGTAGCATTGGAAAATAAAAAAAAATAATACTTATTATACAAATGCTTTTAGAATTTTCATTAAAAAAAAAAAAAACAAATCAAATTGAAGTCTCAGAGTTAATTTTCCATAATTTCCTCCAAATTTTCTCTGTAATTTAGATCCCAATCAAAGCAAAACTAAAATAGAAATTTCCATTGAAAAAACTTAAACGTATTTATAGAACCCTGATAACTGTCTTTGTTCACCTCCCATTCAATGTAAATAGCCTCAATTTTTTCCCTATTAATATTTTACATGGGAATTATCAGCTGTCAATCGACTCAACTAATCAATAAATACAACAACAGCAACAAAAAAACCCAATCGAAAATCTATCGCTATCACGACACAAACAAATTTCAGTTTAATTCAACAAGTAGATATCTGTCCCCCTGCCCACTCCACTTAGTTAATTATATCAAGATCTATTTGATTGATTAATGTGTTAATTTTCTATTTCAGATCTGAATTTTCGACCACTCCAACCACCCCATTATGATGTAAGTGACAAGATTTTTGATTGATTACCTCACACACACCTTTAAACGCAGGTTTTTTTAAAATCTTAATTTTTCCCTATTTGTAATTAATTTTAATAAATCGTTCAAAAGGTTACCACTTTTAATCAATGCTTTGTCCATCCCATAATTATAGCGTTTAATTTTTTTTTTCCAATTGATATTTCAATTCTGTCGATTGATTGATGTTGAAAAGACGTGGAAAAAGTCAAACACATGATGAATTAATTATGAGGCCTTTTCAACAGCATCCCAAAGTTCCGTGTCGAGTTTTTAAACAAATATTATTCAATGGAAATATTAATGATCGTCTTGAGTTTGAAGAACAATTTCTTCATCTAGTAAATCCGCTATAAGCTTATCGGTCTGTGTTAATTAAGTTTCATTCATAAAAATGTCAATATATTCAATTAGACGTTTTCGTCGTCGCGTCGGTCGTTGCGAAAATCAATTATTTCCGATGATGATGTCACATTATCTCGGTCTATTCGTGTGCTCGAACAGTTTTCGAGTTGATTGAAGTAAATGTTAGATAAATGCCAGAACAAGACAGGATATATGGTGTGTGTAAAAATCGACCAAGTCGATCTTAGCCAAGTATAGGAAGACCAAAAACCAGGTGTGTCGATATTCATTAATAACATAGTGTTGGCTATTGTTGTTGATTGAAGCTGTCTATAATAGGAAAGAAAAGGCGCGGTCGCCCGTGCGGACTGGGCTTTATATTAACTGACCTAAAATGTAAATACTTGTATTTAATTTTAATAATAATCTTATGAGCAATAACGATATTACTGATGTGTACATGTAAAACGATTTACACACATACATGCATTGTTAGTAAGTATATATATATATATAAAAACACTGATGTGAAGAGTTTGATGCAAAGTTTTAGATTTGGCTTAGAGCTAGGCGCGGCGCAAAACCTTCCATATTTTGAATGTCAATAGCAACTCAAACATCTGAATCCTTTTTGGGCTAATTCTTAAACCAATATTTGATTTAAATCCCAAATTTGGAGCTTTGATTGTCGACGTTCAACATTTTTACAACCACTGAAAAACTGCGTTAATTACATCGGAAATTTTATTTACCTTTAATTTTCTTTAGACTATCGATTTTGCAAACCAATTTGAACAATAAAATAGTTGTGATCACGTAATCTATGACTTGTTTTGAAATTAAAAGCTGTAATTGGTTGAAACTTATGACACAGTAAAATTTTCAAAGGTCACATGGATGCTCTAAAATTTTTAATATTTAGCAAATCAAGTCAATTCATTAATAAAAAATGTTCAAATACATGACTTGATCAATTTTTGTTTGTCCTTATAAGTTGAAGATTTCGATTTGTTTTAAATCTCAGATTTGTAACTTGGATATTCCAACATTTTTGAAAGCACTGAAACACTGAGTCAATTTCAAAAGATTTCTTTTTTTATTTCTTCGGATTAGGTTCTTTTATTCAAAACAAATTACAAACCAATTTTGGAAAATTTGAAGAAGAAGATTTGAGAGAAAATTTGGTGGAATTATGGAAAATTAACTCTGAGACTTCAATTTGATTTGTTTTTATTTTCCAATGCTACCATTAATTGTTTTAAATCTCAGATATGGAACTTGAATTTTTCAACATTTTTGAAAGCACTGAAAGACTGTGTCAATTTCAAAGGTTTTTTATTTTTATTTCTTCGGATTATCAATTTTATTTTTAGAATATTAGAATTTTAAATTTTTGTTAGTCAAACCATTTTTCTTTGAATAGTTTTGATCAAGTCATCTACGACTTGTCTTCATATCGAAAGCTTCAATTGGTTGAAAATTGCGACACACTAAAATTTTCAAAGGTTGCTATGATGCTTTAAGTTTACTACTTAAATTGATATCTTAGAACATAAGTTATTTTATTTTCAACATTTTTGGAAGCACTGAAAAAACGAGTTTATAGAAATTTGGTGAATTTGGTGGTTACATTAGGGGAATATTTTTCTGAATTGAATAGTTTTGGTGGTCTATTGATTAATAGACCAGTGCTTTGAGCCTTTAAAAATGGTGAAAAGTGAAAAAAATTAGAGTAGGATGAAACTCATTGGAAACGGAGGAGAATATAACAAAAATGAAAGGAAAATAAAATTACGGTCGATCTGAGGTTGGGAAGTGGAAAAGAGGGGGTTTTTAATGGTAGAAACGGTAGGTATATCTCGATTTCCGACAAAACTACAAGTCCTATGGAAAAAAGTTGAAAGGCAAAGTTGTAGATAATAAGTACATCTACAACTTTTGTACTGACACTTTTTTCACATAACCTCAAAATTTACGTGAAAAATTCAAATTACCAAGTTTTTGGTTTTTATTTTTATCTTTTACAAAAAAAAAAAATACGCGAAATTTGGTGAAAACTTACCTTTTAATGTCCTAAACATTCTGTATTTTTTTTATTAAAAATATTAAATCTCCTTATAATAACTTTATATCGAAAAAGCACCCTAATTTTCAATCGAAAATTCTCACGTCAAAACATCTGATTTTTTTAAAAAGTCGGTTAGCGTTATGTTCGTTGAAACCTCTACTTTTTGATGGTACAGAAAATATATACACTTTAAATGTTATCAGAAAATGCAATAATTGAAGTGTAAATTTTAATAAATTGTTCAAACTTGTAAATTTAATACAATTGTATGTTACATAAAACAATTTTGAACAATTTATTAACATTTACACTTTAATTATTGCATTTTTTGAGAACATTTAACATTGTTATGTATATATTTTTGCACCATCAGAAAGTAGAGGTTTCAACAAACATAAAGCTCACCGACTTTTTAAAAAAATCAGATGTTTTCACGTGAGAATGTTCGTTTGAAAATTAGGAAAATTAGGGTGCTATTCGATATTAAGTTATAATAAGGTGAAAAATTTAATATTATTAATCAAAAAACTACAGTTTGATTGTGACATTAAAAGGTAAATTTTTACAAAATTTCATGAAAATTTTTTTTTTTTTTGTAAAAGATAAGAAAAAAAATCTAAAAACTTGGTTATTAGAATTTTTCACATAAAATTTGAGGTTATGTGAAAAAAGTTTTTGCACAAAAAGTGTAGTTCTACTTATTATCTACAACTTTGCTATTTAAGTTTTTTCCATAGGACTTGTAGTTTTGTCGAAAATTGAGATAAACCGTTTCTTCCCTTAAACCTCACCTCCTTTTTGCACTTCCCCACCTCAGATCGATCGTAATTTATTTTTCCTTTCATTTTTGTTATATTCTCTTCTTTTTCCAATGGGTTTCATCCTACTATAATTTTTTTTCTGTTCAAAAATTATCTACCCTGGTCTATTTTAGAATATTGGAATTTAAAATTTTTGTTAGTCAAACCATTTTTCCTTGAAAAGTTTTGATCAAGTCATCAACGACTTGTCTTCATATCAAAAGCTTCAATTGGTTAAAAATTGCGACACACTAAAATTTTCAAAGGTTGCTATGATGCTCTCAATTTCCTACTTAAATTGATATCTTAGACCATGAGTTACTTTATTTTCAACATTTTTGGAAGCACTGAAAAACTGAGTTTATTTTATAGAAATTTTGGTGATATTCAATTTTAATCAAAATTATGTCTGTTTGTTAGGGGTACATTTTTCTGAATTTAATAGTTTTGATCAAGTAATCTATGACTTGTCTAGAAATAAAAAGTTGTAATTGGTTGAAAATGGTGACACATTGAAATTTTCAAAGGTTACTATGATGATATCAGATATATCCCATTGGCTGAAACCTACATTCACTCAACAGAGATTTGTTTTGTCTCTAAAAGCTGATATTTATTGAACAAACATTTATTGAACGTTTTCGATAGACAATTTTATTATCTTTAATTTTTCAAATAAAAATATTTCTTAGTTATCAGTAATTTGCATAATATAGTACCGAAATTATGCCAATTTTTCTTTTGTGTGATAAAACCTAGAAAAAGTATTTGTCGAATTTACCAAGGGACTTTTAGGTTTTTTATTTATTAATATATTTTTAAGCTTATTGTTGATTTTAAGTTTTACAAAACTTTGCACTAACTGTAAAGTTTAGATCAAGTTATCTTAGGTTTGCTTTGTTTTGAATGGTTGCTTAGCAAAACTTTGAGTTTTGATTGGTTCAAAATTGTGACATATCAAAATTATCATGGGTTTCTTAGATTTGTCCTGTAAGTTAGTTGTACGGTCCGTTTAAGAACTTCTTTAAGAACGTTTTTCATTCATAATTAATATATCTTCTCCTCTGTTTTACTCAATGTTTTTTTTTTCTCTTATTAAGTGGTATTTATTGAGTTCGTTGTTTGGAATTGAAATCTTAGTCTAAGATCCGAACCTACATCGACCTTCATCGAGTTGATAATAGAATAAAACTTATTTTATCATGAATTTAGTATATTAGAAAATTAATAATTTAAATTAAATTAATTAAATTAAATTTTAAAAAAAATATTTTTAATGAAATACTGCAACATCAAGATAATAGAAAAAAATTTATATCATAAGCACTATTTTTTTGAGAACACATTGATATAGGTTTTTCAAAAAAAAATCAGTCCTATTAGGGATTAGCGAATTTTAAAGATTTAAATTTTAATGCGTGTGGAAATGTGTGACAGAGAGATCCGAAGTAAGTATATTATGTATTAATAAAGGATCTAGTGGTCCTGGGTTCGAATCCCATGAAAGCCTAAGATTTTTTTCTGGGTTTTCGGATTCGACGGTCGCTAATGACCAAAGTAGTTGAAGCAACCTTAAATAAACCAAAAAAAAAAAATTATCCAATATTGCAGTCAACTGTGATCAACTTGATGTTATGCAAAAATAATTTTTTATAAATAATTAAAAATAGTCTGCCCTGGATTTTTTTAGCCAACCCATTTTTAATATATTTCCTAATATACCTACTAAATTCATGATAAAATAGGTTTCATTCTATTATCAACTCGGTGTAGGTCGATGTAGGTTTGGATCTTTTACTATCTGAATCTGAATGAAATTTGAATCTCATCAAAGATGCATTTCTGTATTATATAAAATAATATTTTCCAAGATACAGCCTCAAAATATTAAAAATAGAAAAACTATCATAAGTTTTCTGTTATTTTTTTTATTTTATATTATTTAAAGTCGCTTCAACTTCTCAGGTTATTAGCGACTGTGCATAGTATGCAACTATGCCCGATACATAGTATGGTTTATAATTATTGTACAGTGAATTGTTAGGTAGCATTGATTGATTATAATAATAACAATTTCAGTTTTTAAAGACTTTATTTTTTATTTTTTTTAAGATAGCCTTAAGTAATGTAGATAAACGTCATACAAATATATATATATAGGTATGCATTTATTTTGTTAATTGCGTAATTTTTCGTTAATATTGGTACAGTTTTAATGAAAAACGAAGAAAGCTATGACACGTTTGGAAATTAAGAGCTTTCATTGGTAGATAATTGAGACACAGTGAAATTTTCAAAGGTCACGTTGATGCCCTAACATTATTCGAGTAATCCCACACTCATTGAAATACTTAGCTAAATTTAAAATGTGATATTTTAACAACTAAAAATAAAAATAACAAACAAAAATAAAGAACAATATTACTTAATAGAAAATGCATTTATCTCCAATTTTATAAAGAATCAATTTTTCATAGAGTTCCATAATTTCTTAAATTCAGCTATTAAATGACGACACCTTTATTCTACAAATAATTTTTCAAAAATCATTATTTTAAACAGAAAATTGAATAAATGTTGATAAATTTTCTAAGAAAATGTTAATTACAATATTAAGTTTTGGATCTGAATGTTTTCGTTCAACATCCTACAACGTTGAATTATCGATAATGCAAATCAACATCTTACAAAAATTTTGATAGTTTTTTGTTTGTTTTTTTTTTTTTACAATGTATGAGTAGTTTTCATTGATAAATTCATTCATTTATTTCTCTGAATCAGAACACTCCTAAAACGTGTCATGATTGTATTCCACGACTAAAACTTAAAAAAAATTATAGAAATATAAAAATTCGCCATAAAATAGAATTTGTCTTTTGATAATTTTATACATTTTCAAAACCCCCGAAAATATTTTATTGTTCTCTTTGAATGAACTGCTTTTTCCATTATAGATAATGCAAGTCAAGATTTTATTAAATATATTGAAAACCTACATTTTGGTTAGTAGTCGAGATTTCATAAATGATTGTTTTAATCAAGTATTCTTTGATTAACTCTTTGTTTATTGGTTGCTCAGCAATAACAAGAGATTTAATTGGTTGAAAATTAAACCATAATGAAATTTTCAAGGGTCACTAAGATGCTACAAAATTCTTTTATCAAATTTGTTTCTACCGATAATAATCCAATATCTTACACTAAAAACTTGTTTTTAAAAAAATTAGAGTACATCTTTTATATTTTTGAAAAAAATGAAGATCCCAGCATTCTGTTTAAAGGGATGTTCTAGTCTAGAAGTATGGATTTCGGGTGGTTTTCCAAGTTTTGTACGAATGAAATAAAATTATTTTACCATGCATTTTTATTTTTTTTTTATTACTAAAGGAGGTACTAGGAATTACCTATTGTAATCGGGTCGAATTTTCGAATTCGAGCTTCCACCGGTTTTTAGAAACATGTGTGTATGTTAGTGTGTGTGTGTGTCGTATCGAAAGCTTCATCCTTATGTCACCAAACTTGGAATTTAGCCTGCATTTTTTATATTTAGTTGTGCTGCGAAGCTTTTGATTGAAATCGGTTAACCGAAAGCTCCACTTTACTCTAGAATTTTTTAGCTATTTAAATTTTTTTTTGAAAATCACTTTAACGATTTTTTTTAAACTTTCTAATGTTCTTAGACTCATTGATGCCTACAACTTTTATTTGAAACTTTTTCTTGGGAAAAGGGGGTTAAAGGTGGGAATTCGTATATACAATACATATTTCTGTTTATACAGTTATAGTAGAGTAAAAGAAAATACTGTGACGCCTTGCATCAGATATTTTAAGATTGCATCAAAATTAACCGAAAGAAAACTCAAAATTCACAAAGCTATGAGTTGGAAAAATGGAGGGTCTAGAAAAAATAGGTGCCCTGAGGTGGATGATTTCAACCCCTATGGTCATCTGAAAGAAAAAATCCAAACGGATTCTTACTAACTATAGATGCCACTATAGCATAAACATTGAAAAAGTAAAAAAATAAATTTTCACAAAATGGCGGCTGTTTGAAAAAAAAATTTGGTATGATTTTTAACAATTTCAATTTTTTTAAAAATAGTAAAATTAAAAATTTAGATTATTCCTCTATCGAGGAATATTTTAAGAACATTTATACTAAATATCAAATCAATCGGTTCATTACACGCCAACTCGAAAAAAGTTGTTGCAAGATCAACGCGTTTAAAGTTCGGACCAGAGCAAATATCGTGTCACAAAAATGGCTGTTACTCTTAAAAATAATTGTAATTTTGGAAAATCCTTTTTAGGGTATATTCTTAAATGTCTAAATTTTGGAAATTTGATAAAAAATCGAAATCTATACCAATAATAAAAAACGTTCCATCTCTCCTGCGCGAGAAAACGAAAAACGGAATCATTTTTCCCAGCTAAGATTTTTATCTAACCTAAAAAATTTTAGGTATTTCGTTGAATACTCTTTATTGCCTACATTTTCATATATTTAATACAAAAAAATAAATGCCATTTACATTATAATTTTTCCCAAAATAACAGGGTTTGTCCAGTGTAAACTTGAAAACAGCTGATTGTGATTTCAATGCAATTTTCACAGAAAGTTATTAAATATTGTAACTTACATTATAGGCTTCTTTTTATTTCGAATACTTTTTCCTGTCTGTTTGTTTGTTCTTGGGCAACTTGAAAACTGCTGGTCCGATTTGGGCGATATTTTTACTACAAGTAGTAAATATTACAAAAAGTGCAATAAAATACTTTTTATTCAGAAAAAATGTTGATTTTCTGAAAAAAAAATTAAAACTATAAAAACTGCGCAACGAAAAACATATGTACATCGGCAGGCAGCTGTGATACAATGTTCATATACCTATTCATATCGCAAAGACGGCATGATTTTAAACTATGTAATTTGTTATTCTTTTAAATTAATGTTCGCAAATTTGAAAATTATAACCATGATAGAAGTATAGCGATAGGTTAAATTCCTAGAAACCATAAATCCATTGTGAATTTACGGGAAGTTAATATATTATTAATATTTCGGCTGAGTAAACGTTCGAATTATCGAGGGAGGAGAAAAAAATCCTCTGCAGTAAGTATGATTTAATTCATAAAAATAAATATCTTAGTTCAAAAATAAGACCTGTAAGAATAAATAACAAAAACAGACAGTTTGACTTAAGTGATCCCGATTAGGAGTTTGTTTAACAGAGGTGAAGCCGTTAGGCAGAACCCCCAAAACAAAAAGAAATCCAACCCAACTTATTTTTCAAGCGAAAATAGCCACTTAGATATGACCATCGCGTTGTTTTTTTACCAAAAAACTATATTCTTAATTTTCAATTTATTTTAGCAAGATTTATAAGAATTCGTTGTCTAATCTTGGACCCCGGGAAATAGCAGGCTTGCCGATAAGACATAATGGCCTTAATACTATATCCTAGAACTATGAATCTAAAGCAACCAAACCTAATACCTCCGATCTTAAGATAACACATTAAATCTTATTGATCCTAAAAAAGGTACACTTCCTAAAGGATGGCTACTAATCCATTCTACTAAAATTAATAAATTATTTTCTATGACATTTGGTGTGAAAGGTTCTCAAGGCTTAACATTTTCTTAATATTTTACAATATTCAAAAAAACGTAAAGATCCTAGATTTTCATGAACTTTCTATTAAATAAAGGTTTAGAAATATCTAATTATTTTTTTTTTTTTTTTTTTTTTGTAAAAATAGCTTAATTTCTTATTTTGGGTAAAATGGGCGGGCGGGTATCAGCTAGTTATATATAAAAACTTAGCTTCCTTAAATCTTATAGGATTAAATGTTTTTTTCTTCTAATTGTAAGTTTATTATCTAATTTCGACTTTTGACCATTAAATGAGTCACAAGACCATGACTAATATTAGCGCTTAATCATTTGTATATTTCTTGTCAAGCATTTACCATAGTATCGAATTATCTATTTAAATAAATTAATTGTAATTTACATACAAGCAATCAAACACTTGCTTAATAAAGCCTTTAAAAATTTCAAGATTTTTAACCGTCAAAATCTTCATCTTATACCTATTTATTTCTTGTTCGATCCAGCCTTGAAATTCCACTCGTAAGATTTGAAATCAATCAATTACTCACATATGACATGCGGTTTCCTGTGAGATGATATTTGCAATTTTTTTGGAAAATGATTTAGTGCTACTGGTTAAAAAGCTGGATTTGGATGATTACTTGAATCTTGTTCCTTATATGGTGTTTTTTTTTCAACAAGGCATTGATGTCATCAAGCTGATAAAGTCGCCATATGGACAACAATTTTCTTGAGAAGACCTAAACAAATAATTATTTTAAAAAAACTAAATGTTCAAGATGATTCAAGACTATATGAAGTGGTTGAAGGGGATGGTTGGGGGTGGATCGTTTATTTTGTTGCAGCGTGTGAATGACCGATAAAGTGAATCTAATGCTCATTACGAAGACATGTTTAGTTCTGCATATTAATGAGAAGACTCAACTTGTCTTCTCTGATAGCCACTCGGGAGTTCATTTTATATATATATATATATATATATATATATATAGGTACATATAGGTATACCTAATGACACAGACGAAGATGATGATGACTCGAAACGTTCAAAATGGTCGATTTTGTCCTTATAAATATTCATTTCTTGACTCGAGTAAATTTTTCGAGCCTTCTCTCTAAAGGGATTAACACGTAAAGATGGTGTGCCTTCAAGGCACAAATCAAATTTAACAAATGAGCCACAATGACTGGACAATATTTTTCACTATTTTTTTTTTCTATCTCAAACACAAAGATTCATAACACTCAACAATCAGGGCTTAATTAAAATTATTAAACATCCGACTGGAACAATCATAATTTTGACTTAGACACCTTGATAAAAAACCAAATATTAAATTTGATTTTAATCAATATGATTGATTACATTTGTCTATAATCATATTAGAGAGAAGGAAAAAAATAAGTCCAAATATTTATAAGAAAAGAAAAAAAAAAGCTTAAAACTAAAAGCTTTCCTAATCTCACCGCGTCATGTCAATCAATGCGACTAACTCTTTAAAACCACCTGAAAACTAAATGTAAATGTCAATCATTCCAGTTGAAAATTTCATTATTGAAACGCACTTAGTTATTGGTTTTCCATTTTATTAGCATATTTCTTTTAAATGGTAAGTGTATATGAAAAACGATAAATCAGTTATTTGTTTATGAAAATTATGTTATTGAACAAATAACTGGTTTTGTTGCTAATTTGTATATTTATCAGCCCACACGAGGCTGTATGTAATTGTAAAAATAGATCTTGCCTTGCGGAATAATCAGATTTAAATTTATTATTATTGTAATTACGCGCGTTTTTTATTCAAATTTAATGGGTGATGAAGTTGTGCAATGGAGGAAGTTGATGGAAAGGTAAAGAAGCCGATGTAAAGTTGGATATTTACCTGAAAATTGTTGTTTTAAATGAAAAGATTCATTTAACATTAGAGATTTTATCGGTTATTAACTTTTTTAAGAAAATCTTTTTAAAAAATGGAAGACTCGGCTCGAATTCAAAGATTCAACATTTTTAGTTTTGATCAGGTTATCTATGATTTACTTTGTGTTTATTCGTCGCTAGGCAAATCTGAGGGTTTTAATTGGTTGAAAATCACGACACACTAAAATTTTCAAGGGTCACTATGTTCCTTTAAGATTTCGTTGCAGTCTAAACTCTCGGTCATATTATATTTTGTATTTAAAATTCGATTTATTCGGAAAAAAACGATTCTTCACTTTTTTGAAGTTATACTTCTTTAGGCGCGTTATGAAAAAATGATGAGAGTGAAATTTTAAGATGCGCGCGCATCTTGAGACAAAAATTAACAATATGAAGTTAGTCGCAAAACCACTGGGTTTCCTGGCGCGCGTAATTTGAATTTTTGTTGTATTTATTTATTAATTTATAAATTTTTATATTAATATTTAAAATAATTATATATAAAAATCACACTTATTATTAATAAATAAGTTATTACTTTTCTCGAATTTTTCAGTAGCTGTTATAGGTACTTTTTGAAGTTTAATGATGAAAATGACGTCTACATCGCGACGCAATTTCAGAAGCATTAGTAGCGTTCTATTTTATCATCACAAATTAACAAGATGAAGTTGTCCGCAAAACGGTTTGGTGTTTTTAACTAGGCGCGCGTAATTTGAATTTTTGTTGTATTTATTTATTAATTTTTATATTTAAATTAAAAATTATTATCCTTGTACCTTGTACAATAGGGATACATGAGCAAAACAGAAGGAACGAAAAATATTATTTCAAAAATAGTACAAATTTGTTAAATGCATAGCAAAATAACCCTAATGTGACTGTCGAAAAACAAATCTATCCATTAATATATAACAATGTTGGCCAACTTTGGGGTGGAAGATTTATTGGAAGCTAAAATGAGGCTATCTACAGAGTAATTCTTATTGATACTCGATATCGTGAAATGATATCTACGTTTTTCCTGTATAATGGGGGTTGTATTAATGTGAAACAGTGTGGTTCCAACAAGACACTGTCACATGCCATATAACCTGTAAAATAATTTAAATACTGTGTGAAGAATTTCGTAGTAATGTCAAAGTCCCATTTACGAGGACACAAAAGTTTAAAAAAAAAGTGGTTGCGTGTACTTATGTACGCGCGTGAGAAGTTATACTTCTTTGGTATCATTAAAAATTAGTTTTATTAATTTTATTCAAATAATCAATTTTAAAAAACTGTAATTTAATATTTAATAATAATAATATATATATATATATATATATATTTAAAGATATAATTATTAAAAATAAAATTAAGAAAATAATATTTTAATTTGTATCAATAAATAATATCGAAAGAAAGCTGCAAGACGTTTATAAAATTTGTCAGGATCATTTTTCTGGTTAACAATTCATGCATGTCATGAAAACGAAGCTTCATAGAAATTGAGAAATAAAGTAAGTAGCTACATGTCAAAGTAAATGTCTTAATCTTATTCATATCTTATGTTACTAAATTATTATTCTAACATGGTTGAATCATTTCAGAATTCCAGATTTTGTGATAACTAAGAATATGCATGGAATGCAGACGTCATTTTCATCACTAAACTCCAAATAGTATAACAGCTACTGCAAAATTCGAGAAAAGTAATAACGTATTTTTTAATAATATCTGTCATTTGTATATATAATTATTTTTAATTTAAATATAAAAATAAATAAATTAGAAAATAAATACAACAAAAATTCAAACTACGCGCGCCAGGAAACCCAGTGGTTTTGCGACTAACTTCATTTTGTTAATTTTTGTCTCAAGATGCGCGCGCAAAAAATTTCACCCTCATCATTTTTCATAACGCACCCTAAGAAGTATAACTTCAAAAAGCTATCCATGATTTCTTTTATGTTGTTTGGTTCCTAGGCAATACTAAGAATTTTCATTGGTTGAAAATTACGACAAACTTAAATTTTCAAGGGTCACTATGATGCTTTTAGATTGTGTCCTTTCGCTGAATTCTACACTTACTTAAATATGATATCTACGGCTTTTATTAAGTCTTTACTGAATTATTACTCAAATTCTACCCAAACAATTTTCCTTGTTTAATTTTGAAAAAAAAAACTAATTGTATTTAAGCTTAGATTTTCATCAATTGCTCAATTAGTTTTAATCAAGTTATCTATGACTTGTTTGAAAACCAAGACCATTAATTGGTTAAAAATTGTGACACTTTAAAATTTTCAAAGGCTCCTTAGATGTTCCATTTCGTTGCGGTATCCACGTTTTGTAATGCTGATATTTTCGAAATTAAAAAAAATATCGAAATTTTTTAAAGGGTATCTTTTGTAGCAAATAAAATTGCCTCAAATTTCGTTTAGAATAACTTTTTCATAAAAATTAATAGTTTCTAAGATAACCTCAAAATAATAAAATTTTAAAAAGTTTATAAGGATGAAACTATTGGAAATGAAAAGTGTTTATGAGAAAATCTTGTAGAAATTTTTATAATCCTGAATAAGAATTAAATTTTTAATAGTTTTAGTTTTCTTCATTAATTAAAACCATCGAAAATGTCTTTTAAGATTATTCAAAGCCTGCAATTTAAATTATTCTGAGATATTTCAAAAGTTTAGTTAATTATCTAGGTATGTACTCGCCATATGTCGTCTACCTAGCTCTTCTGGTTTACGTAAGATTTTCATCTCATAAAGAAAATGAAATCTACTAGCTTCTTACACATTGATAAATTGATATTACCAGCAAAATAAATCAGAAATATTCGCTTCGTAACACCACTCCAACTAAAAATCGTGAAAGTCAATTTTCACCTCAGTCGTAGAAAAGTTTTTCAGTTCACCACCCATAAAATAGGTCGTTAATGTGCAATTATGTCCATATAGTCAACACGAAATCTTTCAGCTGCATAGGCCACGAAGAGATATGTTAATAGGCAAATCGTAAATAGAAGATAGAAAACGTTTTGTTCGTGGCTTCGTTCATAGATCATTCAAACAAGTTGTGGCCATTACGTAAAACCACATCGAGACAATCCCATTCACAAATTGCGGTAAAACGTCCCATTCACACCGCTCCCGGCCGCGTCCCGCCCCCGCTCTCCCCAGTCCCACGAGAGAGGCACTCAAGCCTGTATCAAATCGCGTGGGTTCATTCATCTCGCCAACCATTTAAGGCCTTCTGTTGCCTTGCATAACTCGCTTTTACTACGAACGATTTTATTTTAGTTATTAATAAACGGGAAAAAAAAAGTAATAATAAATGCCTCATGTTATTTTTCGATATTTTATGCATAATAATTAGTAATTAATAGTCGAGTGAATGGGTTTGGATTTTCTTCGCGTCGCTGCTGAAGCCATTCATGAATGTTGAAAGATTGATAGGTATGTGTTGGCACCTTTCGTAATTAAGTTAAACGCTGCACTGCCCCAATTCATTGGGGTCAACATACATAGAGAGAAAATTGTCTGATGGTAAATCGATGATGATTTCCTCCAGTTCAAGGATGAAATAATCAAATTATCAATCTCATCACATCCGAGTGACCCGTGAAAATTTCTAAATGTCGTAATTTTAAACCAATCAAAACGCTCAAGTTTGCCTAGCAACCAAGTAACACAAAGCAAATCTAAGATTACTTGATCTGATATTTGCAATATTTTTTTATCTGAAATCTTTGTTTAGAGGCTTATAAAAAGGGCTCGAGACACTATTTATATAAGGATTCTTCGTTCGTTGCAAAAATCAATTTTCACCTCAACTTTCTTCAAGTTTATCATGTGCATAAATTGCACATTCTGTTCAACTCGTACAAATCTTAATTTAAACATCTAAGTTCTCTCGACTCGCTCCCAAAGTCTCCCAAACTCCAAACGACTCGTTTGGTTTGATGAATGAAATAACTTGATATGTAAATTGATGTCAACGATTTTTGAATATTGCGACGAGGCCACGCTTGAAACTTTACGAAAAAAAAAGCGACATACACACATATATAAATAAATGTTGAAATTTACAATATTTATCGTAAACTTAATCGTGTGGGACGAAGAAGAAACTCATTCAACGATTGCTGGCAAAAGAAGGAACCCGGAGCAAATGCACAGTGGCCGTATAAAATTGAAACAGAAATAGACAAGGAGATTGTAAAATCAAATATTCTACGTTATTTATTAGAGACATAAACATTTTCTCAAAAAAAAAAAAAAAAAATGATTTGTAGCTATAGTCAGATGAAAAAAATCGAATTAAAATCAAGCGGGAAAACACGTCATCTTATTTTTTTTTGAGGTCTGTCGAAACGATTGATCGTCATGGCATAAATTAGACATAATATAAAAACGAATTTAATCGAAATTTATTAATTATTTTAATTGGAAATTTATTTACGGTGATGGTGTGTAGGTGCGAACAAGTGGTTTAATTGAATTGAGTTTTTCTTAAGTAGATATAAATTATAGGTAAATAAATGTTGTAAGATGCACCCTTGACTTTGTCCCCTTTTTACCTACTTAGATTATGTCTTTTAATGGTTTATTTATAAGTTTTGATTTTTGAAGTTATACTTCTTTAGGCACGTTATGAAAAAATGATGAGAGTGAAATTTTAAGATGCGCGCGCATTTTCAGCCAAAAATTAACAAAATGAAGTTAGTCGCAAAACCACTGGGTTTCTGGCGCGCGTAATTTGAATTTTTGTTGTATTTATTTTCTAATTTATTTATTTTTATATTTAAATTAAAAATAATTATATATACACATGACACATAGTATTGATAAATAAGTTATAACTTTTCTCGAATTTTGCAGTAGCTGTTATAGGTACTTTTTGAAGTTTAATGATAAAGATGACGTCTGCATCGCGGCGCGGTTTTAGAAGCATTTGTAGCGTTCTATTTTATCATCACAAATTAACAAGATGAAGTTTCTCGCAAAACAGCTCGGTATTTTTAACTAGGCGCGCGTAATTTGAATTTTTATTGTATTTATTTACTAATTTATTAATTTTTATATTTAAACTAGCTGATACCCGCCCACTTCGCAGAGCGTATCTAAATTAATCTGATTGAATAAGAGAAAATTTAACCCAAAATAACTAAATTAAGCTATTTTTACAAAAAAATATAAATAGATATTTATAGACCTTTATTTCATAGAAAGTTTATGAATATCCGTTAAACAACTTTTCCAGGAACAAATATAAGCTATCTTATAGGTAGGATCTTTACGTTTTTTTTAATATTGTAAAATATTAAGAAAATTTTAAGCCTTGAGAACCATTCACACCAAATGTCATATATAATCATTTATTAATTTTAGTAGAATGGATTAGTGGCTATCCTTTTAGGAAGTGTACCTTTTTTAGGATCTATAATATTTAACGTGTTACCTTAAGATCTTAGGTTTATTATTCTAGGATTTAGTATTAAGTTCATTATGTCTTATCGGCAAGTCTACTATTTCCCGACGTCCAAGATTAGACAACGAATTCTTACAAATATTGCTAAATAAATTGAAAATTAAGAATATAGTTTTTTGGTAAAATACCAACGCGATGGTCACTTCTAAGTTGCTATTTTCTCTTGAAAAATAAGTTGGGCTGGATTTCTTTTTGTTCTGGGGGCTCTGACTAACGGCTTCACCTCTCTTAGTCGAACTCCTAATTGGGATCACTTAAGTCGAACTGTCTGTTTTTGTTATTTATTTTTACGGGTCTCATTTTTGAACAAAGATATTTATTTTTATGAATTAAATCATATTTACTGCAGCGGATTTCTTTCTCCTCCCTCGACAATTCGAACGTTTACTCAGCCGAACTATTAATAATATATTATTTACCCGTAAATTCACAATGGATTTATGGTTTCTAGGAATTTAACCTATCGCTATATTTCTATCATGGTTATAATTTTCAAATTTGCGAACATTAATTTAAAAGAGTAACAAATTACATAGTTTAAAATATATCGTATTTACGATATGATATGGTTATTTTTTTGCTCAGAAAATCAAAATTTTTTTGGAATAAAAAGTATTTTAAAGCACTTTTTGTAATATTTACTACTTCTAGTAAAAATCTCGTCCAAATCGGACCATCCGTTTTCAAGTTTGCCAAGAACAAACAAGCAGACAGGGAAAACTATTCGAAATAAAAAGTAGCCTTAATTTAAGTTACAATATTTAATAACTTTTTGTGAAAATTCCATTGAAATTGGCTCAGCTGTTTTCAAATTTACCCTGTTATTACCCTGTTTTTTTTTGGGGGGGGGGAAATTACAATGTAAATGGCATTTATTTTTTTGTATTAAATATATGAAAATGTAGGCAATAAAGAGTTTTTAACAAAACACCTTAAATTTTTTAGATAAGATAAAAATCTTAGCCGGGAAAAATGATTCCGTTTTTCGTTCTTTCGCGCAAGAGAGATGAAACGCTTTTATTATATAGGTATTCAAGTAGTAAAAATCTTTAATCTTATTATTGGTATAGATTAAAAATAATTATATATACAAATGACACATATTATTAAAAAATACGATACTAATTTTCTCGAATTTTGCAGTAGCTGTTATACTATTTGGAGTTTAGTGATGAAAATGACGTCTGCATTCCATGCATATTCTTAGTTATCACGAAATCTGGGTTTCTGAAATGATTCAACCATCTTAGAATAATAATTAAGTAACACAAGATATGAATAAGATTAAGACATTTACTTTGACAAGTAGCTACTTAGTTTATTTCGCAATTTCTATGAAGTTTCGTTTTCATGACATGCATGAATTGTTAACCAGAAAAATTATCCTGACAATTTTTATTAACGTCTTGCAGCTTTCTTTCGATATTATTTATTGATACAAATTAAAATAAAATATTATTCTCTTAATTTTATTTTTAATAATTATATCTTTAAATATATATATTATTATTATTAAATGTTAAATTACAGTTTTTTAAAATTGATTATTTGAATGAAATTAATAAAAACTAATTGTTAATGATACCAAAGAAGTATAACTTCTTATTCGCGTAATTTGTTGATGTGAGTCAGCTTTTGGTTCAACTCGGAGACTCATCGCAGTGCTTCCCATAAAAGTCTCGTGAAAACCGTTGCCTTATTCCTCATAAAATTTAAATCGATCGCATCACCTCCAAAAATAGATCTTAAAACGTTCTGTTTGTAGATCTGAAATGTCGTAACAATCAGTTTGTTGACTCGATTTGAATCAATCCAAAAATTAAGCTCCAAAACCAGAAAAGTTGAAAACTTTTCTCATTTCAAAGGTGTAGTTAGAAAATGAAATTTATTAACGACTTCTTAATTCCATTAACAATCACATTACAAATTTCACCAACAAGTTCTTTAAAATGAAATTTTCCTTAATCAATTTCTTTAATGAGTCAATAACCGTCATTTAGACAAGAAAACTTTTGTTAATAGTTGTAGATCAGACATTTGTCTAATGAAGTTGTCTTCAGCATTTTTTCGATATTTCTAATAATTTCGAAAATATTTCAAATTATAATTAGAAAATAAGATATTCACCACGGTTTATAATGTAGGATCTAAGTTACCCTTGGAAAATGACGTATATTTCAACTTTCGACCAATCAGAACTCAATCTTTTTATAATGAACAAATAATGTATAGGGCATTCAAAGCTTACTTGTAGCAATATTGAACCAATTTTCATCCTATAAAACTAGAGAATAGGCCCGTAGAAAAAAAAAATATTTTCTTATAAAATTAAAGATTTTCTATAAATTTGTTTATCACAGTTGTAATTATTTTTCTTTTTACAATTTTGCTAGTAATTTCTTTAATATGGCGCTTTGTGATTAAAAATGAGATATTTATAACTTCTCTGTATGACAAACATTGTATTAAGCTCTAAGTGACCCTTGGAACATGACATATTTCAAAAATGTCAGCCAATAAGAGTTCAAAGTTTTTCCTACCAACCAAAGATTGTACAAGTAACTCATGGCCAACTTGAAGTTTTATAATAAAAGCACACTTTAAGTTTTAAGAAACTTTTTCCGGAATAATTAAAGAATTTGTATTACAGTCGAAAATTGGAGAAAATGTGTGACACACCGTGTAGTCACATTGTTATCTTATCAAAATTAAAGGTAAAATAAATTATTGTAATTTTCTTTACATTTTCTCATCATTGAAAGACGTGACCACACGGTGTGTCACACTTTTTTCTCTATTTGAACTTGAAATATTCATAGTTTAAAACATCTTACACACTGAATAAATCTAAGTTTTCTAAAATTTTTAGTAAGTAGTTGACACAAAGTGAAATTTTGAAGCTTAAGTATAAAGTTTTCAATAAAAGCTCGAGATTCACAGCATGACTTGATTTTTATGATACTTGGTCTAAATTTTAAAGGAAATCATTTCAGAAATTAGTATCGAAATATCAATTTAAGTTTTTTTACTATCTTTTACTACTATATAGTAAAGCTTTCACCGAAATACATGGTTTGAGGTCTCCAAAAAAGTGGTTTTTAGAAACATATCTGTAGGTGTGTGTGTGTGAGTGACAGCCATATCGTATCGAAAGCTTTATCCGAATTACACCAAACTTGGAATTTTGCCTTCATATTTTATCTAGATGTGTCGCGAAGCTTTTGGTTGAAAACAGTTAACAAAAAGCTCCACTTTATTCTTGGAGTTTTTGAGGTTTTTAAAATTTTTTCGAAAACGGCTCTAACGATTTTCTTTAAACTTTTTATAGTTCTTAGACTCATTGATGCCTACAACATTTATTTGAAACTTTTTCCTGGGAAAATTCGAAAAAGAACGGTTCTCGGGTGAAGGTTTGAAATTCGTAGGTATATCCAAATATATATAGTAAAAATGGGATAGACGCCATACTTTTTGTAAAAAGGGGTTTTACATAATAAAAAAGGCATATATTGAAACCATTTGTTTTTTATTTTAAAGATACATTAGTACTCTATATAAAAATCACAATATTTTTGTCTTTGGAAAAAAAAATAAAATAATAAAAAATAAAAGTTGGCAAAGGGCCATCTCTCCCATATAGTGTGGAAGAGATGCCATACTCTTTTAACTACGCTGAAAACGAACATGAGTAGGTGCTACCAGGCTGAAACAGGGTTAAACATTTCCCTACATGTTAAAAACCATTTCAACCTGTCACACCCTGACTTCAGCCTATCTAGGTGTAAATGGATTTTAAGATGGAAATAAACCCTGTTTCAGCCTGGTAACACCTACTTACGGTCGTTTGCAACGTATTTAGATTGAAGAAGGTTCTAAATCGAATAATTTTTAAGCGACTTCAAAAAAGGAGGAGGTTCTCAATTCGACTGTTTTTTTTTATGTTTGTTACCTCAGAATTTTTGACTGGGTGAAGCGATTTTTATGATTTTTTTTTTATTTGAAATCTAGTGCTTCCCGAGTGGTTCCATTTTAATTTTTAGAAAATTGTTCACTTCTAAGGGATTGAAAATTAAGGGATGAAATATTAACTTCTTATTGGATATCTCGATTTTGATAATTCCTTTTTTAATTGGTAGAACATTATTTTAAATAAACCTCATATCCATTTTCTATTAATAAGATAATAAAGAAAAAAAACACATAAGGGGTTAAAAATTAGGGATGAAATAATAAATTTTTTCTGGCTTACCCGATTTCAATAGTTTTGTTCTTATAACGTACGTAATATTTATTTCCTTAGCTGACACCAACTCCAAAAATAACACTAGTTGTACATTATCTCATCCTAATAATTTGTAAGTTGTAGACACTGCAAGGATATGCAATTATTTTTTTACTTTTTAGTGCATTTTTTATTTATTTTGAAGTCGGTTTTTCATTTTGTTATAGTTTTATTTGTATATCAAAGAACTCAAAATAACATATTTCGATAGCTAAACTTGAAAAATCATCTTTAGACAAAGAGCAAAAGTATTTATTGGTATAGTTATAATTGTTGAACATTATCTAGATGTCTCATTCTAAGCTTATCAATACCTAAATGTTTTTAAAATATTTCCTTCCAAAGACATTTTTGCAACAGTCCAAGGACGTAATTTGAGACGAAAACAATCTTCAGTAGTGTTCGATTTTCGGTTTCCGTGAAGTTTTCGTTTCATTTAAGATTTAATTGAAAAAAATTATCGCCATAGATAAATCAGAAATTTCTTTCGTTTAAAAATGTGAAATGGGTTTTCCAAGACTTTTAAAATATAAATTGTCATGTTCTAGAAGTAGTTTCGGTGGTTCATTTCATCAATTTGTCAATCTTCAAACATTTTAAAGGTTAGATTTTTATCATTCAAGTTATCACGGTTTGATCGTTCATTTGATTGAATCAACCGTTTTCTTTTATATTAAGTATAAATCAGATTTTAATCAGTGATCGTCTTCAAATGAATGATTTGTTTCATTTATCGATTAAATAATTCTTATTCTTTAATATTATCCAAGAAATAAATTTTGTTAAAATTTTAAAATATTGTATGCGATCGTCATCAATGTCATTTTTAATCCAATTAATCGAACTTGTTTTTCGACCTTGGAGAACTGCATCGAGCACCGATGTTTGAGTCTTGTCGTATCCAAGTGAACTTCATAAAACCATTTTTAACATGTTTTCCTCCTAAAAACCAACCGCAACGTAATATTTAAATAAAAATTTTATCTCTTCAGAATATTATCTGATAGTTGATCTCGACTTTCCTTCCTTATATTTAAACAAGTCAAATCTAACATATAAAACGTGAAATACAACACTCGACATAATGCAAATAGTGCAACCAAATCAATTGCACACCGTCATACACATTTACTTGCATTCCATCGGTCAGGTATCAATTTCTAGTTTCTAATTGCAGAACAATTAATTTCGCTCGTCAGTTGCAAATTTCTCATATATCATCGCCGCGCAACAACACACAATCTGAAGATAATTACAACCTTAAAAGTTCATCTCATTCATAATCTAATAATAAATCTTTTCATCTCGCCACAGATGAAAAGGTTCGGTTTCTACTCACATCTAAACACTCCTAGTTTTTCATTTTTCCTTGCTATTGCTACCAATTCGAGTTCAAATTATTTCATTCATTTGACAAACTTATGAATGGAGGGTAATTTTTTCCGCATTATTTTTGTTCCCGAGAAACGGGAAATTTAACAATGCATTTCCCGGGAATTTTGAAAAATATTAAATTTGAGGTGGACATTTAAAAAGTTTTAGGGAAAATTAAATAAAATAAAATAACTTTAACTCAAAAATAAAATAATTAAAGTAAGATCTTACTTCTTACTTGTCTTACTTATATTATAAACGTGAAAGTTTGTGAGTATGGATGTTTGTTGGCCTTTCACTCAAAAAGTACTGGATGAAATTTGGCATAGATATAGATTATAATCCGGTTTAACATATAGTATACTTTATATCCAGAAAAAATGTACGATTCCCGTGGGATAGATATTTTTTTGTTTTTTACAGAGCAAAAGATTAACTTCCTTTTTACAATGGGGTAGTTTAGGGGTCAGAGAATGATATAGGTTACTTCTTATACCGAAATAATGAACGGTTTCCATGGGATATCAAAACAAGTATGTATTCTATAGGAACCGAGGATTTAAAAGAAGTTGCATTAAAATCCACGAAATAGAGTCTTAACTCATTTTCCTTAAGAAGATTTTATCTACTTTTTGCTCAGGAAAGATGTACTATTCCCGTGGGATAGATATTTTTTTTATTTATCACATATTTAAAGATTGATATGATTTTTGCAATGTGATAGTTCGGGGGAGAATGATATAGCTCACTTTTAAGGCTAGAATAATGCATGGTTCCCATGAGATGGCCAAACAATTATATCCTACAGGAACCATACGTTTAAAAAGTTTCGGTAAAGTTCGTGAAATAGAATTTTAACGCATTTTCTTCCAATTTTACACAAAAACGAAAGGAATCTCTACAAAGTTGAAATAAAAAAATTGACAATTTTACTTGAAAATAAATATGAATTTCAATTTAACACCCGATAAAATTAAAAATTAAATTTTTTTAAAAATTTTTTGAAATTTTTTTAAAAATTTGAATTTTTTCTTTGTTCATTGTCGAAGATATTAATTAGAAATAAACGTATTAAAATTATAAACTAAAAATTTCAAAAAATTAACGGTTACTTAACGGAACGAATTTTAATGAAGTTTTGCTAAAGATCCTGTAGGATAGCTACTTATCTATTCTTTTAAGGGAACATCCATTAATTACGTGAGGCGTTCAGGGGCCGATGGGGTCGAGCAGAATCTCATCTAATCTTACTTTGAAGAAAGGGAAGGTTTCCTTCCTCCTAACGGAAGGAATACAGGTACTTTTTTACTAAAAATCGTTTAGAAGCTGATGTGAGACAGCTAACATTTTTTAGTTTTACGAATTTTGATGGACTTTTTTTTGGATCTGAAGTCTGAAAGTATCTATCATTTTTCTGTCGAAACAGTTTATTTCTTATATTTCGCTATGAAAGTAAAGAAAAGCGGTTTATCTCGATTTTCGACAAAACTACAAGTCCTATGGAAAAAAATTAAATAGCAAAGTTGTAGATAATAAGTAGATCTACACTTTTTGTGCTAACACTTTCTTCACATAACCTTACAATTTATGTGAAAAATTCCAATAATCAAGTTCTTAGTTTTTTAGTTTTATCTTTGACAAAAAAAATTTTCATCAAATTTTGGTAAAAATTTACCTTTTAACGTCCCAAACACACTGAATTTTTTTTTTTTATTTAAAATATTAATTTTTTCACCTTATAATGACTTAATATCAAGAAAGCACCCTAAAATCAATTAAATTTAGACACACGTACACATTCAAAAAAATTCATTGATCTCTTAAAAAAAGCTCTAGAATTTGTTGACATGTCGTATCTGAATCATTGGCCAGGAAAATTGTCAGTTTTTGGTCTACCTTCAGAGACGAAATAGAAAAAGCTTCCTGTATTAGAGAACTTGCTGTTTTTTTTAATAA
Organism: Sisyra nigra; assembly: GCA_958496155.1. NCBI lineage: Eukaryota > Metazoa > Arthropoda > Insecta > Neuroptera > Sisyridae > Sisyra > Sisyra nigra. Next base: position 2,991,764 of record OY292315.1, read on the forward strand.
TAAAGAATTATTTAAGATCGTGCAGCTTTCCTGAAATTTGTACTGCATTAATGTCGCTTGTTGATTGACAAGACAATGACAAGACTTGACAATTTGCATTTCTTTATTGTTCATTGTCGAAAATATTGATTAGAAAAAAACGTATTACAATAATATACTAACTTTTTAAATAACAAACAATTACTTAATGGAACGAATTTTAATGAAGTTTTGTTAAAGATACCTCAGATCTTGACATATTGAATACCATTTATTCCAAAAAAAAGGTACGGTTCCTGAAAGATAGCTCCTAATATTTTCTACTTAAATAACTGAACTGTTTAAAAATTACATTTGGTATGAAAGATTTTCAAATTTTCTTAAAGGACTTTTTTATACTTAAAATCGTGTAGAACCTGTAACCTTATATCTCATCCTAGAAAAGTAGATTTAAGAATTTTGATAAACTTACTTAGGATCTAAAGTTTGGAAGTATTTATCATCTTTTTCTGTCAAAATAGATTAATTTATATTTCGCTATGAAGGTAGGGAATATATAAATCAATCAACTAAATTTAGATACTCTCAGCAAAGCGAGCGGGATCAGCTAGTATTATATAATACAAAGTAGTTAAGTTACCTGATTATAACCACTGTAGACATTTTTCATGATTTTTTTTTAATCTTATTGTATTGTATATTCTGCTCCCTCAAATGCTCTAATCCACTAGATCTGCATAATATTTTCTATAACGACTATAAATCGAATATAACAGCCATCCCTTTATAGGGTTTTGATTTTCGTTAGGTTCTTCAAAAGCTTTATGTCAATTCTTAATTACTCATTCCATTATTGACTCTTATATAATAGAGACTTCAATGCCCCTCTAGAAGAGAAACCCATTTTTTTTTGAACACCTAATCATAGGTTAACCTGTATAATTATTGAAATATGGCTTTTAAAAAAGAGTTAGTGAATTTTATTCGGACTCGATTTAACGTCTTTCCCTTTCACGTGTGGCACACAGATAACAATGCCATTATTTATGCGTGTGTTGGTATCATAAGAAATGTTTCTCGCTGTAATCTTTCACCGAGTTGATGCACATTGGAAATAATGGCGTTTCTCCATCTATTTATTACAACTATTATCATACACGGGCTTTGATTATGTAGAAAGCATTGATTGTGTACTGTTGGGGTGTCTGTTGTTGTATGCATGTAGAAGGATTTGGTTTGGTCGGTGTGAGGCGCGAGCGATTAAGGTGATAGAACACAATTGTGTGTTGTTATGTTCGTCGTTCGAGTGAATTGTGGCCGGTGTTCATTTTATTATTAACATCAAGTCGTAATTAATTCTAATCACAATACCTACGCGTTCGCGCTCGACGACGCGACGCCCCCGCAACAACAAAACAACAACAACAACAACTGAGCCACACGTCTTTTATTCACTCTGCTCCATGACATCATCCAACCGTGACACAGGATCTTCATGCACCATAAAGTGCAACGGGAAGCCAAGACATCCCCGAAAGCTCCACATAAACAGGCTGTCATTAACGACTTAACAGCTCATTGAAGAGCCCATACTTTGACTCGGATCATAAAATAGATCAGATAGTTTAGAACAGTGGTTTGCAACCTGTTGAACTGGAGCTTTGTTTATTTTTTGTTAGATTGTCGTGAAAGAACGGTTAGGAATCACTGGTATAAAAGGAATCAGCTCATGAGAAACGAAAGAATCCTAGACCAGGGGATCGTAAACTTTTTTACAATGATAGACTAAAAAAAAAATTTCAAGTGCAATCGATTTCAAAATGTTCACCTAGGTACGTTTTATGAATTCTGAGGAAAAATCTTAATTTTTAAATTTTAATATCTTTGGAACCAGTAAAAATTAAATTGAATTACCAAAACTTTTCCATAGTAAATTTTGTTATCTTTAATTTTATCAAGAATAATTTTTTTATACAAATGCATTGTTTTTTAGATATAGTCCAAAAATGGTACATACTCGCATTATATAGAATGAAATAGTTAAATTTATGTTTTAAGTAGGCTTTGACTTATGTATACACTCTATGGTTGCTAGGAAAATCTTTGATTTCTGATTGGTTAGAATTTCAAAAATAGGTCATTTTCCAAGGGTCACTTAGAGGTTTTACTCTTATAGTCAAGGGATTAATAAAAACTCTATTCTTTAATTATTACGCTCGATATTTTCGAAATAATCATAATAATAACGGTACACTTTGTTTATTATTTGTTAGATTGTCGTGATAGAACGGTTAGGAATTACTGGTCTAAAAGAAATCAGTGCATGAGAATCAAAAGAATCCTAGACCAGGGGGTCGTAAAATTTTTTACAATGATAAACTATAAAAAAAAAATTTAAATGCACCCGATTTCAAAATTTTCACCTAGGTACTTTTTATGAATCCTGAGGAAAAATCTTAATTTCTAAATTTCAATATATTTGGAATCACTGAAAACTAAATTGAATTACCAAAACTTTTCAATAGTAAATTTTATTATCTTTAATTTTATTAAGAATAATTTTTTTATACAAATGCATTGTTTTTTAGATATAGTCCAAAAATGGTACTCGCATTATATAGAATGAATATAATATTTATAGTTTTTATGTTTTAAGTAGGCTATGACTTATGTATACACTTTGTGGTTGCTAGGAAAATCTTTGATTTCTCATTGGTTGGAATTTCAAAACTATGTCATTTTCCAAGGGTCACTTAGAAGTATTACTCTTATAGTCAAGGGATTAATAAATACCCTATTCTTTAATTATAACGCTCGATATTTTCGAAATAATCATTATAATAATGGTACACTTTGTTTATTCTTTATAAAGGAAAAATCTTAATAATTTTTAAATTTCAATATCTTTGGAATCACTAAAAATTAAACTTTTCACACCAAAACTTTTCAATGGTAAATTTTATTATCTTTAATTTTATCAAGAATAATTTTTCTATACAAATGCATTGTTTTTCAGATATAGTCCAAAAATGGTACTCGCATTATATAGAATGAAATAGTTAAATTTATGTTTTAAGTAGGCTATGACTTATGTATACAGTTTGTGGTTGCTAGGAAAATCTTTGATTTCTGATTGGTTGAAATTTCAAAACTATGTCATTTTCCAAGGGTCACTTAGAGGTATTACTCTTAGTCAAGGGATTAATAAATATCCTATTCTCTAATTATGAAGCTCGATATTTTCGAAATAATGATAATAATAACAGTACACTTTGTTTCTTGTTTGTTAGATTGTCGTGACAGAACGGTTAGGAATCACTGGTCTAAAAGGAATCAGTGCATGAGAATCAAAAGAATCCTAGACTAAAGGGTCGTAACATTTTTTACAATGATAAACTATAAAAAAAAAAATTTCAAATGCACGCGATTTCAAAATTTTCACCTAGGTACGTTTTATGAATCCTGAGGAAAAATCTAAATTTTTAAATTTCAATATCTTTGGAATCACTAAAAATTAAATTGAATTATATAAAATGAAAATAATTTTTATAGTTTTTATGTTTTAAGTAGGCTATGACTTATGTATACATTTTATGGTTGCTAGGAAAATCTTTGATATCTGATTGGTTGGAATTTCAAAAATATGTCATTTTCCAAGGGTCACTTGGAGGTTTAAATCTGAGGAAGATCTGAGGAAAAATCTTAGTTTTTAAATTTCAATATCTTTGGAATCAGTGAAAATTAAATTAATTTACCAAAACTTTTCAATAGTTAATTTTATTATCTTTAATTTTATCAAGAATAATTTTTTTATACAAATGCATTGTTTTTCAGATACAGTCTAAAAATGGTACATACTCGCATTATATAGAATGACAATAATTTTTATAATGTTAAAATTATGTTTTAAGTAGGCTTTGACTTATGTATATACTTTGTGGTTGCTAGGAAAATCTTTGATTTCTGATTGGTTGAAATTTCAAAAATAAGTCATTTTCCAAGGGTCACTTAGAGTTTTTACTCTTAGTCAAGGGATTAATAAATAGCTCGATATTTTCGAAATAATGATAATAATAACGGTAAGCACTTTGTTTATTCTTTGTTAGATTGTCGTGACAGAACGGTTAGGAATCACTGGTCTAAAAAGAATCAATACATAAAAATCAAAAGAATCCTAGACCAGGGGTTCTTAAATTTTACAATGATAGACTAAAAAAAAAATTCAAATGCAACCGATTTCAATCTCTTCACATTATCCGAACAATCGGCGACATATGGCGAAACGTCTAATTTCTAATTTCGAAAATACAATGGTAACGTCTTTATTCTTTAAATCTGATTATTATAATAATAATAATAATAACAGCGAGAATGTTTTTTAATAATTTCCAATCACCTCCGGTCATATTCATTTGGGTGTCGATGATTAAAGTACGTGTAAATTATCGATCAGTGATTCGATAATACGTATTGATTTCATTTGAGATCATTGGAGATCGATAGCGTGCTAGCGAGAAATCGACCAAGGGAGACAAGGAGGAAAGAAAGAAAGAAAAAATTAAGCACACATCGATGGATTAGTTCAGTGACGAAAACGTAAAAGTGAGAGAAAAAGACGTTAGATGGAAGTGATTTTTTTTCTCCATTCTGTATGAATTCACCACACCTTGCTCGAGGCCCAAATGCCCCCGCGTTTCAGGCCCACACTCGTGTCATTCATAAATACAGGCGGCCCACGCGACAACATTATGCACACGCCACTGGTACTTAACCCGATTTCGTAACTGCTTATTACATTTTCTTGTAAAATTTATTCATCCATCTATGACTTGTTTATTTATATTTTTTTTTCAATTTCATTCAGAAATTTCTACTAATTAATGAATTAATTAATTTGATTTAGCGCAGGTCAATAGATTTATTTTTATTTTTCATTTGATTATCCAACAACTTCGTAAACAACGCCATTTACGTACAACTTTTTACAAGTAATTATATAATCAATCAATATGTATTCGTTTTATTGTATGTGTGTGTGTAATCCATTCAAACTTTCAGTTCATTCAATCATTTTCTTTTTAAATTAAAAAAGTTTGAGAAAATTTTTAATTAATCTACGTACCTATAACGCTAATAATAACCAAAGGTAGCTAATTCTGTATTCAGGATAATTAAAAAGAATCAATTCTTAGAAAATTAAAGCCTACTTTTTATATAAAAATGTATCTAAAAGATTCAATAGTTTTGAAACCACTGGAAATTAAATCCAATTCCCAAGACTTTTTAATGGGAAATTGAGTCATTTTCAATTTTGTAAAGAATAATTTTTTTATACAAACGCATAGTTTTTCAGATATACTCCAAAAATGGTTATACATTCGTCATTTATGGAATGAAAATGTGATTCTAATAGTTGAACTAATTTTTCTAGTAAGCTTTGAATTTTTTATTTCTAGGCAAAATTGTGCCTTTTGATTGGTTGAAACTTTTGAAATACCTCATTTTCCATGGGTCACTTAGACTTTAGCGGAATTACTGTTGTAAAGTGACGAATATCTCTAATTATCTTATTATCTAATTAAAAGTCGCGATATTTTCGCAATTATCAAAAATATTGAAAAAACTTTAAGGAAATTTTTGATAGAAAAGTTTTTAAACTAAAAAGGTATACAAGTATTATTTTTTTGTTTAGTCTTGAATCTACGAACTATTGCGAAAAACGGTGGGAAATATGTTTGTAAGAGAACATTTCAAGAAAAACTATTGAAGATTTAGAGAAAATTCTCTTACAACTAGTTTTTTTTTTTCTCTCTGCTAATGGACAAATGAGCAAATGGGTTATAAGATCTAAATTAAAGGTCAAATGTATTATGATTGTGTGGATGAAAGCCACCAGCCAGCACTGGAGCTCTCTAAGAAACTGGGAGGTGGTCTTTAGACCATCGTCGCTTTAAACAATAAGGAGGACTTTTTGGGAAAGAATTTGAGCTTTTAGATTAGAATGGGAAAATAATTTTTCATGGAATCTAATGAATCTGTCGGAAATAAGCTCGAAAATATAAGGAATGTTAAGATCTCTATGAATTGCCGTAGTTGTGACATAATAAGGAGCGTTTAGGATTTTTCGAAGGACCGAAATAATTGGATGCGTTTGATATTAGAAGGTTTAGTGGAGCCCCAGAATTCTATTCCATCAGTCAAAATAGGTCTAATTGAGGGATTTAGGCGAAATAGCGATGGTAGCCCCTAGGCAGGTGCTGGCTTTCTTAAAAAGCCTGATGCTTCTCTAAATAATACAAAGGGTCACATCACAACAGACCTCATTGGTCGTGGCGATAAAGGGAAGGAGTATTCTGGGACCCATAAAAAATGCTCAGACCAACGTAAGCATATGGGGCTAACCCTGGAGTATGGCAAGACCTAGCGACTTGTAAATGCTTAGAAGGTGCCAAAGTAAAATCCTTTGATCATTTCTGGGAGTTGGCAGATAAAATGTCAGGAAAGACATTATTCAACGTGATCTAGGTGTTGAGTATCAATATTTGTTTTTTTAATTTATTTAAGGTTGCATCAACTACTATGGTCATTAACGACCGTCGAATCTGAAAACCCAGAAAAAAATCTTGGGCTCTTTTTGGGATTCGAACCCAGGACCACTGGCGTATAGGGCAACTATCTAGTTAACCACGCCACTTACTGACCTATCAATATTTTTCTTAAGCCTTTTCTACACTTACTGATCGCTATGTGTAATGTGCGGACTATGTATGTATGTCGTCGCCACAAATTTCATAGACTTCTATAGATTTCAATATAGACTTCAATAGACTTCAATAGATCTAATAAAATTAGTAATAAAAAAAAATAAAAAAAATTATTGATGATGCACAGATGTGAAGCTTAAAAGGCTTAAGATGCTGTCAAAAGTATTTTTCACGATTGACTTGTTATATTGTTTTATTTTGTAGTAGTTAGAATAATGTAGGCTAGGGACTGTACCGGGTCGAAATCCTACATAAAAAAAAAATAAAAAAAAAAGCATTTAGTAAAGGGTATGTTTTACATATTTCAATTGAACTACGTTGATAAAAATGAATAGTTCTAAGATTTTACCCAATAATGTTCATCTAAGTACTTTTTGTGAAGCCTAAGAAAAAACTTTAATTTTTAAATTTCAATATCTTTGGAATCACTGGAAATTAAATTGAAATACCAAAACATTGCAATAGTAAATATTTTATCTTTAATTTTGTGAAGAATAACTTTTTTATATAAATGCATTGTTTTTCAGATATAGTCCAAAAATGGTACCCACTCGCATTATATAAAATGATAAATTTTATAATTAAATTTATGTTGTTAGCAGGCTATGACTTATGTATACACTTTATGGTTGCTAGGAAAATCTTTGATTTCTGATTGGTTGAAATTTCAATAATATGTCATTTTCCAAGGGTCACTTAGAGGTTTTACTATTAGTCAAGTGATTAATAACTATCCTATTCTCTAATTATAAAGTTCGATATTTTCGAAATAATCATAATAATAACGGTACACTTTGAGTTTTATAGAACGAAAATAGTTTTTGTTTGGTGTCCAAAATCTGGAGTTTATTGAGTTTGCGTGACGTTGATTGGTTGAGACGATAGAGCTTTTTCGTGTAATTTTGTTTGCCTATACGCAACATTTTAATTTTTTAGGTACCTTAATCAAGCATCACTGAAACAGTTTAAGCTATGTGCCTTGTTTTTCAAACTACCTTACTTAATTATTGTCTTAAAATCAGTTCGAATTTAATTCAAATATCAAACTTGTACAGCTTCTTGACTTGATGAATCTCTAATCTCGTTTTATAGATAGTAAACAAAAAATTTCAAAACCTAATTGCTATGTTAAATTTAACTATATTGTCTTATCTTCGGCAATCATTAGCCTATTAATTTCGCGATCAATTTGTTAGTAAACTCGATTAAAACTGCACGATTTTTACGATTGACTTAACCTTAATTGAAATGCAAAAATCTGATAAGAGCGACACGATTGATGTGTCGTTTTGAAAATGTCAATAATTGCATTTACTTTATGACTCCACTTTACACACACACACACATACAAACATATTATGCGAAATGTCCTTAATAATTTATCAATCGATTCAATCTGAAATTCAATGAGATGAATTGATTAGCCAAGTTTCCAACAACCAGTTCCACTGCGTCAAGTTGTTTAGTTCTCGAGCCGAGTTTTTGTAACAATTTTTTTTAAAGCTTAGTAAAAAAAAAAGGTTTTGTTGAAAGTTGTGGTTAATCGGAAGCGCGTGCCATGCGGTTTGTCATTAATTCGAGTCGAATTGTATAGCGTGCGGCTCTATACGTGGACTCGGAGAAGAATCGAGCGATTTTGGTCATCGGACATCACAACAACGCCTACGTTTCGTTTTATCATCATTGAAAACAGTGAACTCTCAATAAGTTAAAATCGAGGAACCATAATTTTTTTTTTCATTTACCTATAGTTTGACTCAGGTACTTTGGGGGGGGGGGTGCAGTACGACTCATTCAAGAAAAAAGTTTGAGTTAGAAGAAAGCATCGATTTTTTGAAAGATAACCTCATTTATAATAGCTTAAACAAACAGTTCGACTTATACAGGTGATAAGTTCGACTTATCAAGTCTTATAGTATAAGAGCTAGCGACGTCGAAAAAAAAAGAATTTTAGGTCGGCCAGTTTTTATATATGTTATCTCTCGTACTATCCCGGACATCATACGGGCTGTCGGGAGGGGTTGCGTTTATTAGTGCGCATCGCACCTATGACAGGTAGAACATTAAAATTTTCAGAAAAAAGAAAAAGTTTCAGATGAAATTTGTAGAAAATAACATTTTACATAAAAAATTTCCAGTGACTAATTTTTGTAAAGTTATTAGTTTGCCCGCTACAAGCTTGTAAAGCTTGTATATTATATACAATATTGTGTACATGTCAGCACAACGGCTGTATCTCTGAACGCTCAGCCACTCAAATGACGTCAGGTCGAGCCTGCCATTCCAAGCTTGTAGCGGGCAAACTAGCCACTTTACGAAAATTAGTCACTGGACATTTTTTTATGTAAAATGTTATTTTCTACAAATTTCATCTGAAACTTTTTATTTTTTCTGAAAATTTCAATATTCTACCTGTCATAGGTGCGATGCGCACTAATAAACGCAACCCCTCCCGACAGCCCGTACGATGTCCGGGATAGTGCAAGAGATAACATATATAAAAACTAAAATTCTCTGTCGAAAACGTTGCTAGCTCTTAAACTATTATAAAGACGAGATTTTTGACTTCTTAAAGTGAAAATTTATTTGGTTATTTATTAATTTAACCGCAATTTTCGACTTGTCGAGAGTTCACTGTATTAAGTTGATTCGAGAATAGTGCAACACTACCCGGTAGTAGTAGTTCGGTAGCCGTTTTTTAGACCTTTCCAATGATGATATTTCATGTTTTTTTGACTGGAGAAATGGACGTCCATTAAATGGTCGCATTATTTATATTTGGCTCTTAGTGGCCGACGAGTTTATACTTTAACTAGTTGTTTTATCACAAATCCATTAAAATTAATAGCGGTTTGATTATCCTATACGTAAATGAAGTAGGTAGCAACGAAAAGAAAACTCTCATTTTTTATGATTTCTTAAGAAATTGGTGTCCGAAACATCAATTTGAAGATGTCCATGTTGATTATTAAGAATTATTTATTGGTATTTTTAAAAAAATATATCAATATAATTAGTTTCACGGTTTTAAAAAATTTTAAGACAGGTAACCCCATCTATGTTTCACTATCTAATACTACAAACTTAGGTTTGGAACTTGGGTTTTAGAAGTTTGAAAAAAATAATTCAATTTTCATGTAGTATCCAGGATAAAAATACTGTTCAACGGTCTTTTTAGATGTGAGTTCGACAAGGTGTGACATCTAGGGTTGTTGCTCAAGATCAGAATGGCACTTTCAGAGTCGTTTGTGGGTATTCACTATTCTTCAATCCTTTCTAGAAAATCGAAAATTCTTTGCATAATATGGCGAAGCCACCACAATGGAGCTTTGAATAGGATCTGGAGTGCTCTAAGGCAGCGTTCTCAGGGCCCTACTCTAAACGGTATTCTCGGTCGACGTCCCGATCAACGAGGAGATAACTCTCGCGAGCTTCGCAGATGACACTGCGCTACTAGCAGTCCATGACTAGCCCAGAATGGCCTCTGGGAAGTTTCAGTCTCTACTATGTAAACTCCAGCTGTGGTTCTGCAAGTGGAAGATCCCCAGTAACGAGACCAAGTCTGTCCACGTGACATTCACCACAAGGAGGGAAACCTGTCCTTCAGTCTCACTAAATAGCCATGAAATACCGCGGACTATGGAGGTAGGTACCTCGGAATGAACCTGGGCAGACGCCTCACCTGGTCACATATCTTCCACAAACGTAACCAACTAAGTATTACCATTCAAAAACTGTGATGGCTTCTGCGAGGAAAATTCCAACTATCCCTGGGCAGTAAATTAACTATATAAGACTACCTCTATTGGAAGCCGCTAGTAACTCCAATGTGGACAATATTCAGCACTTTTAGTCAAAAGCTCTGAGGACAATAACTAACACCCCTTAGTACGTCACCAATCACGCCATCCACAGGAACCTCAAAGTGGCTACAGTGAGGAATGAGATAGCCAGATTCAGTCAAAAATACCTTCCAAGACTGTACGAACATCCCAACTATCTGGCTGTCAACCTCCTGGATAATTCCGGCCACCATCGAAGACTGAATCTCGTCTCATTTCTAGAGTTACCATTCAGAAAGCCACGAACACCTTAAGGTCCCCTTTTAGAGTCGGTGGTCTTCTCCACCTGTTCGTAGGGGGACAGATTAACAATTCATAAAGTGGGAAGAAAAATCTTCACGTTACAAATGAAGCTTTCAAAACACCGACCTGTAAAATAGAAAGTAGGGGAAATAGGGTCAATGAAAACACCTAATTAACAATACTATAAATTAGTTCCTGAAGTGTAGTACGCGTAGTAGACCAGGATCGATAATTTTTGAAACCAAAAAAAAATAATTGTAGGATGAAACCCATCGAAAAAGGAAGAGAATATAATAAAAATGAAAGGAAAAATAATTTACGGACGATCTGAGGTCGGGAAGTGGAAGGGAGTGAGTTTTTAAGGGTGAAAAGGATTTATCTCGAATTCCGGCAAAGCTAAAAGTCCTATGGAATAAAGTTAAATGGCAAAGTTGTAGGTAATCAAAAGATCTACAACTTTTGTATGCACAATTTTTCACATAACCTCAAAATTTATATCAAAAATTCAAAAAACCAAGTTTTTAATTATAAATTTTTATCATTTACAAAAAAAAAAATTACGAAATTTGGTAAAAACTTACCTTTTTATATTCCAAATACACTGTAATTTTTTTTCTTCAAAATATTTATTTTTTCACCATATTTTGACTAAATATCGATCATTTTCAAGATTATTTTTCTTTTCTTTTTTGTTATATTTTCTTCCTGTTTCATCCTTCTACTATTTTGTTTCACTATTTTCAAAGGCTTCAGTCCTGGTCTATACCCCTAGGGGTACGGGGAGATTTTTATAGGGGTACGCTTTGCACAGAAGTTTGGTAAGGATATTATTTACACTATGCTTGTTGATGAGAATGCGTTATGGGATATTCATTTTTTGACAAGAGGTTTTTTGACTCAGCGCTTCCAAAAATTAAAGAAAGGGTACAAATATGTCAAAAAGTTTAGGAAACACTGCTCTAAATTGATAAAACAAAATCTCATACTTAATAAATTTTTCTTATTACAATAACGTGACTTATCTACCCACAAAAACGTCAAAGTTTTCGAGCCACTGCTATAAGGGTTTTTTGTCCTTCACGTACGAACCCCTTAAAAATATCTGCTGCGAGGCGTCACAGTACTTTCTTTTACTTTCATTTATGAAACTCACTATTGGTTAAAAGAAATATAAGCATTCTATAACTATATATAAAAAAACCTTAATATCCATACTATTTATATGCAAACCCCCACCTTTTACCCCAGAACTCTTCTTATTTGAATTTTCACAGGAAAAAGTTTCAAATAAAAGTTGTATGCATCACTGAGTCTAAGAACTATAGAAAGTTTAAAGAAAATCGTTAGAGCCATTTCCAAAAAAAATTGAAAAAACTCAAAAACACCAAGAATAAAGTGGAGCTTTCTGTACTCTTCTTATTTGAATTTTCTCAGAAAAAAAGTTTCAAATAAAAGTTGTAGGCATCAATGAGTCGAAGCACTATAGAAAGTTTAAAGAAAATCGTTAGAGCCGTTTTTGAAAAAAATTGAAAAAACTCAAAAACTCCAAGAATAAAGTGGAGCTTTCTGTTAACCGTTTTCAACCAAAAGCTTTGCAACACATCTAGATATAATATGAAGGCAAAATTCCAAGTTTGGTGTAATTCGGATAAAAAAAAAATACGATACGATATGGCTGTCACACACACATTGACATGTTTTTAAAAACATTTTTTTGGACTCAGGGAACCTCACAATATTTCTTTACCATACAGTATTAAAGGAAAGTAAAAAGGATATTTATAAAGACCAAACAATTTATTTGTAACTTGAGCTTTATTTAAATAATCAATTTTAAATCGATCGTCGTGTTTTACATAATTTTAATACTTTTATTACTACTATACTGTATTGAAAAGTGTATAATACATTGAGGACTTTTAATTTCATTAACCTCGCGCCTTTTTTATTTATTTAATTTGACAACAAAAAATAGAAAATAATAATTAATTAGTTAGCAAATTTAGCGTCAACATCACGCCAATCTCAATCGTCACAAAAATTCTTCAAATATTTTTTTTTTTTGTTTTAATATAATATATATTTTTATTTATAATTTATTCATATCATATATTATAGTTATGTTCAAGCTTATTGTTTTTTTTTTTATTAATTAATTTTATTGGACAGTAAATTTTCTTATCTATTTGTTTGAGAACAATACCAAATTAAAAAAGCTACCAAAGCAATTGTTGATGATGTTCTTTTTAAGGTGGTATTGTTGCGACTATTACCTGATTTTTTTTTCTTTCAAATATTTTCTTTTTACTATATTATATGTCGGTATATAATATAATAAATAAGACTTGATTTCTTCAATCAAATAAAACATCCTCTTTTCAAACATATTAATAGAGAACTGATAAAGTTGTGCATATAACCAAAATCAAAGAGAATGCTGTATTTGAGACGTTTTAAATTTTCATTTAACTATGAATTAATTATGTTAAATATAATTTATAGTATTAGCTATATGAAAGCGTGTTGTATATAAAATAATGAAGCTTTGCTTAAGCTATAAGTCTAAAAATAATTGTTATGTATATTCATAATGATTTCATAAGGTAATTATAGGTGTATTTATAAATGTTTATATTACTTTATAATTATTATAAATATAATATTTAGCAGGCCTATTTTTTTGATTTTCGATTAGTAAGGGATTCATTTTGGTAGGGGTTTATTTTTGAATTGCCTCTGCCACCTTGGCGGTTGGTGGAACAAACTTTTAAGTGTTGAAAGCGCGGAATCCTATATCAGTTTTATTGAAATTTATTGTAAGCCAGTCAAAATTAACAAAACATGATGTATCTGTGCTTTTTAAGTATGTCGTTTGGACCTATTAGGGCTATGTATTGTCAAGTTTGCAACTTTTAAAAAGTTATAGAAAAAATTTTATACAGGAAAATCCGTGAAATTTTTGAATTTGTTTCAATTTCTGCTCGGTATCGACTAATCCATGCATTTTTCTTGGAAAGCTATTCTGTACGTTTTTTAAGAGCATTATTATAGTTATAATTTAAGCCCAACCAAAGCTCTGTACGTCAATGAGTTACTGAGTTACGTCACTTTGAAAATAGGCTAGTTTTTTTAAAAATGAAAATTTTAGTTTTAGACCTTTTAGATCAAAGTTGCGTCGAAACTATTGATCCTACGAGCAGAACTTGTAGAATATAATTTGTAGGCAATTTATTTAGCTTTAAATTAAGCGCAGCGCGGGGTCTGTAAGACCCGTAGTTCTCTCAAAATCTTAAAAAAACCCATATAAGGTAAACTCGTATTTTGGTGGGTACTTAAGTATTGGTGGATCGTTAGGGTTGTCTTAAGACAAGGTTATTAGATATATAAGGTATGCTTACTTGACTAGGCGGAGTTTCTTTGATCTCTGAAAATGACGTCACTGGTTTGTTGTTTCTAACAGAAGCCAGTAGAGGCGTTAAAAGTCATTAGCTATCGTTGGTTTATGGGGGAATTCACCTGGTGACTGCATTTGGTTGGCACTACTATATTTAATAAAATATGCTTTTTATTTAGGTGATTAAATCCCTTTAACGAAAAATTTAAACTTTTATTATGTCAAAATTAATTTTTATGAACATAATAAATGTTAATTTGATTTTTCTTTGTTATATTGTATCATTATTCAATTAAAATTATAAGAACGATAAGAACCAACGATAGCAGATAGCTAACGGCTTCTAACACCTCTACTGGCTTCTGTCAGAAACAACAAACCAGTGACGTCAGAGCAAGGCAATATACCTCTGTACGCCTCATTGCATTTACAAGAGAAGAGTTTTAGAAACTCGGCGGGGTTAGGAGCTAGCCGACTGGCAATGTGGATGAGTCCAGGCGAGCTGATGCATATTTAAAAATCAGTTTATACAATAAAAAGTGTTTAGGTACATTTCTGGAAAAATTTGAATTTACCTTATATGGGTTTTTTTTAGATTTTGAGAGAACTATGGGTCTTATAGACCTCGTTCTGCACTTAATTTAAAGCTAAATAAATTGTCTACAAATTATATTTAACAAGTTTTGCTCGTTGGATTGATGGTTTCGACGCAACTTCGATCCAAAAAAGTCTTAAACTAAAATTTGCATTTTTCGAAAAAATTGGTCTATTTTCAAAGTGCCGTAACTCAGTAACCCATTGACGTGCAGAGCTTTGGTTAGGCTTAATTTGTCACAAATTTGATGTTCTTAAAAAACGTACTGAATAGCATTCGAGGAAAAATGCATGGTTTAGGAGATACTGAGCAGAATCTCAAAACAGATTCAAAAAATTTCACAATTTTCCTGTGTAAAAATTCTTCTACAATTCTTTGAGAATTGAAAACTTGAGAATACATAGCCCTAATGAATCAAATAACATACTAAAAAATCAGAGATTCATCGTGGTTTGCGAATTTTAGGTCGAATTATGGGAATTATTAATGGGAACAAAAATTTTCCTTATGGTTTAAGAAAGTATACAGTTAAAAATTTAGCTTTAACACACCAATTTTGAGTGAACACCATTCAAAGCTTAACAATTGGGCAACGTTGCCTACTTACGACTGATTTTTTCAACAATTAAAAGGTGTTCTATCAACCAGAAAACAAGATGGATATTCGTATAAATTCTGACACTCTTAAGATAGGATTCTTAATAAGGGTTAAAGTTTTTTAAATTTTCCAGAAAATGGCTTATCTTAGCCAGATTATTGATCAAAAATCTGTGGAAAATAAAATATGGAAAAAATCAAGTCAAAAACCCCCAACGTGAGTACTTCCATTGTACTCAATTTGATCGAATTAATATTTTCCCAAAAATGTCGCATTGAACTAACTATATTTGCATGAAATAATGTGACAGAGCTTGTCATGAAAATCGAAAATAAAAATGTCTTAAAACCTAATCAATAATTTACAATAAATTGTATTATGTCTATCTAATTTCAAAGGGATCTATCGATGACATCCATCGATTTGGGAATAGTTTCACATTTACATTGGCTGTGTGTTGCAGTTGCATATGCATAAAAAATAAACTTCTTCACATATTATGTACAAATTATTTGCACTTGAAAAATTGCTTCATTTTATCCGTGTACAACCCGAACGTATTAAATCGGTTTATTGCCATTTCGATCGATTTGATTCGGGTTGGTAAAAAATTGCACGTTGCCTCCACCATCAACATGATATACATATTTATATATCTAATAATATTTAGTATATTATAAAGATTTGTTCATAATAACATATAGAGTAAGCCACAAAATGTACAACTGCGATTATTTATATTATATTATAATAATTATAATAATAATTGATAGTTTAATTTATTCAAACAATCACATAAAATATAAATAAATTTAATAAAACGATAATCTACAATATATCACATTCACAGCGACTAGCCACGTTTACCATTTAACATAGTTTTTACGATTTGGGGGGAAGAGGAAAATAGTGGGAAAGTGTTAACAAACGAGACGAAGAGGGAGAGAAATTCCTGATTTTCTGAGTTTTCCTGAAGATTTTCGCCCAGAAGTTCTTCCCAGTTAATACAAGCCGATACATTTTAATGTATTGAACTAAACAAACACCTCAATAATGTATCAAGTTGTACAATAACCAAAAAAACGTGTGTAACTCAATATGCTGTTATATTCATGTCAATCTATCAAAATATCTTTATTTTAGATTTAAAATAGTAAAAAAATTAATTGTTGTACTTTCACTCAGTTAATCTGATCAGAATAATTGTTTTAAAGATGAAATTTCGAAGTAAATCAAGGAAATTATTCCTTAAATTAAATTTTTAAATGGCAGGTGTAAATCTGCTATGTTCAGAGTGGCACGGCGACTAGCCACGTCTACCATTTATATGTTACACAGTTGGTGAAAGGAGGAAATTAGTGAGAAAGTAACAACAAACGAGAAGGATACAAATTCTTGTGTTCCCGAATTTTCTTGAAGATTTTCGCTCAAAAGTTTTCTTGATATTCCCAGTTATACAATCCAACACATTTAAACGATGTTTTATAAACTTGTACAATGCTAGTATCTTATCACAAAAGAAACACCTCGAAAATGTATCGACTTGTACAATAACCAAAAAAATGTCTGTAACTATATTCACGTTAACCCATTAAATATTTTTCTTCTACTAAAATTAGTTAATACGATTATTTCTGTACATTCACTCAATTAATCTTATCATATAATTGACGAAAAGATAAAATGTTGAAGTAAATCAGCGAAATAATCGAAAATAAAATCGAAAATAATTCTCAAAAGACAGATGTAGTTCTGCTATGTTCAGAGTGGTTCGCTGGAAACCATTTTGGCGGAAAACTCGAAAAGTAAAACAGGACGAAAGTTTCAGTGCACTTTAGTGAGATAAATAGTAAACATGACGAAAAGCAAAAAATTAAAAATGTCGTCCAATAATATATAATAGTTATAAATAACAGTGCATCAAGTACAAACTCACGTACTCTTAACAAATACAAAATTAATCTATTTAATAGTTTTGGTATATTTGTAATAAATATTAAAAGGTAATAAGTATGCATTATGTTTATGAGATATTCTCGGCCGAGGAATTGTCTTGGACGTGCAAAAATTTTATGGAAATTATATGATTTTCAAGTCTAAAACTTTTAGGTCCATGAAGATATGATGAGGAATAATTTCACTCGTGAATTAAAAAAAAAATCCTTGTATAATAGTAAGCATCTCATTTTATTGGTCAGATAGCTTTACTAAGTGATCAGATTTTTCGAGCAAATTCAAGCTTTTAAGACTACCCCTAGGTAGTTGCCTATAGATCTTAATAACCGCCGTGATTAAGGGAGAAAAAATCACAAGACTCATAAAACAAAAAAATTACCATATAATATGTATAAAATTGATAAATGAGTCAATGAAAACATCGCCATGCAAATTTTCTTTAAATTGAATGATAATTCAGAAGACTGAAAAACTCCTTTTTGAAGGACTTAGGGAAAAAATTTTTAAAAAAATTATCCCTTTGTGAAGTTCATAGTCTACTCATAGGGATGAACATTTGACAAATTAATGTTATCTGTAATAGTTTAGCTTCCAGCTTGTTTGTCAGTCAATCAGCCCACTGTTTTATATATAAAGATTGGAGGCAATTTTAAAGAGCATGTATACGTATACAAAATGTTTCAGAAGTCAAAAGAAAGTAGAGATAAAAAGTGCAATTTTAAGAAGAAATTTTTTTTTTTTTGACATTTTCACTGTCGAAGATCCGAATCAGAAGGATCAGAAAATGTTAGATTTGACCTGGATTTTGTTGTTGTACCGTTAACCACAGAAGGCACTATTCGCTATCTAGTAACAATTTTTGAATTGTTCGTTGGAAACAGTTGAAAAACTAAAGGAAACAATAATTTTCTTAACCTCTTAATTTTTAATAGATGTTAATTTTGTTTAGAAATGCATATTACAATTGTCTAATTAGGGGGGGGGGGGGAAGACGATCACAAAATTTCACCAATATTATATGAATACAAACTTAAGCATTTAGGGTATTTATTCAAAAAAAAATATTGTTGACCAATTTATTGAACTACCTGACTAATTATGACTAAGTTTCGACCAATTTTCATCAATCGGTTGTAGTTTTTTATACTGAAACCGATTAGTAAAATCAGCTGACCATTTAGTGACCCATTAATACAAGTCTAGGTCTCACTTTTTTTTTATTAGATTTTAACTATATCTGAAATCTGACCAATTACTATAACCACTTGACTAATTATGACCAACCAATGACCAATATTACTACGTTTTAAATCGATTTGTTTTAGATGATATTCAGCTTCCATAAGTATATAAAAAAGTTTCCCTTTAGAGCAACCCTTAAATTGAATGAACCATAAAACAATTACACGTCCAAAAGTTGGAGGGGCACCCTCCAAAAAATTCCTTTTTATAAATATTTTTCGTAATTTTTTTTTAAATATTGATTTGATCATTTCAGAAATGATCAGCTTATATAAGTGGCACCATTTTCACAGTTCATCTCATAAACCAGATTGTAATTGGTAGGTACATCATATACTCAATCGTTTGTTTATGAGAGAGACGTAAAAGGATACCACTTTGTGTCAATTGGCTAATTTTTAATTAAATTAAATGAAAAGTGTTTAGCTACCGTTAAACTTTTTCATTCCATTTTTCTTTTTCTTTAGCTACGATGTCTACTTACAGCTCTATCCTTGTAAGTAGATAGTAAATCGATTAGATTATTTATATTATTTATAATATTTACACTTTGATTTAATTCAATTAATACTTAGTAGACTACTCGAGGACAACTAAAAGTTACACAAAACAAGCAACATTGAGATAAAAAGAAGGAAAATTCGGACAAAATAACTCAAAAGTCAGTTATTTTGACATCTGACTAACAATGGCCGTGCAAGTAGAACTAGTTCAATGGTAAAAAAAGTCTTTAAATTTAATTATTTAAGTGTACAAATTTGGATTAACGACTAGTAGCTCTCATGTAAACTGATTGATATATTTATTTGAATCAAATTGGCTGAATTGGTGTGGCTTTGGCCGTAATAAGAGATAATGACTGGACCTATAAACATTTTTATAAGTGTCATTTATTTGATTAAATTGCTTGTGTACGTTGATTTTTAGCCGCCATGAAGCTGGTTATAACGAATATTTATAATATATAAAGCCTAAACTGAATTGAAAACTGAACCGGTGGTAAAAACTTGAAGGATTCTGGGGGGGAGGGTCTGATAGAGAGAATTTGTACAAAAAGGCAGTTTGTCTGATGCAATTTTTTTGGCAAATGTTTCCAAAAGCTTGTATCCCCCGGGAACTTCATTACGCAATTGAACTGCCCGACATTGTGGTGAGGCAAGTTTTCTCGCACGAGTCGGTCGTCTCCGAGTTGGAGCGGACCGTTTTGTGGGCGGCTGTTTGTTTCGACGTCGACGAGTTGTTCGGATCGTTGGCGGGCAGCAACGTTTCCGTGTTGTTGTTGGTTGCCGCCGCCGACGAGCGACGTCCATTCTCACGATTGGCATCGAAAACCGACGTCGTTTCGCTCTCGACATCGCTTTCGATCTGAAAGAGTTTCAACTACCAGAGTGTGGTAATTGGCGGGGTTTGATGGTGAGAATGGTGTGACTGATTTTTGACTGAATGATTGGATGATTGCGAGCTTAATGAGGATGAGTCGACAACATTAAGTATACCTGTCTCGTTCCAAAGTACGGCGAGAGCCGCTCGCTAGTGTCCGAGCCACAACTCGAACTCTCGCTCAGCTCCTGCGTGAATTTCCGCTGCGTCCTCGGACTCCTTCGACTTATGCACACCTGCGCCTGAATATGCTCGCAAACTCGTCTAAACCTCCTTATATTACCTAGAAACAGCAAAATAATCAAACCCCCATTTCTAGAACCTACTTTGCAAACACTCAACCTACAATCAGGCTTACTTAAAATAAAGACCCCTAGGAGCTACCAACAAAAAGAAACCAAAGACCCACCATTTGAATTTACTGGATTTACTCTCCGCAAGGCAAATAAGTAGAACAAATTGGATGTACCAACTTACCCGATAATAAGGTGAAAGTTATTGCAAATAGATAATCTTTATTCGTATTGCTGCTACTATTAACCGAAGAGTTATTTGGATTGTCTGAGTTGAGGCCCGAGTTTTTATTTGCCGTTGTTATCGTCGAAATGTCGACCTGGAACCGGACGTGACGTTGAAACATAGCTGGACCGGTCGTGCCACGTTTGTACTCCACCCGGAAAGACATTGGACTGGTCACCGAATGACTCAACTCTGCAATCTGAAATACCAAAATTCGTAAAATTCGTGTCTTTTGTACGTTCGGAAGGGCGTCATACTGAGAGGAACGCGTGGATCAGGTCAGCTTTAACGGTGGCCAACGGTTTGCCCTTGACTAAAATGGTGAACGTTTCATCTTTCTCGGTCGTCATGAGGCTGCCGAACCACGATTTTTTCGTCAGCTCCGGCGAGGATTCGGGAGTTAAGTGCACCTCTTCGGACGATGCTGTAATTTGCAAATAAAAGTTACCAGGATTTGGTTGGGAATTAAAAATTTGGATACTTACTTTGGAGTTTTCGTCGATGGAATCGCGGGGAGCCTAGGAAGCTGTTTTTGATCGTTGTGAGCCGGGATCGCCAATGGTGGCCTGTCGTACTAGAATGAGGTGAACCGGGAGGAGTCATAGGACCACCTAAAAGAAATTCTTCTAATTATCAAATCATTTTTGTAACATTGCAAAGATAGAAGTTCCTATTGGTTCCTAAAACAGGGTTTCTGGGTTTTGGCAAATATCTCAATCATGGTGAGACCTAGCGAAAATTTTATACTTATCAAAAGTGAACCTTATAAAATTTCCTAGAAAATTTATTAGTGTAAATTTTTTCGTATGTCTTTTGTTTTTTGAGATATCAACAAAAGAAAATCGTACATTTACTAACCTCATCTTCTATATTAATTATATATAATAGTTATTTAGGTTTAGGAGCCTTGTTTATGACTTTCTTTAGTGCATATCTCAGAAGCTAATTCATATCAAAAAGATCCAAAAAATTAAGGGTTTAGTAGGGTGTACCATTTGGAAGGTACAAGAAAAATCCCTTAATACCTTTCTGAGAAAGAGAAACTTTTGATCTAGTCAATCTAAATGGTTCTTAGGACTAGAGTTTTATTGGATGAGCAAATCTAAATATTTAAAGTGATCTAAGGGATCTATCGATCGTGGGTGCATTTAATTCACCTGAAACTAGACCAACAGTGTCGGCTGAATCTGGTGACGTAATCAGACTGGATGTGACCATACCGGCAATGACGCCACTACCGCTGTTGGCGCGATGATGCGTATGTGGATGATGGATGGCACTTCCGGTTCCATGCGGTGAATGTGGCGACAAAGAAATCGTCGGTCCCGGACTAATACCGCCGCCCACGTGCGCATGCCCATGTGAACCATGACCCGAAATCGACGACCCACCACCAGATGTTGACATCATAGATCTTGGTGAATGTTGATGAAGACTCGAAGAATTGTTTGCGTTACTGCTACGTTGATTAATTGGTGATAAAATACCTAAAAGTACAGAAACCCTTAGCTTATTGATCTAAATAAAGTTGTTATGATGTACCTAAAGCACTTGAAGGTGTATTATTGAAATGTAACGGGCTTGAGGCGGCACTTCTTGTTGGTGAATGGCAATGACTTCCGGTGGATCCACTTCTTCGTGCGCTATGATGTCTCCCGCTAAAACACCCATAAGGAAAATTTCATTTTAAACCTCATGATGGTCCCATTGATGACATTTTAGTAAAATTATACTTACTTGAAAGGTTGTCTTCGCGGGGTGATTGGTGAACCCTCGCTAATTTGACCGAAATGGATTCCAGATGTTCCGTTTACACGACAGGTATCGATACGTTTTCTTGGCGGATCGATTGTGGTGTCGTTCGAAACATTCCGTGTCCGCACCATACTGTCCGTGTCATCCTCGTAAGCGGGCCGCCTTCGTTTTCGTTCCAATAATAAAAAATATATCACTTTCTCTGTGTTGTGACTAAAATACAGAAGAGCAAGTTGTTAAGATTCCTAAGAGATTCTTTGATGGTCGTGACGTACTTTGGACTTAATAAGTCTTGGATTAGTTTATCTTTTTCTTTAAAACAACCTAAACTTGATATGGCTTGAAGAACGTCAGGATCGACTGCCTCGATTGACGGTAACACGTGCGTCTGGACGACCTCCATCATCGGTAGTTCGAGCTCCAGTTCGCCCTTGCCTCCGGCAGTCACCCACGGGTGTCGGTTTATGTCTGCCAGCTAAACACAAATAAAAATGTCTCTTAGTACACCTATAAATAATCTCTAATAAAAACACTAAATTGTACACCTTTAACACCTGCAAAAGAAGGTCAAAACATGACCAAAAACTTTAGTAAATACCCCCAATAGTTTCAACGGTTTATCAATTTAACCAGTCTGGTAATTAAGGTACCAATTCAAGTAACTCAACATGGTAAAAATATCATAGTTGGGGTAGTATTACAATTGATAAATTCTTTATTACTATATTCTCCAGAAGTGAAAGAATTTCATCGGGAAATTTATACTCCAAGTTAAACTTGAGACGTAGGAAGATCGTTCCGGAAAGTCGATGTTTTTTAAGTAAAAAACAACAAAAAATTGTTAAAAATACTCATTAAAGTATGCTTTCGAAAAGTATGAGCAAATTCCATTTTTAAAAAGCTTTCAAATCGGGAAAAAGTTCGCCGAAAAGCTCAAAAACAAGATTATGAACTTTTATAATGCACGTGTATATGCAACCTAAAGTACATATCTGCTACACGTGTTGTCTATACAAACATATTAATTTACTTAATTTATTTGGGAAAATGTCGACTTTTCTGAATGTTTTACCTAACAATTTATATCTACCAGCGGTACCAAAGTAAATTATATCTTGGTACACCAAAAATATCTTTTTCACATCTTCAGAACACTAAATTTCGTTAAAAAATGTGGTTTTTAGCAAAAGAAGTCCAAAACTGGACGAAAAACTTGAGTAAAACACCTTTAGTAGCGTAGATTATTAATAAAAGTTACCATTTTAACATTTGTTACTAAATGTAACAAATCCTTTATGGAAAAGCGATAAAACTATCATAGTTGAGGCACCGCTTTTATTATAATGTAATTCCCCTGGTATTATTTACTTCTCAATCTATGCGCGAATTTGATAAGGAAAATGCGTTTTTTCTCTTATGTAAATGTATATGTAGGACTTTTTATGTAAAAAATAAAGAAATGCAAACCATGTGCATCTTAAAGCTCTTATTTTCATTTAACAAAACTTGGATAGATGATCGAACTGGTAACTCGATGTTTTTAAAGTTAAAAGCGTAAAAAATTTGTAAAATTCACAAGAGAATCCCTCATTAAAATATCCTTTTAAACTTATGCTAGCCAATTTTTAAAAAAAAAAAGCTTTAAAATGGTTAAGAACTTCGTTGAAAAGCTCAAAACTAGGATTCTGAACTTATGTAATGTCAATGTGTATGCAAACCGCGACACATATATGTTATGTAAGTTGCCTACACCAATACATTTATTATGAGAAAATCGATTTTTTCGTTTGTTTCACTCTAATTTTAAATTGGAAAAAATTGGAATTAAATCGAGAAAAAAATTACAATTATTCTTTTGTTTTTTGCCCAAATTTTTTTTGTTAATAATTTTTTTTTCTTTGTTGCAGTTTTTTTGTGGAAAATGCAAGTACACGTACCGTCAGTCTTTTCTCTGGATTCACTTCAATCATCCCGCGCAGCAAATTTTGACAGTCGGGAGGCACGAAATGTGGTATATGAAACACCCCTCGCTTCACTTTCTCGAGTAGCTGCCGCAAGTTGTCATCGTCGAAGGGCAAAGCTCCCACCAAAAGCGCGTACAAAATCACCCCGCACGACCACACGTCGGCTCTTCGCCCATCGTATTTCTCCCCCTTGAAGGTGATATTTATATTAAATTTTTTTTAAAGGAATTTAATTAAGTACAATTCACCCTTACCCTAATTACTTCAGGACAGGCGTAATGAGGAGAGCCACAACTCGTTTCCAACATCGAGCCGGCTGGTTGTAATGAAGCCATACCGAAATCGGCGATTTTGATATTATTTTTCTCGTCCAACAGCAGATTTTCCGGTTTCAAGTCTCTGTGGCTACAAATTAAGGGAGGTGAGTGCAAGAACTTTTTTTATTTTTTCCATTTTACTTACCATATTGAATGGCTATGACAAAAATCTAATGCTGAAATAATTTGTCTGAAAAATCTTCTCGCCTCCTTGGGAGTTAACCGGCCCTTTTTTACTAAATAATCGAAAAGTTCACCCCCCGAAACGTGCTCTAAAACCAAGTATCTGCAACAGGAAAAAGATATATAAAATAATATTTAAGGAGGAAAATTATCTTGTAAGGCTTACAGATATTTTTTATTTTCATATACATCCGAAAGGCCTAAGACATGCGGGTGGTCAATCAGTTTCATGATGGCTATTTCTCGTTCAACCTTAAGAAAAATTAAAAGTTTAATCTTTTTTTTCTTAAATCGTTTTTAGAGCATACCTTCATTAAAACGCTTTCACTGAGCTTTTCTCGATTGATGATTTTAATAGCGACTTTTTTGCCAAGTACACAATGGACTCCAAGTTTGACCAACCCTGAAAATCACACGAATATTAAAAGCTTATAATATTTTTATAAAAATTGCTTCTTCAGGTGTAATCTCGAAAAGTATACGTTCTATCGATTTTTACTAAAAGAGCTTTTTGGTTAAAAACTAAATTTGCTACAATTTGTATTCTTGTTCATTTTAGTTGAAAATTGATATTTACCAAGATATGAGCTTTTGAAATGAACTGTTTTTAAAGATTTAGTCTTTTGTATGGTGTTTTACATTTTTTGTATGGTTATCTCAAAAACTATTAGTGCTAGCAATTTTAATACCAATAGTTTTTGATAGTAAATTGAATATGTTACAATTTTTGTTCTGAGATTTTTGCGCCAAAATTCATATTTTCATGGATAACTCGATTCAAACGAATCACCTTGGTGACAGCTAAATGCTAATGTTATCTTTGAATGTAAATATCTGATAAACTAAGGAAAATTTTGAAATGTTACTCGAGAGCTTTTCTCTTGGAAATTTAGTTTACTTTAATTTTAGTGTATATCATTTTTTCATAAAACTTAATATTTCAGGGTTTACACCCCCGAAAATAAGGTTGAAAGCAATGATCGTAGCAATTTTTGACTTTAAGTGTAAATATCTTGTAAACTAGGCATTTTGAAGAAAATTTGTTAGAGAGGTTATCGATATAAAATTTAATTTTATTAAACTTGTAACGAAAGCATTTTTTCGTTAAACCGAATATTTCGGGAGATACATCCTAAAATACTGTGACAAGTTTCAAAGGTAACTCAAATTACAAAATGCAACTTTAAATGCTCATATCTCATAACTTACAAGAAATATGAAAATTTTCAAGTTCAATTTTGCATAGAAAATTTCATTTACTTTCACTTTGGTTCTTTTCATTTTTTTCATTAACCCAATATTTTGGGAGATACCACCGAAAATAAAGTGACATGTTCGAAACTTCTAAGCTAAATAAAATTTTAACTTGGAGACTAAATCGTAAACTAAAACTTTTTTTGAAAAATTGCAAGAGAAGATTTTGATAGAAAATTTAATTTATTTTTGCTTCTTTCTGATTTTTTTCTTTAATATTTATATTTCGGTAAAAATAGTCTAAATTAAGGTGACATGTTTGAAAGGTAATTAAGGAGTCAACGTCTTTGTGACAAATTTTAACTTTGAGTATAAATATCTTGTAAACTAAGACTTTTGAAGAAAATTTGTAAAAGCAATAATCGATAGAAAATTTAATTTTCTTTAATTTTTGTTCTAACAATTTTTTCGTTAAAACGAATATTTCGGAAAATATAGCTTAATGTACGATAGCTTCAAATTTCCACGTTCACTAATTCTCAATGACTCTTTTTAAGTGTTATTATCTCATAAACTAAGCATTTTTGGAAAAAAATATATAGAAGAAGTTTTCGATAGATTATTTAATTATGATTCAGTTAAATCCTTATCATTTTGTCTCTAAATCGAATATTTCGGGTGATATAACCTAAAGTTTGGGGAAATGTTTCAAAGCTAACTAAGACTTAAAGACTTGAAGAATAATTATCTTTTAACCTAAGTATTTTAACGAAAATTTGCAAATAAATTATCGCTAGAAAATTTAATTTCCTTCAATTTTTGTTTGAACCATTTTTTTGTTAAACCGAATATTTTGGGAGATATAGCTTAATGTACGATTTTATCAAATTTCCACGTTCACTAATTTGTCAATGACTCTTTTTAAGTGTAATTATTTCATAGATCAAGCATTTTTGGAAGAAAATACCAAAGAAGTTTTTGATAGATAATTAAACTATAATTCAGTTAAGTCCTTATCATTTTTTCTCTTAATCGAATATTTCGGGAGATATAACTTAAAGTTTGAGGACATGTTTCAAAGCTAACTAAGACTTAAGGACTTGAAGATTAATTATCATTTAACCTAAGTATTTTAACGAAAATTTGCAAATAAATTATCGCTAGAAAATTTAATTTCCTTTAATTTTTGTTCTAACCATTTTTTCGTTAAACCGAATATTTCGGGAGATATAGCTTAAGGTACGATAGCTTCAAATTTCCACGTTCACTAATTTGTCAATGACTTTTTTTAAGTATAATTATCTCATAAACCAAGCATTTTTGGAAGAAAATACCCAAGAAGTTTTCGATAGATAATTAAACTATAATTCAGTTAAGTCCTTATCATTTTTTCTCTTAATCGAATATTTCGGGAGATATAACCCAAAGTTTGGGGACATGTTTCAAAGCTAACTAAGACTTAAAGACTTAAAGATTAATAATCTTTTAACCTAAGTATTTTAACGAAAGTTTGCTAGTAAATTATCGCTAGAAAATTTAATTTTCTTTAGTTTTTGTTTTAACCATTTTTTCGTTAAACCGAATATTTCAGAAGATATAGCTTAATGTACGATAACCTCAAATTTCCACGTTCACTAATTCCCAATGACTCTTTTTAGTGTAATTATCTCATAGACCAAGCATTTTTGGAAGAAAATACCAAAGAAGTTTTCGATAGATAATTAAACTATAATTCAGTTAAGTCCTTATCATTTTTTCTCTTAATCGAATATTTCGGGAGATATAACCTAAAGTTTGGGGACATGTTTCAAAGCTAACTAAGACTTAAAGACTTGAAGATTAATTATCTTTTAACCTAAGTATTTTAACGAAAATTAACAAAGAAATTGTCGCTAGAAAATTTAATTTTCTTCGATTTTTGTTCTAACCATTTTTTCGTTAAACCGAATATTTCGGGAGATATAGCTTAAGGTACGATAGCTTCAAATTTCCACGTTCACTAATTTGTCAATGACTTTTTTTAAGTATAATTATCTCATAAACCAAGCATTTTTGGAAGAAAATACCCAAGAAGTTTTCGATAGATAATTAAACTATAATTCATTTAAGTACTTATCATTTTTTTTCTTAATCGAATATTTCGGGAGATATAACTTAAAGTTTGGAGACATGTTTCAAAGCTAACTATAACTTAAAGACTTGAAGATTAATTATCGTTTAACCTAAGTATTTTAACGAAAATTTGCAAATAAATTATCGCTGGAGAATGTAATTTTCTTCCATTATTGTTCTAACCGTTTTTTCGTTAAACCGAGTATTTCGGAAGATATAGCTTAATATAATATAACTTAAATAATAACTTAAAAATTCCACGTTCACTAATTTGTCAACGACTCTTTTAAAGTGTAATTATCTCATAAACCAAGCATTTTTTGAAGAAAACACTTAAGAAGTTTTTGATAGATAATTAAACTATAATTCAGTTAAGTCCTTATCATTTTTTCTCTTAATCGAATATTTCGGGAGATATAACTTAAAGTTTGGGGACATGTTTCAAAGCTAACTAAGACTTAACGACCCAATAGCAATTTTTGACTTTAAGATTAATTATCTTCTATCCTAAGTATTTTAACGAAAATTAACAAAGAAATTATCACTAGAAAATTTACTTTCCTTCAATCTTTGTTCTAACCATTTTTTTGTTAAACCGAATATTTCGGAAGAGCTTAATGTACGATAACTTCAAACGTCCACGCTCACGATTATGTCAATGACTCTTTTTAAGTGTAATTATTTCATAAACCAAGCATTTTTAGAAGAAAATACCAAAGAAGTTTTTGATAGATAATTTAACTATAATTCATTTTAGTTCTTATCATTTTTGCTTTAATTCAAATATTTCGTAAGATATAACTTAGAATATGGTGAGACGTTAGAAAAACTCAACGACTAAATAACCAATTTGAACTTTAAGTGTAAATATCTCTTAAACGAAAAATTTTCATGAAAAACTATACTTGAGATTTTCGATAGATAATATAACTATCTTTCATTTTAGTTCTTATCATTTTAGCTTTAAACCGAATATTTCGGAAAATACAACCGAAAAGAAGGTAATAATGTTTGAATTATAACGCCAGCAGCGCTCTATACTTAAGTTTAAATATCTCATAAACTAAAATTTTTTATGAAAATTTAACAGAGAGGTTTTCGATAGGAAATTTATTTATCTTTTATGATAGTTTAAATTTTTTTTTGTAAAACTGAATCGTTTACCTGTTTGCCCTTTTCCCAAAGTTTTCTCCAGTCGAAACGGGCCAACATATTGATGCGTTTCGGGCGACGGATTCGCGCCTTCCTTTTGCATTTTAGTAGCGTCTATTGGTTGTGGTCTGCACCCATTCAATCGCCACCCACAACCACCCGAAAAAAAAAACACAATAACTTAAGCCATCAGCCTTAGCCGTAAATAAGCGAAAGCTCACCGATCCATTACAGATTCATCACTGGTCACAATTTTCATTTTATATCCCCGAATTATTCATGACGACAACATCAACGTGTTTCACTTCCTTAGCCTAAAACTTTAAAAAAAAAAAATTGTAAAAATATCTCTGGAAAGCAAAGCTGGAATTTTGACTAATTATTAACAGGTGTTAATTAAACGAGAGAAATAAAAATGCAACTTGAAAAAGCTCATTATAAAATTGCATTTTTTTGCGAATGTTAAGTGCTTGCTAATTACCAAGCTGACAGTCAAGGTTAAATTTTTTCAAGCTTTGATTTAATTGGTGAATGATTTAATGGTAAATGAAATCGAGGATGATTAAAGGAGAGGAATTTGATTGAAATACAAGAAATAAATTTTTGGTTTAGGGACAACAAATGGGTCCATGTGTCACATTAACGCACCATTTTCACTCGGTTTTCGTGGGGTGATTATTTTTTAAGGGTGTAAAGATAAACTGGAATTTGATTTTGAGGCGTTGGGATTTGGTTTTTCGATCGCTTTGGATGGATAAAAAATGAAAATTGATGATTGAATGTTATTATGGGTGGGCTTTTACTTACTTCATGTTCCACATAACTACATAGTACAAAAATCAATAATAGGGGATGCATACGACTAGACGGATTTTAACGCAGTTGAATCACAAAAACCGAAACTAACGCACGTTCGAAACGATTTGGAAACGATCGAAATTGGCGAAATGTCGAGATGTTAGTTGTGCAAGAAATATTCATTATTTACAACAATAAAATCACTTGGCTGCGACGATGTTACTTTCCGGTGAACAAATCATAAGGGTGGGTAAAGTAGAAAGTGGTGAGCGCTCAAGTTTGCCATATACGAGGGTGGGTCGGTCGTGCGTTGGTGGGGCGTGCGTGGGAAAAGGACGCCCCGATCGCGAAAAACGGCGCCGTGCCTCGTCGCCTCTCACTCCGACACTTTTCTTTCGTACGGGCAGCGCATGCGCATGCCACCATTACATTTTCCTACGGCACATTTCAACCCTTATAATATATATATATATATAAGCGATGCATCCCTTACAATGTTTGTTGGCGACGTCCACTCTTTTATGTTGCCTCCACTGCATCACTTTATGTATATGTATGTGTGTAGAGGCGCTGGGGATGGCATGAATTTGACTTGTCGCGCTTTTATGCATTTCAAATGATCCATTTAAGACTTGACGAGTCACCGTGTGTTGACTTTTAAATAATTAAAACAAGCGTCATTAGTACTGTGAACCCTCACCCACCCAACCCGTTCTGCTATGTCCATCTAACTCAAACATCGCAAGAAAATCTTTAAATGTCACTTTGACAGATCAGATTTACATAAGGAAGAAAAGCTCCGGTAAAAACCCCATTGAAAATTTCAAGACGTATAATTTGATTTGTATAGGCAAAATAATTACTTTAAAGTAAGTTGGATGCCTATCTTAAGCCAATAGGTAAATTGTTATTGAATACGATAAAGCTTTTTTTAAATTGTAAAAAACGACTTATAAGAGATAAACATTCATAAGGATAAAAAGCTTTAGGATAAATTTATGGAAATAACATCAAGTGCATAAATTTTTAATTCTTAATGCATTACTTCTATTGGTTGATCTTTGTCTAACTGAAGTGTGCATTTGAAGGGAACTTTTAAAGATAAACTGAAAATTAATGTCCTTCAGTTTTTAATAAAAACATTTTTTTCTAAACATGAATCATTATATGACTCTAGCCAAACAATTAACAAAGGATTGAACTTTTTTCCATTTTATTTCTGAGGCCATATGTGGCAAGTAGCATGAAATTAGGCGCCCTCGAAAATAAATAGAATAAGTGAAAAAAAATTCTGTATTTATTTCCCTTTTATAGACCCTTTCGAATACAATTTGACTGGACTGAGTGTGGACTCGAAAGGAAAAATGTTAGGACATCAACGTGACCTTTGAAAATTTCTGGGCGTCACAATGTATCTACCAATGAAAGCTCTTAATTTCCAAACGAGTCATAGCTTACTTGCAATCAAGTTTATATTTTGTTTTGTATAGGCAAACTGTTTACATTGAAGTACTATGATTACCTATTCTTGGTTAAAACATTTTGGTTTGTTTCCCCTGTTTTAAGTTTTTTAAAAGGTGATTCAACTAAGGGTTCAATAAGTCAACTAGCTTAAGTAGCAAAGTTAAAAAATTAAGTAGCTCCCTAGAAAATAAATGGAATAAGTGAAAAAAATTTCTGTAATAATACCTACTAATTTTCAGGTTTTAATAGTTTTATATTTTAAGTAATTATCCGGTTAAAAAACCAGTTTTTTTATTTTAACAATTTATTTTCTTTTTACACTACGTTTCGTCAGTTTTATTCTGACTTGATCAGGTGTCTAACAAAACAAACAATTTACCGACGATTTACCCTTTAAAAATCTTAAAAATCAAGGAAAACACCCAGATGTTTTAACTAAGAATAGGCAATCACAGTACTTCAATGTAAAAAGTTTGCCTATACAAAACAAAATATAAACTTGATTTTATAATTCCCAAGTAAGCTATGAGAGGTTTTTGAAATTAAGAGCTTCCATTGTGATACATTGTGACGTCGAGACATTTTTAAAGGTCACGTTGATGTCTTAAGATTCCTCCTTTCGAGTCTACACTCAGTTCAGTCAAATCGTATTCTCTTTTATAGACCCTTTCGAATACAATTTGACTGGACTGAGTGTGGACTCGAAAGGAAGAATGTTAGGACATCAACGTGACCTTTGAAAACTTTTGGGCGTCACAATGTATCTACCAATGGATGCTCTTGATTTCTAAGCCTCTCATAGCTTACTTAGAAATGATAAAATCAAGTTTATATTTTGTTTTGTATAGGCAAACTTTTTCATATAAGTGCTATAACTAGCTTAAGTAGTAAAGTTAAAAAATAAAGTAGCACCCTAGAAAAAAATGGAATATGTGAAAAAAAAATGTCTGTTTTAATAATACTAATTTTCAGGTTTTAATAGTTTTATATTTTAAGTAATTATCCGGTAAAAAGACCAGTTTTTTTATTTTAACAATTTATTTTCTTTTTACACTACGTTTCGTCAGTTTTATTCTGACTTGATCAGGTATCTAACAAAACAGACAATTTACCGACGATTTACCCTTTAAAAAACCTTAAAAATCAAGGGAAATACCTATGTATGTAGATGTTTCAACCAAGAATAGGCAATCATAGTACTTTAATGTAAAAATTTAGCCTATACAAAATAAAATATAAACTTTTGTAATTTCCAAGTAAGCTATGACTTGTTTGGATATTAAGAGCTTTCATTGGTAGATACATTGTGACGCCCAGAAGTTTTCAAAGGTCACGTTGATGTTTTAAGATTATTTATTTTCAAATTTAATTCTCTTTTTACACTACGTTTCGTCAGTTTTATTCTGACTTGATCAGGTATCTTACAAGACAGACAATTTATAAAAATTAAATTAAAAAGGTTTTCAATAATAATACCTACATAAATAAACACTATTAAAAATTTAATACCTTAAGAATTGTTATATCAAATATAATAATAATTATTATATAATAAATTGAATATAAATTTAACAATATAAAATTGGTGTCAAATATAAGTTAGGCAAATATTTTAATCTTTTGTTATAAATTATTAAAAGGATCAGCTAAAATTAAATTTAAAAAAATTTATATTAAATTGATATAATATACCTGATCAATTCAGATTAAAACTGACGAAACGTAGTGTAAAAAGAAAATAAATTGTTAAAATAAAAAAAACTGGTTTTTTAACCGGATAATTACTTAAAATATAAAACTATTAATACCTGGAAATTAGTAGATATTATTAATACGGAAATTTTTTTCACTTATTCCATTTATTTTCTAGGGTGCTAGTTCATTTTTTAACTTTGCTACTTAAGCTAGTTGACTTATTGAATCCCTAGTCGATTCACCTTTTAAAAAACTTAAAAACAGGGGTAACAAACCAAAAGGTTTTAACCAAGTATTGGCAAACATAGCATTTATATGTAAAAAGTTTGCCTATACAAGACAAAATATAAACTTGAATTTATCATATTTTCCAAGTAAGCTATGACTCGTTTACAAATTAAGAGTTTTCTTTGGGAGATACATTGTGACGTCGAGGAATTTTCATAGGTCACGTTGATGTCCTAACATTCTTCCTTTCGAGTTCACACTCAGTCCAATCAAATTGTATTCGAAAGGGTCTATAAAAGGGAATACGATTTGACTGAACTGAGTGTAGACTCGTAAGGACGAATCTTAAGACATCAACGTGACCTTTGAAAATTTCTCGACGTCACAATGTATCTACCAATGAAAGCTCTTAATTTCCAAACGAGCTTACTTGGAAATTACGAAATCAAGTTTATATTTTGATTTGTATAGGCAAACTTTTTACATATAAGTACTACAATTGCCTATCATCAGTTAAAACATATTGGCTTTTTTCCGTTGATTTTTAAAGGGTAAATCGTTCTTTCAAAATCAATATTTTGACATGTAATTTAGTAAACATTTGCCTCTTATATTTGCCTTGATTTTAGGAAAATTAAAATAAGTTACGTGATTAAGTCCAACAGAAACGGTGAATCGATTAATTGATCATCAAATAATTTAGGATATTAACAACTTTCTCTGTAAATGGGCTGAGGTCTTAAAAGAAAAGAAAAATTTTACGTAATTTTAAAATTGATTGACAATTTTTTTTCGCTTTACATTAAAAGTTTACAACAAGTTGATGATTTATCTTATAAAACTAAAGCACATTCCCTGGTCTTGGTGTGTTTATTTAGCATTGGTTTTCGAATGTGTTCTCATGTGCTGTGTTAGAGTGTCTTTTCGTCGACACCGGTACGGACATTCGCTGCACCGATACGGCTTCTCGTCCGAATGAATTAGAATGTGCGACCGTAACGATTTCTTTTGCTTGAAAGCTCGCGAGCAATGTGGACACTGATACGCCCGTTCGTCGCTGTGTGTCTCTAAATGTCCCTTGAGATGGCTCATTTGGAAGAATCCTTGACCACATTTGGTACATAAAAACGGTTTTTCACCTGTCAAAAAAAATTTTTTTTTTTAGTAACATAAAGCTTGATTATAAAGTCTGTTAAAACCTGTATGTTTTCGCATGTGAAGCCGAAGTTCGGTTGGACGACAAAATCTCTGACCACACTCCATACATTCTTCGGGACGACCCGTATGAATTCGCATGTGCGTGTTAAATACACTCAATTGAGCAAATCGCTACAAAAAAAAAAATATTTGATTTGGTTAGTGCCGATTTGAACTTGAAAGGGTAACAATTACCCGTCCACAAATGTGACAAATGTGAGGTTTCTCTCCCGTATGTGTCCGTTCGTGCTCAATCAATTGACTTTGTGTTCTAAGAAATTTTTTACAAAATTGGCACGAATATGGAGTATCCCCCGTATGAATCCTCATGTGTAATCGCAACTTAGTCGCCAAACTATAATCCATACAAAAGTTTAAAAGTAATATTACATAAAACGTGTCACTTATCAAGTGAGGTGACATTTGTCACTTCACGACAAAACTCGTGAATTTCATCAAATATTTATCGGAAAGTGACAATTATCACCTCACTTGACTAGTAAGTAAGTAACTACGTCTAAACGTATGCATTACCGAAATGATTTTCCACAGACATTACACATATTATTATCTGCTTTAACATCTTTCCTAAAACACCAACAAAATAAAATTATATTAATTTATGTTTATATTAATTAATACTTATGAATATGAGATATATGAAGGCTAAGTCCTCTAGCAGTCAAAGAACTGAAGCCACATTGACAACATTCTCGTTTTTTCGATTCCGCCAAAACCTGATTGACTTCAAGGGGATCGACGACTGCTGTTCGAATCCTACTTCCACCTCTCTCATTTTTTTGAGCCTCGGTCTTCGGCCTAATCAAAAACATTTTCATTTTAAACCAGTAAATCGTGATTTTATAAAACTTACTTTGGTTTATTTTTTTTATTTTCCGGATCGCTTTTCTCGTCTTCTTCGCTACGTTCATAGTTTGAGTTAGTCTCAAATGGTTCGTCTTTTATTTCAATCTTAATCTCATCTGCTTCAATAAACTCGTCAACATTCGAAACTTGCGAGATTGGAGCTTTATCGAGGCTCTAGAATTAAATTTGAAAATTGTATTGTTTCAAGTCCAATTGTTGTGATTCTTACCAAATAGTTTTTGAGGGTAACATAAGATTTTAACGCCAATTCACGAAAGTCGAAAGCGTTACGAAGCCGGGTTTCACAGTCAAAACATATCGTTGGCGGTAGACCATCGTTATTTTCGGTCTAAAATTAAAAAATTGTTTATAATTTTTTTCAAAATAAGCGCTTAAAAGATGAAATACCTGAAGTGAGGTGCAAGCCGTTAGCATGTTTGACGTTTGTGTTTTGAGATTTGGGTCGATCGAGTCGAAAATATTTCGTAGATCGCCATTTTCAGTCAAACAAGTGCGACAGATTTTCTTGATCGAATTTAGTTTGCTGAATTTCTCTTCCATGGATGGGAAATTTTTAAATTTTTTCCAATTTAAAAAAAAATTCAAGACGTCCACGGACGTAACTCATGTAAATTGTTTAATACGTTTGCTCTGAGCTTAGGTGCGAGTGGTTGACGTTTGTACTTGATAGAGCACAAGACGAATTTGGGCAGTATATATAAAGTGCAATTTAATTGAATTTTTATTAAAGTGGATGTTTATTTATTTAAAAAAGAACTTTTAGTGTAATGCCTGATACAGGGGTGGGGGACACTCAGTGTTAAACTGCGGTAGTTCGTGGGGTATTAGTACGGCGCGTTGTTCTCAGAGGCGCTTGTGTCGTTTTTTTTAACTAGGTGCGCGCGATTTGAATTTTCATTCAATTTATTTACTTATTTATTTAATAATTAAATGAAAAACAATTAATTCGTTTATTATAGTTTAAATATTTTATTGAGAAAACAATATATACAGTTTACATAGAAAATACCCTCAAATTAACAACTGCGATAACGAAATATTATTATTAAATAAATCATAACTTTACTCGAATTTTGCTGTAGCTGTTATCATTAAGGGATCTATTTTGAGTTTAGGGATGAAAATAACGTCTGCATTTCTTGCATATTTCTGGTTTTTACGAAATCTGGGATTCTGAAATCAATCAAAAAAATCAATTATTCGAGTTTTTATCCATAGTTAATAAACAAGTAATTAAATATCTGTTAAACAAGAACTTTTGACTATTTATAAAATCAATCTTAGAATAATAATTAAGTAAAATAAGTCATGAAAAAGATTAAGACATTTACTGTAAAAATTAGCTACTTACTTTATTTGGCCATTTCTATTGAGCTTCGTTTTCATGGCATGCATGAATTTTTCACCAGTAAAATGATGCCCGACATATTTCATAAACTTCTTGCAACTTTCTTTGGATTTTATTATAGTTTTTCACAATATTTCAGCCATTAAATAGTCATAAAATTACAAATTTATTACACAAACGGAGATTCGGAAAAAACGTGTTAAACAAACGTTCAATTAATTTGTGCTGTTAGTACCACGTGTTGTTTTTAGAGGTGCTAGTGTCGGTCTAAATTATCATCACAGCGCAAGTCCGTTATTGAAACAGACTTTTTATAATATATTTAACACTAGCTGATACCCGCTCGCTTCGCTGAGTGTATCTAAATTTAACTGATTGATTAAAATAATCCCAACGTTCATAGCGAAATATAAAAATTAATCTATTTTGACAGAAAAAAAATTATAGATACTTTCAGACTTTAGATTCAAAGAAAGTTCATAAAAATTCATAAAACTAATTTTCAAGAAAGAGAGTTTGGCTGTATCACACCAGCTTCTATACGATTTTTGGTAAAAAAGTACCGTACTTCTACCTTTAGGACTTGAAAATCAGACTATTATTGGCTTTACAGACAACCAATTTTTTACATATAAGTACCTACTATAATTGCCTATTCTAGGTTTGTTTCCCTTGATTTTTAACATTTCTAATGCGTTAATCGACTAAAGTTTCAATAAGTAAACTAGCAAAAATAAAAAATAAATTAAACACCCTCGAATGTAAATACTCAAAGAATAATTGAAAACAATTTCAGTATTAATTTCCCGTTTATAGATCCTTTTGAATACGGTTTGA
Source organism: Sisyra nigra (assembly GCA_958496155.1). Taxonomy (NCBI): domain Eukaryota; kingdom Metazoa; phylum Arthropoda; class Insecta; order Neuroptera; family Sisyridae; genus Sisyra; species Sisyra nigra. Next base: position 3,029,408 of record OY292315.1, read on the forward strand.
CTGGACTATGGAGTATGGACTCGAAAGGAATAATGTTTGGGCATCAATGTGACCTTTGAAAATTTCTGGATGGTACAATGTATCTACCAATGAAAGCTCTTAATACCCAAACAAGTCATAGCTTACTTGGAAATGACAAAATCAAGTTTATATTTTTGTTTTGCATAGGCAAACATTTTACATATAAGTACTATGATTGCCTATCCTTAGTTAAAACATCTTGGTTTGTTTCCCTTGATTTCTAAGGGTGAATCGACTCGTAGTTCAATAAGTCAACTAGCTTAAATAGCAAAGTTAAAAAAATTGGTTGTCTGTAAAGTCGGTTTACGGACGATAGTTTTACGTGATAACGTCATAAAGAACACCTAACTGATGAAAAATTGACTACTTTTATGATTTGAATTATTATCACTGAATTATCATTATTTTGTATAATACAAAGAAGGAATTGAAAAATAACAATTTTTCCAAAATGAAATCAGACTGAAAGTCATGAAGGAAATCAAATAAATCTTAGTAAGTAAATTTTAAAAGGATAACACAAAACACGTTGTCTAGGATTCAACAATAATATCGTGCCTCTCTATCACTTGAATCGCGTTCTCGCTTGCATGTACAGGCTTCCCAATGTTCATCAATTTATAACACGTTATGACGTCAAAAATGAATTAAGCACCTTCGAAAATAAATAGAATAAGTGAAATTAATTTCTATATTAATTTCCCCTTTTGAATACGATTTGACTGGACTGAGTATAGACTCGAAAGGAAGAATGTTAGAACATCAACCAGTGGTGGAACTACAAAATTTAGCCCCCCCACCCCGCCCAACAAAAAAATTATAAGAAAACTAAACTTTATAAGAATTTTTGCTTTTCGTTTCTAGCGTTCTATATTTTAATTTAGCACACAATTTTTTGGCGAAATGTCTTTCTTAAAAAGCCCTTGAGGTTTAGAGGAGTTAGCAGATATTAACATTTTTTTCATATCAGGTGTAGGTAATATTTTGTTTTGAAAATTAGTATTGTCCGTTAAGAATAACGACAGTTTCTTAATATCCTTATTCGTAACATCTACTTGGTCGAAATCTATGGTATTTCCATTGTTATTCAAATCAATTGCCGTACTGCTTCTGCTATCAACGTGTTCAAATTGCCCTTATCTCTAGGTGTAATACCTAGATTTTTTAGTTTTAAGTCAGTTGGATTAATTTTTTCTCTATAAACTTGTTTAAACCGTACCTGTTCATCTTTAGAAGTACTTTACTACACCCTTTCTGCAGCACCACTAGTACTAATTTTCTCAAAACTTATGGTTTTCCCGCGTCGCGGGGTCCAGCGATATGTTAGTTCCGCCACTGACATCAACGTGATCTTTGAAAATTTCTCAGCGTTACAATTTTTCTCCCAATGAAAACTCTTAATATCCAAACAAGTCATAGCTTACTTGGAAATTACGAAATCAAGTTTATATTTTGTTTTGTATAGGCAAACTTTTTACATATAAGTACTATCATTGCCTATCATTAGTTAAAACCAGCCCCCTGTCACTTAGATACGAGAAAGGCTAAAAAAACGTGACCGATTTCTACGGAAATCGGTGTTGTTATAAGAGTCATACGTCTCAAACAGCCCCCTACCACTTAAACTTATCAGAGTTATTATAATTATTATATAAAAATAATTATCATAATTATTCTCATATAATAACAATAATAATGAAAACATTTAAAAAAGTTTCATTTTAATAACTTGCCTGACGTTTAAAAAAAATTATTTCTAACCTCCGACTTCCATAAATTCTTCGGTCTTCGTCAGTCTTTGTGGTCTTCTTCGTTCAACTCGTTGGCAACTAAATGGCAACTAGTGACTGCAAATCCAGTAAAAATGGTCACATTTTTGTAACATGGAGTTGTAGGGGGGTGGTTAAAACATATTAGCTTCTTTACCTTGATTTTTAAAGGGTAAATCGTTCTTTCAAAATCAAAAATTTGACATGTCATTTAATTAACTTGAAGGCAATACTTAACATTATGTGGCAATTAAATATTAACATTTCACTCATATATTTGGCTTGATTTTAAGGAAAATTAAAACAAGTAACGTAAACAAGCTATAAGAGGTTTGGAAATGAAGAGCTTCCATTGATAGATACATTGTGACGTCGAGAAATTTTCAAAGGTCACGTTGATGTCCTAACATCACAATGTATCTACCAATGGAAGCTCTTGATTTCCAAGCCTCTCATAGCTTACTTAGAAATGATAAAATCAAGTTTATATTTTGTTTTGTATAGGCAAACTTTTTACATATAAGTGCAATTAGTCAACTAGCTTAAGTAGTAAAGTTAAAAAATAAAGTAGCACCCTAGAAAAATATGGAATATGTGAAAAAAAATGTCTGTTTTATTAATACTAATTTTCAGGTTTTAATAGTTTTATATTTTAAGTAATTATCCGGTAAAAAGACCAGTTTTTTTTATTTTAACAATTTATTTTATTTTTACACTACGTTTCGTCAGTTTTATTCTGACTTGATCAGGTATCTAACAAAACAGACAATTTACCGACGATTTACCCTTTAAAAATCAAGGGAAACACCTAGATGTTTTAACCAAGAATAGGCAATCATAGTACTTCAATGTAAAAATGTAGCCTATACAAAATAAAATATAAACTTTCGTAATTTCCAAGTAAGCTATGACTTGTTTGGATATTAAGAGCTTTCATTGGTAGATACATTGCGACGCCGAGAAATTTTCAAAGGTCACGTTGATGTCTTAAGATTTGTTATTTTCAAATTTAATTTTCTTTTTACACTACGTTTCGTCTGTTTTATTCTGACTTGATCAGGTATTTTACAAGACAGACAATTTATAAAAATTAAATTAAAAAGGTTTTCAATAATAATACTTACATAAATAAACACCATTAAAAATTTAATACCTTGAAAATTGTTATATCAAATATAATAAAATTATTATTTAATAAATTGAATATAAATTTAACAATAAAAAATTGGTGTCAAATATAAGTTAGGCAAATGTTTTAATCTTTTGTTATAAATTATTAAAAGTAGCTAAAATTAAATTTAACAAAATTTATATTAAATAGATAATATACCTGATCAAGTCAGAATAAAACTGACGAAACGTAGTGTAAAAAGAAAATAAATTGTTAAAATAAAAAAAACTGGTTTTTTAACCGGATAATTACTTAAAGTATAAAACTATTAATACCTGGAAATTAGTAGATATTATTAATACGGAAATTTTTTTCACTTATTCCATTTATTTTCTAGGGTGCTAGTTCATTTTTTAACTTTGCTACCTAAGCTAGTTGACTTATTGAATCTCTAGTCGATTCACCTTTTAAAAAACTTAAAACAGGGATAACAAACCAAAAGGTTTTAACCAAGTATTGGCAAACATAGCACTTATATGTGAAAAGTTTGCCTATACAAAACAAAATATAAACTTGAATTTATCATATTTTCCAACTAAGCTATGACTCTCTTACAAATTAAGAGCTTTCATTCGGAGATACATTGTGACGTCGAGAAATTCTTAAAGGTCACGTTGATGTCCTAACATTCTTCCTTTCGAGTCCACACTCAGTCCAGTCAAATTGTATTCGAAAGGGTCTATAAAAGAGAATACAATTTGACTGAACTGAGTGTAGACTCGAAAGGAGGAATGTTAAGACATCAACGTGACCTTTGAAAATTTCTCGACGTCACAATGTATCTACCAATGAAAGCTCTTAATTTCCAAACAAGTCATAGCTTACTTGGAAATTACGAAATCAAGTTTATATTTTGTTTTGTATAGGCAAACTTTTTACATTGAAGTACTATGAATGCCTATTCTTAGTTAAAACATCTTGGTTTGTTTCCCTTAATTTTTAAAGGGTAAATCGTTCTTTCAAAATTAATATTTTGACATCTAATTTAGTAAACATTTGCCTCTTATATTTGCCTTGATTTTATAAACATTAAAACCAGTAACGTGATTAAGTCAAACAGAAACGGTGAATCGATTAAATGATCATCATAAAATTTAGGATATTTAAAACTTTCTCTGTAAATGGGCTTAGGTCTTAAAAGAAAAAAAAAAATTACGTAATTCTAAAATTGATTGACCATTTTTTTTTCGCTTTACATTAAAAGTTTACAAAAAGTTGATGATTTATCTTATAAAACTAAAGCACATTCTCTGGTCTTGGTGTGTTTATTAAGCATTGGGTTTCGAATGTTTTCGCATGTGCTGTGTCAGAGAGTCTCTTCGTCGACACCGGTACGGACATTCGCTGCACATAAACTTTTCGTCCGAATGAATTCGAATGTGCGACCGTAACGATTGCTTTTGCTTGAAAGCTCGCGAGCAATGTGGACACTGATACGCCCGTTCGTCGCTGTGTGTCTCTAAATGTCCCTTGAGATGGCTCATTTGAATGAATCCTTGACCACATTTGGGACATAAAAACGGTTTTTCACCTATCAAAAAAAAAAAATTTTTATTTGTAACATAAAGCTTGATTTTAAAGTCGGTTAAAACCTGTATGTTTTAGCATGTGACGTCGAAGTTCGGCTGGACGACAAAATCTCTGAGCACACTCCATACATTCTTCGGGACGACCCGTATGAAGTCGCATGTGCGTGTTAAATACACTCAATTGAGCAAATCGCTACAAAAAAAAAATATTTGAATTTAATTAGTGCCGATTTGAACTTGAAAGGGTAACAATTACCCGTCCACAAATATGACAAATGTGAGGCTTCTCTCCCGTATGTGTCCGTTCGTGCTCGATCAATTGACTTTGTGTTCTAAGAAATTTTTTACAAAATTGGCACGAATATGGAGTATCCCCCGTATGGATCCTCATATGTAATCGCAACTTAGTCGCCAAACTATAATCCATACAAAAGTTTAAAAGTAATATTACATAAAACGTGTCACTTATCAAGTGAGGTGACATTTGTCACTTCACGACAAAACTCGTGAATTTCATCAAATATTTATCGGAAAGTGACAATTATCACCTCACTTGACTAGTAAGTAAGTAACTACGTCTAAACGTATGCATTACCGAAATGATTTTCCACAGACATTGCAAAGCTTATTATCTGCTTCAACATCTTTAACAACCTTCTCCACATATTTCGGTATATCTTCCCTAAAACACAAACAAAATAAAACTTTTTTGCGAACATAAATCATATTGAAAATGCCAACTTTTTGATGTCTCTAAGTTTTTTGGTCGGATCTTCAGTTTTCTCCGAGTCATCAATCGAGCATTCCACTACACTTCTTGTCATTTCCAACGTAGATTCTTCTTTATTAAGTAGCGCCTTAACGTCATCAGGCAGTGGTTGTTCATGTCCCGATTGCATTATATGTTGGCACAACGATTTTAACCTGGGCCATTCCTCATGACACACCTGAAAGTGAGAATCCTTAAAATAGTTTCTCAAGACAAATGCCGAGAAGTTTCCCCATACCGCACATTTGTAGGTTTGTTTTATGTTATGAATCGCCATGTGGTGTTGTAGGCCACCCTTTTCTGCGAATCGTTTATTGCAAATATCACATTCGAATGGTTTTTCGCTCGTGTGAATCCGAAGAAAATGTCCGCGAAGATTGCGACGCGTTATAAAGCCTTTCTTACAAACGGAACACTTGTGTGGTTTTTCGCCTAAAAAGAATAATACAAAAGAGAATGTTTTTTTTAAATGAACATAAGGGATGAATTGATTGGCTCTAAAATTTTTATTTTTGTTAGGTCAACGCCTGCTGAGATATTTAAATAAGAAAGCTTCTAATCTTAGATTGAAGGAATGCCTCGACTTTATGATCGATTTTCAGAACAATGCTTGAATTTAGAGTAAATTTGTAAGAATGAAAGTTGAAGGAAATTGTTTGCTCAATAAAAAGTGTTCTTATACAATTCGCTATAAAAGCTTTGATAACCGAGATATTTAATGAAATATAACCCTGAAAGTTTTATATGAACCAAAATTAGATTGAAAAAAAATTTTTCTTGCTTCTTTGGTTGATAGAAAATTTAACGGGGAAATTATTAAAATTATTTTTTTAACATGTTTTAAGTATGAGTCGGTCGGATTTACGCGACACGCCATTTATGTTTGTGTATAGGCAACTGATAATACTATTAATGTAACATGGGTTGCCTATAAGAAACATTATTTGTATTTTTGGTTTTATTAACAACAAAATTTCAAAACAAGAAAAAGTGTGACGCACCATGTGGTCACATTTTAGAACGAGTGAACTTAACTTAACATCTAATAAAAGTTTTTACCCAAAACCAAGTGGTCGAAATTTAAGCAAAAAAATTTTTTATTTGGTTAGAGTAAGTGTTAAAATTTTCTCAAAATTTCAACAGGTGTGACCACAGGGAGTGTCCTTCTTTTCCTTCTCCTGTAACAGTTCAGGTGTTGATTTATTTAAAAACAAGTTATCGAATTTAGTCAAAACCGATGTGACACACCGTGTGGTCACAAGGTTGACTTGTCGAAATTTAAATTTAAATTTGGCTTTAATAAAGCAGAAACGTTAAATTTTTTCAAATTTTTATTAAATGGTGTGATCACACTGTGTGTACCTGTATGTCCTCGAATATGTTCAGTTAAATGTCCCTGAGCTCGAAAGTCCTTGCCACAAAACGGACATTTGTACAACTTCTCCTGGCTATGTGTTTTCTTGTGCTCCAGTAAGTCATCAACTTCCATATAACACAAGGGACACCAACGATTTTTCATTTCTCTACAGTGGAAAAATGTTTAAAAAAAAACCTTGCAAAATTTGTTTCATTTACTTATGAATACGAGAGATATGAAGATTAAATCCTCGAGCATTCAAACTACTGAAGCCACATAAACGGCATTCCCGTTTTTCCTGGCACCGTTTCTTCGATTTCGCCAACACCTGATTGACTTCAACAGGATCGACGGCTGCTGTTCGAGTCCTGCTTTTACTTCTCCAATCGTGTAGAGCTTTGGTCTTCGGCCTAATCAAAAACGATTTCATTTTGTACCAGGATATCATGATTTTATAAAACTTACATTGGTTGAATTTTTTTATTTTCCGGCTCGCTTCTCTCGTCTTCTTCGCTACGTTCATAATTAGAGATAGTCTCAAGTAATTCTTCTTTTATTTCAATCTTAATCTCATCTACTTCAATAAACTCGTCAACATTCGAAACTTGCGAGGTTGGAGCTTTATCGAGGCTCTAGAATTAAATTTGAAAATTATATTGTTTCAAGTCCAATTGTTGTGATTCTTACCAAATAGTTTTTGAGGGTAACATAAGATTTTAACGCCAATTCACGAAAATCGAAAGCGTTATGAAGCCGGGTTTCACACTCAGAACATATCGTTGGCGGTAGACCATCGTTATTGTCGGTCTAAAATTAAAAAATTGTTTATAATTTTTTTCAAAATAAGCGCTTAAAAGATGAAATACCTGAAGTGAGGTGCAAGCCGTTAGCATGTTTGACGTTTGTGTTTTGAGATTTGGGTCGATCAAGTCGAAAATATTTCGTAGATCGCCATTTTCAGTCAAACAAGTGCGACAGATTTTCTTGATCGAATTTAGTTTGTTGAATTTCTGTTCCATGGATGGGAAATTTTTAAAATTTTTTCCAATTTAAAAAAAAATCAAGACGTCCACGGACGTAACTCATGTAAATTGTTTAATACGTTTGCTCTGAGCTTAGGTGCGAGTGGTTGACGTTTGTATAGCACAAGACGAATTGGGGCAGAATATTTAAAGTGCAATTTAATTGAATTTTTATTAAAGTGGCTGTTTATTTATTAAAAAAAAAAACTTTAAGTGTAATGCCTGATACAGGGTTGGGGGGACACTCAGTGTTAAACTGCGGTAGCTCGATGGGTATTAGTACGGCGCGTTGTTCTCAGAGGCGCCAGTGTCGTTTTTTTAACCAGGTGCGCGCGATTTGAATTTTCATTACATTTATTTACTTATTTATTTTAATAATTAAATGAAAATAATTAATTCGTTTATTATAGTTTAAATATTTTATTGAGAAAACAATATATACAGTTTACATAGAAAATACCCACAAATTAACAACTGCGACAACGAAATATTATTATTAAATAAATCATTACTTTACTCGAATTTTGCTGTAGCTGTTATCATTAAGGGATCTATTTTGAGTTTAGGGGTGAAAATAACGTCTGCATTTCTTGCATATTTCTGGTTTTCACGAAATCTGGGATTCTGAAATCAATCAAAAAAATCAATTATTCCAGTTTTTATCCATAGTTAATAAACAAGTAATTAAATATCTGTTAAACAAGAACTTTTGACTATTTATAAAATCAATCTTAGAATAATAATTAAGTAAAATAAGCCATGAAAAAGATTAAGACATTTACTTTAAAAATTAGCTACTTACTTTATTTGGCTATTTCTATTGAGCTTCGTTTTCATGGCATTAATGAATTTTTCACCAAAAAAATGACGCCCGACATATTTCATAAACTTCTTGCGACTTTCTTTGGATTTTATTATAGATTTTACAGTATTTCAGCCATTAAATAGTCATAAAATTACAAATTTATTACACAAACGGAGATTCGGAGAAAACGTGTTAAACAAACGTTCAATTAATTTGTGCTGTTAGTACCACACTTTGTTTTTAGAGGCGCTAGTGTCGGTCTACTTTATCATCACAGCGCAAGTCCGTTATTGAAACAGACATTTTATAATATATTTAACACTAGCTGATACCCGCTCGCTTCGCTGAGTGTATCTAAATTTAACTGATTGATTAAAATAATCCCAACGTTCATAGCGAAATATAAAAATTAATCTATTTTGACAGAAAAAAAAAATTTTAGATACTTTCAGACTTTAGATTCAAAGAAAGTTCATAAAAATTCATAAAACTACTTTTCAAGAAAGAGATTTTGACTGTATCACACCAGCTTCTAAACGATTTTTGGTAAAAAAGTACCCGTACTTCTACCTTTAGGACTTGAAATTCAGACTGTTATTGACTTTACAGACAACCAATTTTTTAAATATAAGTACCTACTATAATTGCCTATCCTAGGTTTGTTTCCCTTGATTTTTAAAATTTCTAAAGTGTTAATCGACTAAAGTTTCAATAAGTAAACTAGCAAAAATAAAAAATAAATTACACACCCTCGAATGTAAATACTCGAAGAATAATTGAAAACAATTTCTGTATTAATATCCCGTTTATAGATCCTTTTGAATACGGTTTGACTGGGCTATGGAGTATGGACTCGAAAGGAATAATGTTTGGGCATCAACGTGACCCTGGAAAATTTCTGGATGGTACAATGTATCTACCAATGAAAGCTCTTAATACCCAAACAAGTCATAGCTTACTTGGAAATGACAAAATCAAGTTTATATTTTGTTTTGTATAGGCAAACATTTTACATATAAGTACTATGATTGCCTATCCTTAGTTAAAACATCTTGGTTTGTTTCCCTTGATTTCTAAGGGTGAATCGACTCGTAGTTCAATAAGTCAACTAGCTTAAATAGCAAAGTTAAAAAAATTGGTTGATAGTCAAGTCGGTTTCCGGACGATAGTTTTACGTGATAACGTCATAAAGAATACCTAATTGATGAAAAATTGCGTACTTTTATGATTTGAATTATTATCACTGAATTATCATTATTTTGTATAATACAAAGAAGGAATTGAAAAATAACAATTTTCACTTTCTTTTACTACTATATAGATAGTAAAGAAAGTATTGTAATCGGGTCGAATTTTCGAATTTGAGCTTTCACCGGAAATACATGTTTTGAGGTCCCCTGAATCCAAAAAAGTAGTTTTTAAAAAAATGTCTGTGTGTGTGTCTGTGTGTGACAGCCATATCGTATCGAAAGCTTTATCCGAATTTCACCAAACTTGGAATCTGGCCTCCATATTATATCTAGTTGTGCCGCGAAGCTTTTGGTTGGCATCGGTTAACCGAAAGCTCTACTTTACTGTTGGCGTTTTTGAGCTTTTTCAATTTTTTTCGAAAACGGCTCCAACGATTTTTTCTAAATTTTCCATAGTTTTTAGACTCATTAGTGGCTACATCTTTTATTTGAAACATTTTCCTGGGAAAATTCGAATAAGGGCGGTTCTGGGGTGAAGGTTGAGAATTCGTATATTCATATAGCCCTATAGGTTGTATGCATATAGTTCTGTTCATATGTATTGTTACAAAGTGCTTATATTTCTTTTAACTAACAGCGAGTATTTTTATTAATGAAAGTACAAGAAAGTAGTGTGACGCCTCGCACCAGATATTTTTAAAATGAAATCAGACTAAAAATTATGAAGGAAATCAATTAAATCTAATTAAGTAAATTGTAAAAGAATCACTTATTTTGCGTTCTCGCTGGCACTCACAGGCTCAAACGGAACGTGGCCTTTTTTCATGCAGGCTACCCAGTGTTTATCAATTTATAAGACGTTATCACGTCAAAAATAAATAGAATATAGAAAAATCTATATTAATTGCCTCTTTTGAATATACGATTTGACTGGACTGAGTATGAACTCGAAAGGAAGAATGTTAGAACATCAATGTGAGCTTTGAAAACTTCTGGACGTCCAAATTTATCTAGCTGAAAGCTTTTAATACACAAACGAGTCATAGCTTACTTGGAAATGATACAATCAAGTTTATATTTTGCTTAGTATAGGCAAACTTTTTACATATAAGTACAATGATTGCCTATCCTTATTTAAAATAAATTGACAATTTTCTTTTTCGTTTTACATTGAAACTTTACAAAAAGTTGATGTTTTATCTTATAAAACTAAAGCACATTCTGTCTTGGTGTGTTGGTTTAGAAGAGCCACAGTCGGAAACTGAGCCATACAAATCAAACACATGAGCGTGCGTGTGTTTGGTTCCGCGCTGGGTTCCGCATTGGGTTTCGAATGTGTTCGCATGTGCTGTGTCAGACTGTAACTTTGTCGACACCGGTACGGACATTCGCTGCACCGATACGGCTTCTCGCCCGTATGAATTCGAATGTGCGACCGTAACGTTGTCTTTTGCTTGAAAGCTCGCGAGCAATGTGGACACGGATGCGGCCGTTCGTCGCTGTGCGTCTTTATATGTTCCTTGAGATGGCTCATTTGAATGAATGCTTGACCACATTCGGGACATAAATACGGCTTTTCACCTGTCAAAAGAAATTTTTTTTTTTAGTAACATAAAGCTTGATTATAAAGTCTGTTAAAACCTGTATGTTTTCGCATGTGAAGCCGAAGTTCGGTTGGACGACAAAATCTCTGACCACACACCATACATTCTTCGGGACGACCCGTATGAAGTCGCATGTGCGTGTTTAATACACTCGATTGAGCAAAGCCCTAAAAAAAAAAAAATGGTTTGATTTTGATAAGTACTAATTTGACCTTGAAATGGTAAAGAATATTTTTTTTAAATCATAATTACCCGTCCACAAATATGACAAATGTGAGGTTTCTCTCCCGTATGTGTCCGTTCGTGTACGACCAACTGACTGCGTGTGCTAACATGTTTATTACAAAATTGGCACGAATATGGAGTATCCCCCGTATGGATCCTCATATGTAATCGCAACTTAGTCGCCAAACTATAACCCATACAAAAGTTTAAACTAACAATCCATAAAACGTGTCACCTGTCAAATGAGGTGACATTTGTCACTTCACGACAAAACTCGTGAATTTCATCAAATATTTATCGGAAAGTGACAATTATCGCCTCACTTGACAAATAATTAAGTCACTACGTTTAAATGCATGCATTACCGAAATGATCTTCCACAGACATTACACAGCTTATTATCTGCTTTAACGTCTTTAACAACTTTCGCCACATATTTCGGAGCATCTTTCCTAAAACACCAACAAAATAAAACTTTTTTGCGAACATAAATCATATTGAAAATGCCAACTTTTTGATGTCTCTAAGTTTTTTGGTCGGATCCTCAGTTTTCTCCGAGTCATCAATCGAGCATTCCACTACACTTCTTGTCATTTCCAACGTAGATTCTTCCTTATTCAGTTGCGCCTTAACGTCATCAGGCAGTGGTTGTTCATGTCCCGCTTGCATTATATGTTGGCACAGCCATTTTAACTTGGCCCATTCTTCATGACACACCTGAAAGTGGCAATCTTTAAAATAATTTCCAAAGACAAATGCCGAGAAGTTTCCCATACCGCACATTTGTAGGTTTGTTTTATGTTATGAATCGCCATGTGGCTTTGTAGGCCACTCTTTTGTGTGAATCGTTTATTACAAATATCACATTCGAATGGTTTTTCGCCCGTGTGAATTCGAAAATGCACGCGAAGATGGCGACCCGATAGAAAGCCTTTCTTACAAACGGAACACTTGTGTGGTCTTTCGCCTAAAAACGATAATATAAAAGGGGATATTTTTTAAAATGAAAATAAGGGATGAATTGATTGGCTTTAAAATTTTTATTTTTGTTAAGTCAACGCCTGCTGAGATATTTAAGTAAGGAAGTTACTAATCATAGATTGAAGGAATGCCACGACATTATGGTCGATTTTCATGAAGTATGCCTAAATTTGGAGAAAATATGTAAGAATGAAAGTTGAAGGAAATTGTTTGCTCATTAAAAAGTATTCTTATACAATTTGCTATAAAAGCTTTGATAACCGAGATATTTAATGAAATATAACCCAAGTTTTATATGAACCAAAAATAGATTTAAAAAAAAAATTTTCTTGCTACTTTGGTTGATAAAAATTTTTTAGGAAAAATTATAAAAATTATTTTTTTAACATGTTTTAAGTATGAGTCGGTCGTTCGGATTTACGCGACACGCCATTTATGTTTATGTATAGGCAACCAATAATACTATTATTGTAACAATGGTTGCCTATAAGAAACATTACTTGTATTTTTGGTTTCATTAACAAAAATTTCGAAAACAAGAAAAAGAGTGTGACACACCATGTGGTCACATTGTGGAACAAATGGAATTTAGTAAACATCTAAAAAAGTTTTCATCCAAAACCATGGTGAATGAAATTTAAGCAAAAAGATTTTTTATTTGGTTAGAGTAAGTTTAAAATTTTCTCAAATTTTTCAACAGGTGTGACTACAGGGAGTGTCATACATTTTTTCCTCCTCCTATAACACTTCAGGTGTTGATTTATTTAAAACTACTTATCAATTTTAGTCAAAGCTATGTGACACACCGTGTGGTCACAAGGTTGCCTTGTCGAAATTTAAATGTAAACAATATCGTTGTGTATATATTTGGCTTTGATATAAACGTTAAATTTTTTAAAAAATTTTAATTACACACAGTGTACCTGAATGTCCTCGAATATGTTCAGTTAAATGTCCCTGAGCTCGAAAGTCCTTATCACAAAACGGACATTTGTACAACTTCTCCTGGCTATGTTTTTTCTTGTGCTCCAATAGATCATCGACTTCCATATAACACAAGGGACACCAACGATTTTTCATTTCTCTGCATTCGAAAAATTAAAAAAAAAAAATTTTGAAATCTTTGCAAAACTTGTTGTTATTTACTTATGAATATGAGAGATATGAAGACTAAGTCCTCGAGCATTCAAACAAATGAAGCCACACAGACGGCATTCCCGTTTTTCCTGGCACCGTTTTTTCGATTCCGCCAACACTTGATTGACTTCAACAGGATCGACGGCTGCTGTTCGAATCCTACTTCCACCTCTCTCATTCTTTCGAGTCTTGGTCTTCGGCCTGATCAAAAACATTTTCATTTTATACCAGTAAACCGTGATTTTATAAAACTTACTTTGGTTTATTTTTTTTATTTTCCGGCTCGCTTCTCTCGTCTTCTTCGCTACGCTCATAGTTTGAGTTGGTCTCAAGTGTTTCGTCCTTCATTTCAATCAAAATCTCCTTTTCTTCAACAATCAAAAACTCGTCAGCATTCGAAACTTGCGAGGGTGGAACTTGATCAAGGCTCTAGAATTAAATTTGAAAATTGTATTGTTTGAAGTCGAATTGTTGTGATTCTTACCAAATAGTTTTTGAGGGTATCATAAGATTTTAACGCCAATTCACGAAAATCGAAAGCGTTATGAAGCCGGATTTCACAGTCCGTACATATCGTTGGCGGTAGACCATCGTTATTATCGGTCTAAAATTGAAAATTTTTATGTAATTTTTGTTTTCAAATAAGCGCTCCAAAGATGAAATACCTGAAGCGAGGTGCAAGCCGTTAGCATGTTTGACGTTTGTGTTTTGAGATTTGGGTCGATCGAGTCGAAAATATTTCGTAGATCGCCATTTTCAGTCAAACAAGTGCGACAGATTTTCTTGATCGAATTTAGTTTGCTAATTTTCTCTTCCATGGATGGGAAATTTTTGAAATTTTTTCCAATTTAAAAAAAAATTCAAGACGTCCACAGACGTAACACATGTAAATTTTTTAATACGTTTGCTCTGAGCTTAGGTGCAAGTGTTGACGTTTGTAGAGCACAAGACCAATTGGGGCACAATATTCAAAATTGCAATTTAATTTAATTTCAATTAAAGTGGCTGTTTATTTATTTAAATAAAAATCTCATTTAAGGGTAAAATGTGATATTTAAATATTTTCGACAGTCTATAATAGTATATTGAATGAATATTGTTTGTTGTATCTTATCAAATCATTAAAAATTCGGTGAACTTATTGCAAATATACCGTAAATTTGGCTCCGAGTTGTATATGTAAAGAGTTTTGAGAAATTGAAACATTAAGTTTAATACATAAATTTTCAATTGAGCAAAAAATACTAAGAATGTACCGCCTTTTGATCACTTTCTAAACATATTTTTTTCATAACATGTATGTTACAGATAAATGCCGATTATGGAGCTCTTCGACACAATTCACAATCATAGATTCTTTAGAAGCATGCACATTGATGTTCAGCTTGCAGAAATCACTGTTTGCAGACTAAAGGATCCGACTTAACATCAGAAAAAGGTACCAAAAACTCAATTTTTGATTGAAGCCTTTGGAAGAAGAAGGCGTTGACTCATTGCTGGTAAAAGGGGCTTTGGCATTTAAGCTGGGACTTTAAGTCGATAGGCCCTTTTATCCTAGAATTTAAATAAAGAAAAAAATATGAAGAGATTAGTCAGATTAGTATTTAAAAAAAATTAAGTTTTTAGCGTCAACTATTGGAAAATAGTTTAAATAAAATGTCAGTGACGTCACTTTAAGTGTCGATAAGATAGAAATTACCGATATTTAGGATGGCGACCGTTAGTTCACGCCTTCCCCACTAGATGGTATTAACGTTGCCATAAACATGTTGACGTTTAGTTTATCAAAATCTCATTATTAATATATTAATTATTGCAATTGCAATATTTCTTTAAATGAAGACATTATCAAAGACTTTTTCGATATTATTTCTCATAAAAAATATTCTTTGATTATAAATTATTAGTTTTGTACGATTCTTTATTCATAAATCACTGAAATGTAGCTTTAAACGAACGACTTGTTGGTTCTTGTTAAATCGCTTGATCTTATAATAAATGCATTATCTTAAATACTTTTAATAGCATTATCCGGTCAAGGATTATTTTCTTATATCTATTAGGCTTGATTACTCTTGGAGTGGTTGTTTCGTTAAATATATGGAGTCAATCAACACATTATGGGTTTGAAAATTTCTTTTCGCTTGTTTAATTTAAGCAATGTTATAAGTTGAATTTAATTCTGTTTGTAGATCCTTTTATTAACCGACTTCAAAAAAAGGAGGAGGTTCTCAATTCGACTGTATTTTTTTTTTTTTTTATGTTTGTTACCTCAGTTATTCCGACTGGGTGAAGCGATTTTGATGATTCTTTTTTTATTTGAAAGCTGGTGCTTCCCGAATGGTCCCATTTTAATTTGAAGGAAATCGTTCACTTCTAAGGGGTTGAAAACTAAGGGATGAAATATAAACTTCTTATTGGATAGCTCGATTTTGATAATTCTTTTTTTATTTGAAAGCTGGTGTTTTTCGTGGGGTTCAATTTTAATTTGAGGGAAATCTTTCACTTCTAAGGGGTTGAAAACTAAGGGATGAAATATTAACTTCTTATTGGATAGCTCGATTTTTATAATTCTTTTTTTATTTGAAAGCTGGTGCTTTCCGTGGGGTCCAGTTTTGATTTGAGGGAAATCTTCCACTTTTAAGGGGTTGAAAACTAAGGGATGAAATACTAACTTCTTATTGGATAGCTCGATTTTGATAATTTTGTTTCTATTACGTACAACGTACCTTTAAATTGTTCAAATTTCAATTTGAAGAAAAAAATCCACCCCTTAAGGATGAAAATAGGGGATGAAATAGTGACATTTAACCGAATTTTGATAAATTTTTTTTCTGTTGGAAAGAGTAATCCACTTAGTTTTGTTTTTACAACAAAATAATGGCATATCCTTGCAGTATCTACAACTTACAAATTATTAGGATGATACAATGTACAACTATTGTTATTTTTGGAGTTGGTGTCAGTCAAGAAAATAAATATTAATGGTAATTCGTAAAAATTGTAAAAAGGTTTAGTTGGTAATTGGTATTTTGTAGTTTAAAGGTCGCTAAATATTGTTACAGTACGAGTATATTGTTTAAAAGTTCATTTGAAAACTAATTTTCATAAGGTATTCTCGTTTTTTGCTAAGTACTAATATAGTCGTATTTCCTTGGCTGACACCAACTCCAAAAATAACAATAGTTGTACATTGTATCATCCTAATAATTTGTAAGTTGTAGATACTGCAAGGATATGCCATTATTTTGTTACTTTTTAGTGCATTTCTTGTTTAAGAATTTTTATATATTTTGAAGTCGGTTTTTCATTTTTTATAATATTTTTTTATATTCTGTGGTTTTGCAGGGTTTCCGGAGATGTCAATTGCTGCAGTCAATTCAATTATGCTGTTCAAAAAATGAAAGTGATTATAGAAATGGTCGATTGCTTAAAGGATTGCTTATAGCGATTTTATATAATTGAGGTGAATATTAACAACTTATTATATCGTTATAGTAACATTACTCTCATAATCTTTTTTTAGGGATATTAATGCCTTTTGCGAGCGTTCCGCGGATATTGAAGTTGCAATAATGCAATCGACTGTTGAAAAACGAAATCAAATTGGGGGAACAATCCTAAGATTCACCAACTCGGATTTCGTATTAAATGTTTTTTAAACAGATATTGACTTTTTTTGTTGGAATTTCTGTTAGCAAGAAATAATCTCTATTTAATATTGCATTTAATACAAAGCTTAAAGGAATAAAATCTTTGAACATTGATATCCAGTATTTCTCAGTTTTTTTTTTAAATTCTGTGTATACGAAGTAACATTGAAATTCTTACAAATTATGATTCTCTATGATTCCAACTATAAATTGTGATTTAGATGGAATTTGTTTAATACGAAATAATATTTCAGTTATGTTGTAACTTTTTTTTATTTCGTGGTTTTTAAATTATTATACTAATAACGCTTATATTTATCGAGTGATATTACAATAATTGTATGTTATAATTGATTTTGACTGTTTGTAAGATATGAAATGAGAGTTTAATAAGAAGAAGTTTTTTAAGTATTTATCTGTTTTATTTAAATATGCATTCTTTATTAAACTTTCAGCATTAAGATAAGAAGTGAAAAGTATAAAATCGATTTCAGGTTTTGTGTAGGCAACCAGAGTTGATGAAGTGTTGTGTGGGTTCTATAGAAGCTCCATCTGGTTGACGTTGTGTTTGGAAAATTCGACGGAACTAAAATGAAATGAAATTTGATGGAGATAATTAATGATAATACCTTTTAATATTTTTGATTTTATCATTGATCATCTCTATAAATCAAATTTTAAAGTTGAACACATCAAAATCAGACCTTAACAATAAATTCCCAAAAACCTTTTTTCAAAATTTCATTTGACAGTTATGGATTTCGTTAATAGTTCAATAACCATAGTTTATATATAAGTTTTAACAATGTTTTCTTAACTTCTATTATAGCGCAGTGCCTGAGATGACCAACACCCGAGCAGGAGCCTATGGTTCGAATCCTGAATCATCCCGAATTTTATTTCTATATTAATGTATTTCTATAATGTTTACTGTCTTACGTTTCAGATATTATCGATAACAATAATTAACTTCCTTTACAGCTATCGAAAATTACGATTCATCGATCGTTCAAATCTGTGAAATTTGAACGGTCGATGGGTGGTGGTTTATTCATTTTCTTTTTTTATGTTTTTCCTATTGCATTGTTTTAATTCAAATACGATGATTTTTAATTTCTCAGAAAAATTAAATTACGATCGGAAAATTCATGTGGAATTTCCCGATTTTCACTCTTGAAAATTGCATGCGTTGAAAAGGCTTGAATTTCCTGTCGATTGGTATATATTTCATTTTGCAATTTTTCTTTTTTTTGGGTCTGCGCCGCAGCGGTGCCGCATCAAAATCAGAGAAATTCTTGAAAAAGTGTCAAAAACGGGCATTTTTCGAATTTTAACGTCGAATATCTCATTAACTAACGATCGTACGTTAACGAAGATAGGTTCATTGGATTCAGCGTGAATTACTCTATCGATTGACATTAAGAAAGTCTTGGAAAAGCTTAAGGGGAAGATTTTAATTTTCCGATTTTTGGGATTTTTATAATCCACGTACCGATGCTCGTCAATTTTGATGCGACCGCAACAAGATAAAATTTAAACTTATTTGGCTCTAGGTGATACTAAAATCGGAAAAGTTGTCGTTGCCGATTTTCCAAATGTTGCGTCGTTTCCGAGATATTCGTAATTTTCCTTTTTAAAAAATATTTGAGTTAGGCAATCAGTGTAACATTTATGTATACTGTGGTTGCCTAAGTTAAACATTAAATGTAAATTTATGGACTTTGAAAATTACGATTACCTCCGAAAGGACTGTAAATATGGAAAATCTATAACTCAAATTTTTCCGTGGATACAATATTCATATTCCGAGTTTCATCGCGATTGGAGCCAAATAAGTTTAAACTTTGTCTTGCTGCGGTCGCATCAAAATCGACAAGCATCGGTACGTGGATTATAAAAATCCCAAAAATTGAAAAATTAAAATCTTCCCCTTAAGCGTTTCCAAGACTTTCTTAATGTCAATCGATAGAGTAGTTCACGCTGAATCCAATGAACCCATCTTCGTTAACGTACGATCGTTAGTTAACGAGATATTCGACGTTAAAGTTCGAAAAATGCCCGTTTTTGGCCCTTTTTCAAAAATTTCTCAGATTTTGATGCGGCTCCGCTGCGGCGCCGCACCAAAAAAATTAAAAAAGAAATATATACCGATCGACACGAAATTCAAGCGTCTTTAACGCATGCAATTTTCAAAAGTAAAAATCGGAAAATTCCATATGAATTTTCCGACCGAAAATAAATTTTTCTTATAAATTCCCCTAAGAAAAAATCTAATGTAAGAACATGAAAAAGTAAAATCAATAAACCTCCACCTATCGACCGTTCAAATTTCGAATTTCAAATTTCGATCGATGAATCGTTATTTTCGATAGCTGTAATGGATGTTAATTATTATTATCGATTATATCTGAAACGTAAGGCTGTAAACATTATAGAAATAGATTAATATAGAAATAAAATTCGGGATGATGCTGGATTCGAACCGTGGTCTCCTGCTCGGGTGTTGGTCGGCTAAGGCACTACGCTATAAGAAAAGTTAAAAAAACTCCGTTAAAACTTATATATAAACTATGGTTTTTAAACTATTAACAAAATCCAAAACTGTCAAATGAAATTTCAAAAAAGGTTTTTAGAAATTTTTAAAGTCTGATTTTGATATGTTCAACTTTGAAATTTGATTCAAGATGATCAATGATAATACCAAAAATATTAATAAATAATTTACATAAAAATTTATTTTTTTTACGTCGAAATTTCCAAAGAACGGCAACCAGAAAAAACTTAAGTAAAACCCTTAAAACCTTCTATTTATGGTTAGCTATGGTTTTGGTCATACATTTAAAAAAAAAATGTTAAAAGAAGAAGATTCAAATCTTTTGTAACTTCTTCCTAGCTTTAATGAAAGTGTTGCGCAAAAATAGTTTTAATCGAAGTTTAAATCAACTTTATAAACTTGTGCTTGCAACCACCCAAACACATCAAAATCATTGGTTGCCTATGCAAAAACTTTTCATCGTTTTTATTCTTTTTCAATTTTTATCCTGACATTGACAGGTATTTTATAATAAAAAAACTTAATTAATTTATAAAATGTAAGTTTATTCCAATAAAAATTACAATTTGGTATTAGGTTATATTAAATGTAAGTAAATTTTATATGAAAATACAGATTTTTGAGGGTCTAATATAAGTCTTATTTTCAATAAAGAAAATCTTGTTTTATCAAACAGTCGATATCTTAAAAAAAGGTTTGATATCCCAAGAAAATATAACATTATCATAATGACAATTTAAAAAATCACGTTATATTTTCCTGGAATTAAGTATTAAAAAAAAATCTTAAACGAAACGAATCGTTAGTCTTAAAAATTACAAATATATAAATATAATGCACAAAGAGATCTAAATGTTATCTAAGTATTCTAAATTTTCGATTTTAAAAATCAGCATCTAACGTGAAAACATTGTCCAAGCGATTCGACATGACGCCACACTTTTGATATTCGCCGACTTTTTTCTCGAAGAAGTTGGTTTTTCCCTCCAACGAAATCAGCTCCATGAAATTGAAAGGATTTTTTGTGTTGTAAATCTATAAAAGAACGAAACAATTAACACGCTGAAGACGATGTTCACCAAGAAGAAAAATTTACCTTTGGACATTCGAGTTCCACAAGGAGACGATCGGCGACAAACTCAATGTATTCGGACATCAATTGGCAGTTCATTCCCAACATTCTAACGGGAAGGGCATCGGTTAAAAATTCCTGTTCGATGATGACGGCCTCTCGAATGATATCAATGATTCGACTCTCGGATGGTCGTTGTACTAAATATCTGAACATCAAGCATGCAAAGTCGCAATGGAGACCCTGAAAAAGGACATTATTTATTTTTTTTTTACATTATTTTTGGAGATCAATATTGAAAGCCTATTAACAATTTCTTGGAGTCATTGATAAAAAAAAATGGGGTCTCAAAATCTTAAAACGACGCGGGGGTCATTACTGAAAAAAATGGAAAACTTTATGGACACTATTGACAAATGATCAGAAAAAAAGTCGAGTTTCCAAGGCATCAAAATCTTCAAAACTTCTTCAGGTAATCTCCAAACTAATTTTTTTAAGCAATTTTTCAAATAGCTTACCTCATCTCGAGAGATCAGCTCATTACTGAAGGTAAGTCCTGGCATCAACCCACGTTTCTTCAACCAGAAAATCGAAGCGAAACTTCCCGAGAAGAAAATTCCTTCAACAGCTGCAAAGGCGACGACCCGTTCACCAAAAGTAGCATTCTTCGAACTGATCCAATTCAACGCCCAGTCGGCCTTCTTTTTAACACACGGCAACGTCTCGATGGCATTAAACAAAAATGCCCTCTCCTTAGGATCCCGAATATAGGTATCGATCAACAAACTGTACATCTCCGAGTGGACGTTTTCCATGGCGATCTGGAACCCATAAAAACACCGAGCCTCCGGCACTTGCACCTCCTGACTAAAACGCTCGACCAAATTCTCATTAACAATCCCGTCAGAGGCGGCGAAAAAGGCCAAAACGTGAGAAATAAAATGACGCTCGCTATCCTTTAAACTTTCCCAATCGGACATGTCCTTGGACAAATCGACTTCTTCGACCGTCCAAAAGGACGCCTCGGCTTTTTTGTACATCTGCCAAATATCTGGGTATTGAATCGGGAAAATTACGAATCTCTGTGGATTATCCTTTAAGAGCGGCTCGAGTTGAGGATTGAAATCTCGTTGTTCCTTCGTTCTGGTATCTTTGGTGATTGCGTCATTCTTTACGTTCATATCCTTTTCGAGTAAAACCTTCGAGATTTTGGCGCCATTTATTTGCTGATTCACAGGAAAAAAATTTTTATTAACAAGAATTAAATTATTTCTTCGGTATTTACCTTAACATTCATCTGCGACATGCTATTGTTGATATTTTCAATGTTATCCTCAACAGGAGCAGACATTTTGTGGCTTTAAGGATAATAAAAGATTTATAAGAAATACAGTTTACGAGTGGTCTTCGTTGAATGACCAAAAACGCTTGGCGTTGGCTGAAATTGGCGCGTAAAAATGGATCTGCGTGGATTTAAAATTTGAAAGGTAGTGGGGGCAGGAATTGATAATTATTAATTCAAATAAAGTGGAAAAAATGAAAACTTTTTTCATGAAAATGCTTAAAACGAAATTCTGTTACTACGAAATAATTCTCAAGTCCTAACTAAATATGTACCTTTAATATTCCGTTCTTTTAAGATAAAATTCGGTTAATACGAAAAAAATATTTTGATCCTTTTTCGTAATAAGCATTTTCCACTTTAATGTGTAATTATTAAAGTTCTTTTTAGAAACTTTTTACTTTGTAAAACATCCCTTATGTAAAATATAAATTTACCTGTTAAATTTGCACTTAAAATGTAGTAATAAAAAGACCCAATGGAGGTTTTCACATAGAATGAGATTCGAAGAAAATCGAGGAAATTATGGTGCAATTAAATAACTACGTAGGTAATGGGAAAAACGTCTAACATTTTGAAGGTTCTAAACCATGTGATGAAATTAAAGAACCTAAACAATAAGCAGCTGACGGAAATCTAACCTATATAATCAAATCAGGGGTTAACTTTATTTAAATCTCAAAATTAAAGAAGAAAATTATAAAATAAAAAACCTGAAATTTCTCTATTTAATGCAGTTATTTAAACATGCCTAAGAAAATCAAATTCTATGATTTTAGTTTGGCGGGTGTAGCATTTCAAATTTAATCCATTGATTCCCAAACAAAAAGTTAAATAAATCATTGACACCATAAATGTTAAAATAATAGATTCAGAATAGGGCTTCCATTTTATGTCGATTTACTGAAAACTTTTTTTATCATCTTTTTTTACCCGTTAAATATACACAGCCAGCTTCAAGGTGGGTCAATCTGAGGTTTTGGAAGCGCCGCTACGAATGTAATTTTTTTCTAACATTTAAAGTACAACAGCAGAAAATAAATATAAAACAGGAAAATATTTGGACTACGTTCCACGTAGTGGAAGCAACGTTAAAAACAATTCCGAACCGTTTTTTCAGCCGTGTTTAAACCACGATTGTTGTATTGAGTTAAACGTCGTAAATGATGTCATTACTTTTGTTCACTCTTTAAACCTAGAAATTTTGCATTTTAATACTTTAGATTTTGATGTTACGTAGCTTACGATTCCTCATTCTCCTTGACACATAATATTACAAAGCGTTGACGCCGTTCCCAACGAGGAAAGTGTGCGATGACCCCAAAGTGTTCTCAGAGGGTTTTATAATTTATACACAATAAAAAAAAATTTCTCAACTTCACCAAGAAAAATTACACTATAATTGCAATAAAAAGTTTCCAGAATAAATTTTTTTTTTGGTTTAAACTTCTTTTCTTATAACACATGAAATACTGTACCAGGACATCAGGACGTAGTAAAAGTGAAGCATGTAGTGGTAAAGGTTCCTTCCTCTTCAATCTACAAACTTGTAATCCCTAAATGATCACAATTTAACATTAAAGTTTATTCTGTAAGAGGCTATACATAAATTACGTTACACGTTAAGGGGGTCACTCAAAAATTTTGTGACGTCACATTAGGTGGTGGAGATCAAAAATGTGACCACCTGTGACAAAAATGGGCGAGTCAAAAAAGCATAAAATGTATGTAGCGTAATTTATGGATGACCCTAAGACTTGTCACTTCACAAGACATACAAGACATTTGACAAGAGGCCATAGCTTACTCAAATATTTCAAAAATGAATATAGCTTAAATATTTCCAAAAGTTCAAATCAATCCGTTTCAATAAGATCAAGAACAAAACATTATAAATAAAACACAACAATTTAATTTAAAAAAAAATTGATCACTTTCATCTCTTCTTTTGGACACCAAAAATGTTAATGAAATTCTGGAAATTGCACCTTGAAATGACTTGATGGAGCCAACTTCAAAGACCACATCTTTTCTTTTCTTCAATCATAAATCTTCATTTTCATATTTCTAAATAAAAATGAAATGAAAAAAAAAATTAAATAGTTGATTTAAATGACCCCACCCTTATCCACACACCATTTACTAACTATTAAATTTATTGTAAAAAAAAGAAAACACATAGTTTTTATTTTAAATAAACTTTATAATAACCCTAAAAATAATTTGGACAATTTTGTATTTCTAATCCTTAATTTTATTTAGGACTGTCTCATAAAAAAAATCTTGTAATTGTATAATATTTAGTAAATTACGATAAGTGAATTTAAAAGAAATTTTTTGTTATAAAATATTACAAAATTATTTTTTTTGAAGTGTGTGATTTGCTTAAAAACGTTTTGTATTAAAACTTTGATAAAGACCCAAAACCCAACCGTGTAAAACTATCAACACAATCTAACGTTCACACACACATACGATTATTATAAACGGGGAACTAGATAAAATTACAACAAAATTTGTTTCATAAAAAAAAAAGAAAAACGTAATTGATTTCAACATTAACAAAAATATTTTTTTTTTCTTTTCAATAAGGCAAAATTTATCATTTTCTTAAACTAATTGCACGACATGTAGACAATTGTGTTCGATTTGTTTCAGATGAAAATAAAACTGTACATTGTACGGACATGTGTTATATGAAAAAAAAAAAAAAGTTCTTTTATTGCGCATATTATTTAATCCGTATACAGTTTTATATTCATCTGGAACAAATCTATAATTGACCGATTTTCATGCTTAACATAATAAAGACAATCCTTTGTTTTAATACACTTAAAAAATTAACTATTTAAAATGAAAACTATATAATTGTAACAACGACATAAAATAACTAAACGTATAATTAAATTTTAGTGTTTCTTAAAAATCTATAAAATATCCAAAAAAAAAAAAAAATGTTCATTCATAACTCTATGATATGAAACTAATGTAAACTTCAAATTGTACATCCAATTTTAAAAACAAATCCGTCTTTAGACTCTTTTTTGTAATGACTAACATCGTAATTTTTCTTGATAAAATTTTTGTTTTCTTAAACTCGATCAGTAAAATAAGTGGTATATTAAATGTATATATATAAAATTCAATCTATGATTAATTTGCTCCTTGTAAAAATAATTTCTCTGCAATTTTACCAGCTATCGTTTTCGAGAGCATTTTTGAAATTTTGCTGACATTCGGCGCTCGTCCAATGCTGGACCAGTAAATGGGTCTCGGAATCCAAAGTCGCCTCCACTTTCAATAGCAATGAGTGCTTGATCAGAGATTTGGTTGAATTCATTCCCTAAAATTTAAATTAAATTCAATATTGATGTCATATCATAAAGGATATAAAAATTTATATCTAATGGGTACGACTAAAGTATTCAACAAAAAAAAATTACCTGTGAAGATTTCAGAGCAATTGTTTTACAAATTGGAATGAGCTCTTTGAGATATCCCTCGGGCCATAAAATTCGAGTAGCCAACCCGTGTCGAAGTGCTTCCGTTGCAGTTAATGTGTGTCCTGCCAATAACAATTCACTGGCCTAAAATTAACAAAAATTTATTTTTATATTATATTATTTTGTTGTTTGCAAACCACTTACAACTGCATGAGAGGCGACATGAGGTATCGAAACTGTGGCCGCTCCCTCAGGAATGCATCCCAATTTCGAGTGGTTCATTGTAAATGTTGCTTTATCTGATACAAAAACCAAGTCACACAGCGGTAACAATGCAACACCCAGGCCATAAACGGCGCCTTGAACTCCAGCAATTACCGGCTTTGGGAAATGGCCCAATGTTTGCACTAATTCCCTAAAAAAAAAAAACAAATCAAATTTAATATTCACTTAATAAGAAGTTTTTTAAATATTTTTGTATGACTCAAAACAGAGAGAAGATTGAGAGAGCCAGATCGTATGAGTACACGTGCTGCTCCCTACTTTGAAATTTGGAACTGTTCTTTAGTCACTCGTTAGCACATTTCTCCACTGTTCTACACTCGGAACGACTAAAGCACTAAAGCCTTGATTGTTTCTATATTAGACTTAAGCCTTTGAAAATGTTAAAAAGTGAAAAAAATTATAGTAGGATGAAACCCATTGGAAAAGAAAGAGAATATAACAAAAATGAAAAGAAAATTAAATTACGGTCGATCGGAGGTGGGGAAGTGCAAAAAAAGGGGGGGGGGGTGTAAGGGTAAAAACGGTTTATTTCGATTTCCGACAAAACTACAAATCCTATGGAAAAAATTTAATAGCAAAGTTGTAGGTAATAAGAAGATCTACAACTTTTGTACTAACACTTTTTTCACATAACCTTAAAATTTATGTGATATTCAATATTCAAATATTGTAATTTTTATATCAAAAATTTTAATATCAAAAAAATTGTCACTACTATTGCTATTATTATCATTGTTACCACTATTCAGCTTATATCATTTTTTTTTTCACTTCAAATCTATTATTTTTATCAAAAATCTAATTAATTACTAGACATAGTACCACTATGCGCAGTCGCTAATAGCCCTAGAAGTTGAAGCGACTTTAAAAATTTAAGAAAAAAAATATTTGTTTTGTTTTCTTTTACAAAAAAAAAAAATCTTTATGAAATTTGGTAAAAACTTGCCGCCTTTTATTGTTCCAAACATATTGTAATTTTTTTGATTTAAAATATTTATTTTTTCACCTTATTTTCAATTAATATTAAAAAAAAAAACACCCTAATTTTCAATCGAAAATTCTCACCTCAAAATATCTACTTTTTTAAAAAAGTCGGTAGGCTTTTTGTTTGTTGAAATATCTACTTTCCAATGATGCAAAAAAAATATATACATTACAATGTTAAATGTTCTCACAAAAATGCAATAATTGAAGTGTAATTTTTAAGAAATTGCTCAAAGTTGTATTTGTACAATTGTATTATGTACAATTATGTACTAGGTAAGTTTTCACAAATTTCATAAAAAAAAATTGTTGTAAAAGATAAAAATAAAAAACTAAAATTTTGGTTATTGGAATTTTTCACCTAAATTTTGAGGTTATGTGAAAAAAGTATTATCACAAAAGTTGTAGATCTACTTATTATCTACAACTTTACTATTTAAATTTTTCCCATGGGACTTGTAGTTTTGTCGGAAATCGAAATAAACCGTTTCTACCCTTAACCCCCCCCCCCCCTTTTCCACCACCTCACATAAGATTTCTTATATTCTCTTCCTTTTCTAATGGGTTTCCTCCTAATATATTTTTTTTGGGTTCAAAAATTATCGACCCTGTTCTATATGGTTTTAGCTGTTCCGAGTGTAGAAAAGTGCAAACGAGTGACTAAAAATTAGTTCAAAATTTCGTAGTCGGCGTAGGGGCAGCACGTGTATTCCGTGCGATCTGGCTCTCTCAACCCAAGGGGTGCTCACTTTCAAGGTTATTACTTTGCTCTGACGTCATTGGTATACGGTTTCTGACAGAAGCCATATGATATCTGCTATAATTGGTTCTTATCGCTACTATTGTTCTTATTGCGCATGGTTCTTATTACGCTCTATAGTATGAAATTTCATTTCGTTTCATATTGCTCAGTTAAAGTTCAAAATAAAATTTTTTTTAAAAAGCTTTTTTTTATATACTTTATTTTATTTTAGCAATATTGTTTATATTCCTTTTTATTTGTAATTTTCCTAGGTTTATCTAGTTAAAAAAGGTGGGTTTCTTTTCACAAAATAAAATAAGTTTCATTATGTTAAATGTTAATAATTAATTTTTATGAACATAATAAATATCAATTTGATTTTTCTGTATTACTTTATTTGAATTGAATAATGATGATATATCGTATCAAAACACTGGTTTGTTGACTGACGCGGGAATTCAAAATTTATAGCTAAGTAAAGTATAGATTCTAGAAGAAATATTCATTTTTCATTATTCAACTAAAATAAAATATCAAAGAAAAATCAAATTACCATTTATTATGTTCATAAAAATTAATTATTGACATATTGAAAATTTAAATTTGTTGTTAAAGGGATTTAATAACCTAAATAAAAAGCATGTAGTGCCAACCAAATGCAGTCACCAAGTGGAATCCCCCACAAACTAACGATAGCTAATGGCCTTTAACGCCTCTACTGGCTTCTGTCAGAAACAAAATACCGGTGACGTCATTTTCAGAGATCAAAGAAACACCGTCTAGTCAAGTGAGCATACCTTATGTATCTAATAACCTTGCTCTCAACCTTCTCTCTGCTCAAAGTTCAACTAAGCCAAGGTAATTTTTTATAAAATATTTTTAACACAGCTTTGGGTCTAAAAATACCACATAACTTAAGTACAATAGTCAATCAAAGAACGAAGTTACTTAAAGTTTATGTCAGCCTAAAGCACCTTCCAAGGCCCTCTTACTCTTGGTTTACTGTGCAGTTATCAGCGCTTCATAATTGTGCTCGAGACTGTACAATGGGAGAATTAAAAGTGTGTACCAAAATTCAAATCACGACCTGTACGAAATATCAAAAACTTTTATGGAGATAACTTATAGAGAATAAAATGCTCTACAAAAAATGTACTATGAAATTTGCCCATAAAGTTGGTAGCTGTGTCAAATAATTGGAAAAATCAAATTCAAAATTATTTCTACTCTGAATAAGCTAAAATATTAAAATTCGTAACTTGACAAATTTCTGATGATCTTTTAGGCTATTGAAAAAATATTTAAAATTTCTTACTTGACTCCTGAGGCCATATCTTGAGCAAGAGCCTTCCGTTTATCGGCATTTGAATGTATCAAAGACGCATAATCCAAGCCTCGACAAAAAATATTTCCTGCTGATGTCAACATAATAACGCGACACGACGAATCCTTCTTCAACACATTCAATGCATCACACAACTCTCTCATCGCCTAAAAAAAAATAATTTCTATCATTTTAAGCTTGTTTCCGATCAAAATACAACTCTACATTATACGGTACGAGTCATTTTTTTTTTTTACTTTTATGTCTTGTACCCTTTAATCTACACCGATGTATTAAGAGGTTTCTAACTTACCGCCACGTTCAAGGCGTTTTTAATTTTGGTCGTTTGTGGCGTCAAAATAATTTGTACTAAGTTATCGAATTTTCGCAAGCTGATCTCCTTGTAGTTGTAAGTACCGGCGTTTTGGCGACCGCTGGTGCGATGCTTTTCATCGCTTTCCTTCTGTCGCTGCTGATTTTCCGAGTCCAACGTCTTGACGAGACTCGCGTACGATTCCGCATCGCGACTTGCCTCCTTCCGCTTTTCCATTTCGGCCTTGTCCGCGGCATTATTCTCGTCCTTGGCCGATTTTTGTAGCTTTAGTCGCTTTTCACTGCGCGTCGGTGTTGTCTCAGACGGCTTGCCACGATACGTTTTCTCCTCGTTTTTCTTGACAAAAATCGGAACGCCACGTTTACGTTTATTTGATCGTGGTGTCGCCTCTGTGCTCTTTTCCTTCGAGTCGGGTACATCGTTCCAAAATGTATTATCGGAATTTTCTATGAAATAATTTTAATTAAAAACGAGAGAAAAATTTTATTTTATTGATCAAAAAAATAAAGTTTACCTTTTGATTTGTCGGCTTCAACGACGCTTAATCGACGTGGGCTCATACATTCACTTGAAAATGAACTTGAACTGGAGTGACGTCGAATGATTCGTGATGCTTCCGCACGTGGTGGAAACATAGAGCTGGGTGATGGAGGTGGTGATTGTATGGAACTTCTAACCGAGTCGTGTGATTTTTTTCTTTGTGGAGCCTAAAAAAAAAAAATTAAAGCCTTTTTTAAGACCATCAATATTGGTTACTCACCGGTGAAGCTGTTGGAGCTGGTAAATCTTTCTTTCGTAACGCTTTCGAGTTGACCTCAGGCGATGTAACCAACGCCGACATAATCATTCTCTTTTTCTTTCGCATCTCCTTCGTGAACGTATCAATTGATATGACCTTTTGCTTGTTCTTGATCAGCGGTGTTTTCTCGTCCTTTTCCACAGCATAGATCATGTTTAAGGCACCCTCGTCCATCAACAACTTGTCAACCTCGGAAAATCGTTTTTTCTTCTTGCTGGGACTTCCAGGTTGTTGTTTGTCCGCCTTGTCAGTTTCAACCTGTACGATAATTTCTTCGAGTACGACCGGTATTTTGTCATCGGTTTCGGCTTTGTCATCTTTTGGCGTTTTCGGCGAAATTTTAACCTTTTTCTTTGGAGTTTCTTCCTCGGGTATTTTTTTCTTTAGTTTCCCACTGGTGGGTGATTCTTTGGGTGGTGGTGGTGGAGGTGGTGAACTTGACGATGGGTCCCAGATAATTTTCTTTTTGATAATTCGAGATCGAGTACTGACTTTAACATCAGGCGTGGACGACTCGGATGGAGGTGACGTGGTTTCGTTTTTGGATTTACGATTTGTTACCGCTGGAATGTCAACGTGACCGCCTCGAGTTCTCATATTTTTCCGGAAATTGTTTTTATCGACGCCCGTTTCATTTTCGATGATTTCCACGGGAACGGGTATTTCGTTGAGTTCTGGCTCTTCGGTGATGCTTTTCCGACTGTATGTTTTAACCGTGCCAGATTCGTATTTGATTGGAGGGACGGGCTTGGGGCCTTCGTCGAACGTAAATGGATCGTTATTGCCTTCATTGTTATCGATTATTTTCGTGTTCGGGACGTTTATTTCAACGGCAGTGGCTTTGGGTCGCCCACGACGACGTGGTGTATTTTCAGGAATTTCACTCAGTTGTTTCAATGCGATTTCCCGAGCTAGATCGGGATCCATGATAACTTCACCTGAAGATAACATCACAAGACCAGCCTCTGATGACGTCGACGGAAGTGTACTCATCGTCGGTGACATATCCAACTCTGGTGGTGTATTATGAATATTTTTATTATTAATAACATTACTATTCTCAGCAGTTAACAATGGCGGTGACGATTCCTTGTTCTTTTCCATGTTATAAACATCGATTCCATCCTCTCCTTCTAAGATTTTAATCAATTCTTGGTCAGAAACTTTTTTTCGTGCTTCCGTTTTATCATCAGATGATGCATTGTCCTTTGACGGAGTCTTTTTTAGAATTTTATTGGCGAGATTGTGAAATAGTTTGGTGGCAAATAAAACATCACCTCCTGGTGGAATATCGGGGTGGCGAATCGTTTTCATTTCCACCACCTCTTTTTCGATTTCGGCTTTTGAACAAATAACACTACGAAGATGACGACATGGAATTTTCACGCCGAGACGCGATTGCGGCTCGGGATCATCGGCGTTATGTCCGAGTAAATAATCGGGTATGGAACGCCATGATTTTCGCTTCGCCGCCGGTTTCACGTCCGATGATTCCGTCGTCGTCGTCGTCGTGCTCGATGCGATAATTTCATTATTTTCGTTGACCGTAACAAAGGTGATATCGGCGGCGTTGTTTTCGTCGACATGAATCTCGGAGACTTCATCGTAGATGATAATCTCACCGGGTTTTTCTGTCGGCTCCTCCTCGATCACGACAGGTGTTCCATTTATATCGGTCCCGTCGGTTTCCTCGTCTTTTTTCCCTTTACTCTCGCCGTCGTCCCAGTCCAAGGCTATGATTTCGGCTGAACTTTTAACGGGGGTTACAACCTCGACGACATCGTCAGAGAAACTCCAGTCGGATGCAATTGCTTCGGCGACATTATTCGGTTTCTTGTTTTGGATTTCCACATTTACGACAGTAACGGACACCGAGTTGGTTTCAGGTTCTGATTTCACTTCCACTTCATCCACGACAACTTCTTCAATTACCACCTTACTCTTGTCTTCGTCACAATCTAAAAAATTGAACCAATTAACATTTCATCTTAAGTAAAGTATCATCATGATATTTAGCAGATTTGTTGACAAAAAATAGTTGAATTATAAAATTTAATAAAACCAATGTAATCAGAAATGGACATGGCAAGTATACATGAAAGATAAGGATAAAAGTATATTAGGTAATAACCCAATATTTCTACGCACTCTTCAACCAAAAACTTGTAACAAGGAGAAGCCTATGAATAGAACAGAGTTGGATATATAACTAAACCTATATGAAAGACAGAACAAAACGTTTGATCTCATACCAAGGCACTCTACAACTAACTAAAAGATATCCTCGTCATAGAAGGAACTTCTTAGAAAATAAAGAATATGAAGGTACTTCGTATGCATTTAAAAAATCATGAATAAATAAAAAACTATAGCCATAATTTTTGAGCTGTACATGACTTGTACCGTACAATCAACGTTCTTATTCTCATCTGGAACAAACTCGAAGACAACCACGATTGTTATGTTTATTAAAACGTCATCAATGACGTTGTAATTTTTATTTAAGACCACGTTAACCCTTCTTAAAAAGTGGGGCAGAGAAATAGGAAGGACAGTACTAACAAATCGTCACAGAGTATCATATTAGTCTTTTCAGGGGGGGGGAAATCACCATGCTTATATCCTTCGATATCGTTCATACTGAGACGATAGGCGATTTATCACAAGTTATATATACAATACAAACAGATGAATACTTAAAATTTTAAGTAAATTTTAATTGTGATTTGAACTTAAGGTCAAAATTTGAAAGCGATTGATAAAGTTAATACCCGCTCGCTTTGCTGAGAGTATCTAAATTTAATTGATTGATTAAAAGATTCCCTAACTTCATAGCGAATTATAAAAATTAATCTATTTTGACAGAACAAAATGATAGATACTTCCAGACTTTAGATCCTAAGTAAGTTCATCAAAATCCTTAAAATTGAAAACTGCAAGTATAAAAAATTCCTTTAAGAAAATCTTTCATACCAATAATGTCATTTAAAATAGTTCAGCTATTTTAGTAGAAAAATTAGGAGCTATCCTACAAGGACCATTCTTTTTTTAGAATAAATGATATTCAATAATATGTTGAGATCCGAGGTATCTTTAACAAAACTTCATTAAAATTTGTTCCGTTCAGTAATTGTTAATTATTTCAAAATTTACTATATTATTTAAATACGTTTATTTCTAATTAGAATCTTCGACAATGAACAATAAAGAAATTCAAATATTTAAAAAATTTCATCATTAATTTTAGCGGGTGTTAAATTGAAATTCTTATTTATTTTTCACTAAAATTTTATCAATTGTTTAATTTAAACTTTGTAGAGAATTTCTTTCGCTACTGTATAAAATTGGTCAGGCCTTCTTGAGGAAAATGCGTTAAAATGCTATTTCGCGAACTTTAACAAAACTTTCTTTTAAATACACGGTTCCTGTAGGATACAATTGTTATGCTATCCTATGGGATTCACGTGTTTTTTTTTTTTTCACTATATATTACTGACGCGAAATATAGATAAAAACTATACTGGAGTCCGATTGTATATTATATCAACATTTGAGCTCAATTCGTACAGAATAAGGACCAACATAACATTTTTATATAATATAGAAGAAGATACCAATAAAACAGGCAATACGTACGACGTACAATAGCCATCCGCTATGCCAACATAATTATTTTGTCATTTGTAAAGGTAAAAATGGTTTATGTGGGTTATCCTTAGGAGATAGACATATACCGTCGCGGACTTTTTGATCAACCTTTTCAAGATACACAATTTCGCTGCATATAAGTTTGATCCATCTCGTAAGATTTAGTAAGATTTTCCCGACTTTTCTCTACTAAATTATGTATAAATTATAGTCATTAAGTTACCGAGGACTAATAGCTATATAACAAAAAAAAGTTTCAACAAATTCCGTTCAGTAGTTTTTGCGTGAAAAGAGAACAACAAACAAACAGACAAAAATTTTCTACAGTTCTATTATATATAATTTATAATCAAGGGACTGTCAAATTTCGTTCGTTATAAGCGATATTCACTTTCGCCGATATGTATCGCTTAAAGTTAACAATTCGTTATAACTGAACATAACGTCCAATTCACACATATACATTAAAACCAGAGGCGTGCGGTCCATTCATGTTGTAGATGCGGCGCATGTCTTTGGATTGTAAGACGATTTTAAAAATTGAATATTTTTTATGATTTATTCATTACATTTTTAATTTACGTAATTGCATATGTAAAATCATTCTAAAAATGATATATTTTTATCATTTATAAATATTTTAATTTACGTAATAACTAAACGTATCACTCATAAAATTGGCATAGTTTACTAAATCAAATGAACGGCAAAAGCCGAATGAATGCGTTGGCGACAGTAGCATGCGATTGTTTGCTTCGAATTGATCGCGCATGCGCACTAGTACGGTCGAATACTATCTATCTCGGCATTTAACATTGCCGATTAACGGTCTGCAGATGCGTTTGCCGTTTTGAATCTAAATAGTGAATTTAATTGTTACTAATACTTTTCGTGAGTTATTTTGAATTATTGACCCAAAGGCCATACAAATGTTCTGTTCTTTAGGATAAGAACAATTTCGTGGTTTTTAAATACATTATATGATGCGGTTGTTGATGATTTTTGTAAGAAGGAGCGTCGAATAAAGCTAATTTAAAAAATAAATTAATAATAAAATAAATTTAAAAAATGTGGTTCTTATACCCCCCCCCCCACTTCTAACCGCATGCCTTGTTTCCAAAGGCACCGCACGCCACTGATTGAAACATATACAAGTAATTGTGTAATGTGTATGTTTTAAATGTATGTATGTATTTATCATTTCAGGTATGAATTTTTAATCGACTTTAAAAAAAGGCAGAGATTCTCAATTCGACTGTATTTTAATTGTTATTTTTTGGACATTTGAAATTTTTCATTATTGATTTTTTAACGTTTTTAATTGTAATTATTATAAATTTGTAAATAATAAGACATATCACGGGACCCGAAGGTTTTGTACGTTACAACCGGTTGTTCATTATATCCGGTGTCGTTATAAACGATTTATACTGATATAGATAAAATAAAATACTTACTTGAAGTTTTCTCTTCAACAACGACATCATCTGAAGCCTCTATTGTAGTATTCATCACAGTTTCATTTACGTCAATGGAATTATTTTTATCGACGTAAATTAAAGCAAAATTTTCAACGTCACCGCTGTCTGTGCCTTGGTCAGATTTATTCAACTCATTTTCAGCGTGATTTTCTTCAGCAGCTTTACTCCCATTATCTACAATTACTTCCTCCACGTTATTATTGATTGGTTCAGGCTGAACAATTACTTCTTTGGCAGCGTCTTTTGGTTCCTCGATTGTCGCCTTTGATTGGGGAACGTTGGTCGTCTTCGTCGCATCCGACTCCTGGAGGATATCAACGTTGGCGGGAACAACAACCGCATTTTCCTCCATTTTTCACACACAACGCCGGATTTTGTATCTATAACAGCGTAAAAGGGGAGTATTAATATCTGGTTTTAGGTTAAATTTTCTAATTGCATTTCTCTAGTTGCAATGTCTAACCTAACTCTTTTATGCCACTGACAATCCAATTAACATGATTCGATTATATTAATGCAATTATCGGGGGGTATTTGGAAAATTGATGAATTATGGGTTACTTATCTTACGTTTACTTACTTAAGTAGTATTGACTTAATTTTCAAACGGGAAACGTGTTTGTAATTCAGCCGAATTGCGATTTCAACATTGCTTTATTAAATCACCAAATCGAAATTGGGGCTTTCGATCATTTGATGCGTGGTTTTTTGGGCGATTGAATGAAATGTTTGAGATAAATTAACAATTATTTTCTTGTTTACGATTGCAGTCTGTATACACCATTTTGTTACACTGGTTACACTTGCCGTGCCGGCTTGGTGTTGCGTGTTTAATGTTGGATGCACTGGCATTTTTAATATTGGCATGGCGCAGTGTTTTCGAATACTGGTTGTGTTACGTTGTTGTGCTCTACAGACTGATACAATTTGGAGGTGTGTATTGTTGGTGGACTTAAACTGAAGACGTTTACACCAATAAAAACCATCGTAAGTGTTTAGTATTGTACCGAACAACTGGTGATATGGCCCAAATAAAAAAAATCTTAATTCTTTTAATTGCATTTAATAAATTTATTCGATGAAAAAATAAAACTTCAAAAAATTGCCTTTTCTCCAAATTAAGAAGTTCTTATCTTAGGAATGTCTACAATTTATTAGTTTATTGCACTTAAGGGTTGCTTTCCATTTACACAAAAACGACCTCTGTGTAACGCAGTGTTCGATACACAGCGTTCCATTTATTAGAATGTCGAACACGGCTGAACACTGCGCGACACTCGAAAAAGCCGTGTTTGGCCGTGTTTCACCGTGTTTTGCCCAGGATTACCAACACAAAGAGAAGAATTCTCTTCTCTGCCTATGATTCCCTATGCTT
Source organism: Sisyra nigra (assembly GCA_958496155.1). Lineage (NCBI taxonomy): Eukaryota > Metazoa > Arthropoda > Insecta > Neuroptera > Sisyridae > Sisyra > Sisyra nigra. The sequence goes on from OY292315.1 coordinate 3,066,024, forward strand.
ATTAGTTATTCAGGTTCTTCAGGTTGGTATTAAAAAACCCAAAAATGCAGTCTAGTATTTGCTCTAGTCGCTCTAGTATTATTTTGAGATAACTCTGTTTCATTTCGCAGAGTAACGCAGAGTCGCTCTGTGTTAATAAATGGAAAGCAACCAAGGTTTATATTGGTTTATATGTCTATAATCGTAGATATCGTATATACAGAGTGTTCCAGAAACCAAAAATTATAGAATATAACAGTGGCGTGCAGTCTATGGATGCGCCCTAATTTCTTTCAAAAATATATGAGTAAATATTAGTAAAATTTCAAACAAATCTAAATCTAAACATTCAACTTACAATAACAATCAAATATAAGACCAAAAAACATATTTGAAATCCGTGGCTTAAACAACGTGGCCCCTATACACCATAATGATATGATGAAATGAGACAGACTTATGTAAATATTCTGTGGAAGCTGCTTGGGTTGTAGAATCCATTTAATATACAGCGATGCAACATACTCGCGCATGCGTATGCGGTGTCTTATGGACCAACTTGCTAAAACGGTTTGCTTGATTGGATGCTACACACTGAAATACCGCATATAAGATTCCATAACTCGATTCAATAAAACAGAGTAAGCCAAATAATAAACGTATAATATATGGCAGCCACATTGTTAAAAACAATATTGTAATTAGTGCGTTTGTTTTTTTTTTACATTTTTAAATTATTTTCTAGAAGTTTTAATTTGAAAAATTTAGCTTTTATATCCACATGGCTTTAGATTGCAATTGCATAATTGAAAATTTTTTCAATAAAATTTTTGGCCTCACACCGCTTATAGAAATAATTATTAAAAGCAGAAGGCCAAAACCTACGTTAAGTATAACTAGCGCTACAAAGAAATTTATTTGACATTTTCAAAGTAAAAACGTTGTTAAAAACGGCTTCCTTGTACAAAAATTTACAAGGCATTTTCATAGTAAAATTTACAATAATAAAAAATAGCTTCCCTACTCGCAAATTTCACCGCACGCCACTGGAATACAATATTATAAAAGATTTCAAAAATTACTTAATGATTAGAGGGGAGGGGGTCATTTTATTCTTTTGCATCGGGCAGAGAAATATCCGTAATATCACTTTACAGCTTTAGTTAAACATATTAAACTAGCTTCTAAAACCTCGTACTGGACAATGATCGTATTAATAAAATTTGTCTCCTACAAGAATTAACATTGAAAAGTCTTCCTATTATTCTCGAAAACCAAGCAAAAATTTTAATCTTTATTTCCAGATCTATATGATTTGATCGTTAAATCTTGACATCAAGAATATGATCGATATGATAGACTCTTTTGTGTTTATCTGGAGCACCCTGTACTTGTATCATATATTCTTTTATGAGACATAAAATTTTGAAAAGAAAAATTAGCGGGATGTTTTATTAATTTATGGATTAACCATGAAAATTTGGTCATATATCCTAAAAACATATTTTTAAATATATTTTGGGTGACGTAGAAGAAGGGCCGGTAGAGGCCTCTAGGAAGTTAACCTATTTATTTTTTTCTTTTGAGTCATTTTAGTTATTCATAATTTGATAGAATTAGTATTAAAGTTAACAAAAAACGTAGTATTGAAGTTAGTTTATAATGAGTATTAAAATGGAAATCAAATTTTAAATCAATTTTTTAAGAATTTCGAACTTTGCACTTTTTGGACTCTGTACGATATTTTTTTTTTCTGAACTACATCTGCTAAAGGTAAAGATGGTAAATCATAATATTTTATTAATGCTTCCTAGCGTAATTATCCTACAATAAAACTAACATTAGATTAATGAAACTAAAAACGTTAACAAACAACATTTTCCTTAAGCTTATCATCAAATTTTCTGATAAAAAACTTACAATTCATATGTTAATGCAAAACTACATAAACATGATAAAAAATGAAACGTTGAACATTAAACTGTATACGATAAAATTACATCTTATCATTTCTGTGAAAATTTAAATACGTTTCCACTAGTATTATTTTGCATAATACCATACCAATTCTTCTCTGAAAAAGTTCAAGATTTATTATTTTTGTAATCGTTGTTCGTGGTTTGTAGACTAAAATGGCCGAGCAAGATATTATTATCACCGTGGAAAACAAGGTGCAAATCATCAAATTCAATCGACCTGCCAAGAAAAATGCGCTTACAAGAAATATGTATCTAAAAACGGTGGATGCTCTAAAGAAATCGGCCACCGATGACAACATTCGAATCACTGTATTAACAGGAGAAGGAAACACTTTTTCAGCAGGACACGATTTCAAGAAAAGTATGATGGATGAAGTTGTCGATGACAAACCATTCGATTTATTGAAGTAAAAACGATGAAAATCTCCAAATTTTTCCAGTTTACAATCAGTTCTAATTTTAGAAATTTCGCTGATGCAATCATCGATTACCCGAAGTTGCTGATAGGTGTAGTTCCGGGACCGGCTGTTGGTATTGCGTGTACAGTATTAGCCCTTTGTGACATTATCTATTGCTCCGACAATACATACTTTTGGACCCCGTTTTCTCGACTAGGATTAACAGCCGAAGGCTGTTCTTCTTATACTTTTCCAAAAATTCTCGGAAAATCTAAGGTAGAGTACATTTAAATCGTTACCATAAAAGGTATAGAAAGGAGGTGTATCGCTCTGTTTATTTAGGGCACTGTATTACCGACATACTGTATAATACAGCAGAGAAAGCCAGATCGTATGAATACACGTGCTGCCCCATACTCCGAAATGTGGAACTATTCCTTAGTTGCTCGTTTGCACTTTTCTCCACTGTTCTACACTCGGAACGACTAAAGCCATAGAGAAACGGTCGAGGCTTTACTGCTTTAGGCGGTTCCAGTGTAGAACAGTGGAGGAAAGTGCAAACGAGCGACTATGAAATAGTTCCAAATTTTGGAGTTGGGGGCAGCACGTGTATTCATTGCATACGATCTGGCTTTCTTAATCTTCTCTCTGTATAAAGTACTAGCTGATACTCGCGACGTCGTCTGCATAGGTTATTATGTTAAGAACATATTTAATTTACATAACATTTAAAAAATTTAGAGCAAAAATATATTAAAAATAACCGGAAACCCCTTAGCGTAGAACATTTTTAACTATATGCCAAAAAATTGCTCCTAAATTGCTACTTCAGAATCCGCTATTGCTCCAAGTGTATAGTTTAGTTAATCAATAATTAATTTTTTTTAAATTAGTAAATTCAAAAATAAAAATTTCTATGTAATCCAAAATAATCAGTATTTTTAATTTTTTTTTTCAAATTGTTTCTTAAATACTCTTTCCGGATCCGCCAACTGCTCCAAGTGTATAGGTAATTAATAATTCTTTTTTTAAACTACTCATGTTTATCAGATCCAACGGCAGTTGATGACGTCATAGTACAACAATACATGTATAAATAGTTACAAATAATTAATTATTAAAAATATTACAAAAATTTGATCAATTATTTGCGTAATGAAAAGAGCAGATAGAAAACTTAAAAAAAAATTTAAATTAAAAATTATTTTGGGTTTTATAGCGATTTTAATTCTTGAATTTGAAAATTTTTTAAAAATTTAATTATTAATTAACTATTAACTATACACCTGGAGTAATTGCGGATCCGGAAGAGCATTAAAGGAGCAGTTAAAAAAAAAAAACTAAAAAATGTGACTTTTTGTATTTTACAGCAATTTTAATTTTTAGTTTGCAAATTTTTGAAAAATTAATTATTAATCAATTAATAACTATACACTTGAAGAAATTGCGAATTCTGAAGAAGAAATTTTTCGGTATATAGTTTAATTAAAAAAAAAAAATGTTTCTCGCTAACTTAACTTTTTTTAGTTAAAAAATATATATGCAATAATAAAAAGGAGTGTTAAAATGTGATTTGATTATTGTAACGGTTGTTACTTAAAAATGTTTTTTGAATCTATTTTTGCAAAAGATATTTTAAAAACTTCTAAACAAAAAAATTCAAAAAATCTTTATTAATCTAAAATCTCGCTGAGCTGCATTAAGTCTACGCTCAAATATGAAATAATCAGTAGGCAGTGAAAGAAGAAGCATATTCTCTTCAGCCCATGCGCATTAAATCGTTTGCCCCACTCAATCAAAGCGACGAAAAATCCACCGCATAACGCGTTTTGCTTGTAAAAATCGTATTTTTAAAAACTTTAATTACTTTGTTTTTAAAGAAGATATCGTGATAATTCTTTTTTTAGATAAGGACCAAGTATATAAGAAGTAAAACAAAAAAAAAATTGATCGAAATCTAGACAGTAGTTTTTGAGTTAAAAGCGAACATTGGAAAACAGCTATCATTTTATTTATATAGATTTGATATCCTTTATTTATATCCTTGATATTGTAAAAGTTTTGGTTATTCTTTACACACCAATGAAATAGTCTCGAACTATTGCTATTTTTACTGTATATGTTTTACAACATTAAAGGCTCTTATATTAAATCTATGAAAGGAGTTAGTATTGAGAAATTTTCGGAAAATTACGTGGGGCTCGCTATTGAAAAAATATGATAAATTTACGGACGAGCTACTATTGCAATAAGCCCTAAAAAAAACGGTAGGAGGGGGGTCACTTTTAAATTGGAAAACTTCGTGGGGGTCACTTTTGAAAAAATAAATAAACAAAACTACGAGGAATCACTACTGAACGATGATTGGAAAATAACAGGAGGGGACACCTTCATAAAACTACGTGAGATTACTATCGAAAAACTTCTAAGAGTCACTATCAAAAAAAGCTCTATACAACCTGGTAGTTACTTCGTGAATCATCCCTTAACTACAATAAAATAGACAAAAATGCAGACCATTTTAGATAACTAACATTGACCATTAAGACTACCTCAAGTAAAAAAAAAAATAGTTGTGGTCATTACAATATTTATATTGCATTATAATTGTAATCTTAATTGCAATATTTGAATTCTTATGTTAATAGTAAATGACTGCCTTCAAAATTGAATTTTTATTTTGCTTCAAAGGTAACCAACTGCCAACTATTCTAAAACTATTTTTCTGATTTCAAAAAAAAAAATCAATTTTGATCTTCTATTAGAGATATACAGCCCCTATAGTTGTTAACATTACGTAATACCAGTTAAATTTGTATATTTAGGCCAGTGAAATGCTATACCTAAACCATAAACTGACCGCCGACGAGGCTCTACGACGAGGCTTCGTCGCCGAAGTCCTAACCGAACAACAAATCAAAAAGGACATATGGAACCGTATCAACGATTACGCCAAATTGGCGCCGGGCTCCATTCAACAGTCGAAACGTTTGGTGACCATGCACGAGAAGGAATTACTCCATAAAATCAACGAAGAAGAAGCCGACACACTGCACGCCAAATATCTGTCCGAGGAAACAATGAGTTGTCTACAAGAAGTCTTCTTCGGCAGCAAACTATAAATTATATTCCATTTATTTCAATTTTATATTTTGTTATTACTAGTTGGGAATTTTATTAAGAAAAATAAAACGCATAAAACCAAAAAAATTAGAAATCTTTTTTATCGACTCCAAAAAAACGGATGTATTTATTTGAAAATCAAGGCAACCTGATTGTTGATTTAACAAATGCGAAACCATTGTAAGTTTGATTTTGTGGTGAAATTCAGTTGATATTAAATTAATTATTCGTACAACATCCTGATCAAAATAGGTAACCAAATTAGGTGAGCAATTAATTGATCATTTCGAAATATCAGTTATAGGATTTTTTTAGACAAAATGGCTGATTCAAATGAGGAAATTAACACTGAATTACGCGACAAGGCTCAAACTGACAACATGGCGTTTTATAAATCTCCCAACTTAGACATGAAAACGGTGGATTCCGAATTGGAAATGAAGGCTGCCGGTCAGAAACAACACGCGCCCGAATCGCCGAAAAAGTGTGAAAAAACGGGCGATTCTCTCGATAGTCATGGCGGAGGCCAAAACATATCGATCGATTCCAAAAAGGTAATTAGATAAATACGGACGAGGAGTCCTATTTGATTGGGGGGGTTAGAGTTGCCAACAAAAAGAAATTAAAACGGTCAGAATAAAAACCAGTTAGCATAAATTCGTATTAACGGTATTTGGAATACGGTTATCGAAAACGGGGTTTGGAAAAATGGAAGTTTGAGGGAACGAAAAATCTAGCTAAATCTCATAACTGGGAAAATTCGTTTGTTAAAATACGTATTTTCAAGTCTTTATTATTAGATAGTAATATGATGCATTGGTGAATAAGGGATTGCCTATACATCAACATGGTATTAGTTACTGAATGAAAGCACGTGGGGAAATTATTAATCTAATTTAATTTCCAGTACATACTATTAGAAATTAAAAAAAAATTAATAAATCGATTATCAAGGGATGTTTTAAATAGTTAATGATATTTTTTTTTTTTAGGGGACCGAAGTGGATGTGACTGATCAATTATGTCGGGACATGCAAAAAAAGTTGCAACTACAATGCGACGCGGCACACCAAGCTCAAACTAATTTAGATAGTTCACATCAAAAACCCCAAGGAAGTCGACCACGTAGCGTTTTCACCTACGCCACAGAACAAGTAATTAAACTAAAGTCGTGGTATACGAAATATTAGAATGGAACGAACATTTCAAAGTTTATTAATATTTATTTCAATAAGCAATAGCAACTGAAAGTTTTGAGATGAATTTTTTTGAAATTTTTTCGTTCCACTTTAATGTAGGTATATCTCATTGTTTAAAGGGTTCTTTATAAAGCTTCTTCCATGAAGTATATAAAAGGCGAAAAAGCCGGAAAAAATGACGTAATTCTCAGACGAAAAGTTTGCGTTATTCTCAAAAATTTGATGCATATTAATGTTCCCTTGGGTGAAAACTTAAAAGAACTTTTTGTCTTAGAATTGCGTCATATACCTCCAGTTTCCGGCTTTTATGTATTATTTGTTTAAATTCCAAATGGTTTAATTTTTAGATAGCAACTTCGGCTAGTTTATTACTACAACAACAAGACCAAAGTATTATCGCAGCCATTCCAAATCTAAACTCGCTCCAACAACCAACCGTTCCCTTTCCAAATTATCTGCAAGATCAAAATATCTCGAGTGCCACCATACCGTCGCAAGCACTTGGTACCAATCTGGTCACCAGCAGCAAACTGTCCGAGGCGGTGCCGAATTTTATTCCGGCCAACAGTTGCGAGCCCAATGTGAAAACTAGCAAAGAGTGCGAATTTAATACAACACTACGGGCGACCAGTTCAACGCCGAACACAACCACCTCGAAAATGAGCGACTATTTTTCCGATTACGAGCGAAATATGTCGGGTGTCGATTCGCATCATCTCAATCAAACGATCAGCGATTTTGATTTCAGCTCGAAATACTATGCGCCCCGGATCACCCATGAATTTGACTCGCAAAGTTTTCAATTTGGACAAAGCACGGCACCATTTCGTCCGAGCAGCTTAAAGGACTCTGATTATAATATCAATGGGAAAATTAATAAAGGTTTTAGATTAAAATCTCTCGCTGTATAGATTTTCATTTATTTTTTATCGTTAGAAACTCAAATTGGAAATTCTTCCAATCAAATTCCGAACTGGAGATCTACCAATAATCGAATCAATGTACCTACGAAAATTCCCTTGCAAATTGCCGCATCGAACACGATAATTCCGACGTTGCCACCGCCAATGTCGGCAATGAATTATTATAATACGGACGAAATGCAACATTATACTGCAGTTGTGAGTATTTTGGAATTAAAAATCTACATTTGAAAACCTAATATTTGAAGGATAGGTTAATCTATACTAATATATAAAATTGAAGAGTTTGTCTGTTTGATTGTTTGGTTAAACGCGGTAATCTCAGGAACTATTGGTTCAAATTGAAACATTCTTTTTAAGTTAGATAGCCTAATTATCGACAAAGGCTTTAGGCTATACGACATCACGCTACGACCAATAGCAGTAGAGCATTAATGGAAAATGTTGCAAAAACCAGGAAAATTTTTTCCTTTTGAGAGCGTTTGTTGCCTGCCCTGCGTAAATGGTTCAAGTTACGCAAAAATCATGTACAACAAAATTGTTCCTCTTAAAAAGTTCTAAAAAAATAGTCCGCGACGACATATGTCTATCTTTTAAGGTTGGCCCGCTATAACCTTTTTAATGGTTATTAAAGTTGTTTCAAAAATAATTCATTATTAGCGAAATTGTTTTTAGAAACATATTATTAATTCTTACCCAAATAAATACGGTTTTTAAAGAAATTTGGTATGATGATAAATGACAATCTGAGTCATTAAAAAGAAAACTTTTTGTTACGGGAAAATGTCTCATTTATCCGGGAAATTGAAAAATGGGTTGGTGAAAAAAAAAAATGAATATTGGTAATATTTAAGTATGATGATAGCTAAATATGTAAATTATTATCTACATAACGTTTTATTTCGGAAAAATTTCTCATTTCAACGGGAAAATAGAAAAACTGGTTTAAAGAAAAATCATGCTGAAACTAAACGTTTTTAGCTGATTAGAATAGAGTATATTAATAGTTATACAGTCTTATTTTTATGCAGGAAAAATGTGCGGTTCCCGCAGGATAGATATGTTTTTATTTTTCACAGAGCAAAAGATTACCATAATTTCTTACAATGAGGTGGTTTATTGAGAGTCAGAGAATAAATATAGGCTACCTTTTATGTCAGAATATAGCACGGTTCCCGTAGGATAGAATAAAAATGCTATCCTTCAGAAACTGAGTATTTAAAAGGAGTTTCGTAAAAGTTTATGGATAAGCGTTTTAAGAAATTTTCCTCAAGAAAGATTGGTGTACCTTTTATCCAGGAAAAATGTACAGGCCCGTGGGCTAGATACGTTTTTATTTTTCATAGAGCAAAAAATCGACATAATTGTACTCTTCCCGTGGGATAACAAGACAATTGTTTCTTACAGGAACCGTGTATTTAATAGAAGTTTCGTTAAAGTACGTGAAATAAAGTTCTAGCGCATTATCCTCAAGAAGGGCTGATCTCTTTTTTAACCAGGAAAAATGTACTACTCCCGTGGGATAGATATGTTTTTGTTTGTCATAGAGCAAAAGATTGATATGATTATTTGCAATAGGGTAATTAAAAGGTCAGAGAAAAATATAGATTATTGATTCGTATGTTAGAATAATGCACGATTCTCAAAAGATAGCATAACAATTGTATTTATCCTGCAGGAATCGTGTTTTTAAAAAAACTTACCCTAAAGTTCGTGAAATAGCGTTTTAACACAATGATTTCAAAAAAGTTTAAATAAAAATTACAATTTCTACAGCAAAATATGATTTTTAATTTAACATCCGATAGCATCGGTAAATTGATAATGAAAATTTTTGAAGCATTGAAACTTCTTTCATTGTTAATTTTTGAAATTTTATAATGTTTAGAAATAAACGTGTTAAATTACTATTGAAAAATTTGAACTTGGTGAAAAACTCAGTTAAATATATTATAATACATTCAACATTTTCGAATTGTATTGCTACTTAAGGAACAGAAGTAAGTATAAGTATTTTATAATATTCATAAAAACGTATAGAACCAATAAGATAGCTCTTCTAGATAGCTATATAAAATATGATCCTGGAAAAGTAGTTTATCTGATTTTCATGAACTTTCTACGAATCAAAGATCTAGAAATATCTATCTGCCTTTTTTTGTTGATGGGATGAAAGTTTCCATTATTCAATTATTATTATTTAGATACGCTCAGCGAAGCGGGCGGGAACCAGCTATTATATATAAATATGAACTATGTTGACTTATTTGATAAATTTCACGTGAACGAAGTCAAGGGTGGTCACTAATTTTATATGAAATGGTTTTGTTAGTTAACCTTTCATAAAATATACTCAAATCGAGATGAACTAAAATTTTTTTTTTTTTAGGATAATTGGCGTGATCATGAACTAATGGAACCCGGTACAGGAGGTGCCATGGCTACGCCTCATGGTACGATCACGTTAAGATTACACGATCGTGTTCGGTAAGTTCCTATCTTTAATTTAATCTTAAAAATTTAGTTAACGTAATGTAATTGTATAGAGTTGATATGACTTTGGATCGAGCTGTTCGTGTGGTCAATTTCAAAAATAATATTGTGGTCAGTGTGTCGGCCACGGGGTCCGCTTCAGGTTTGCTCCATCCAAATGGTCGTGTTTATCAGTACGGAAGTCGGGTTGAAATTTTGGCTCATGACCAACATTCCCACAATAATAAGTATAAGGATATTGGTACAAGTGGAATTGATTTCATTGGTTTAAAACGAGTTTTCTTTTAGATACGCAAAAATGTGGTATAAGGGCGTTTCTTTCACGTCTGACCAATGTGCGCTGGTTTATTTGGTTGATAGTGCCGGCACTAGGACAACAACCGATACATTTTCTGATCTCAGCCAAGATTTTAGTCTCTCGATTTTTTACAAGTACTTAAATTTTGTAATTCGATTACTTTTGAAAGTGGTATAAATCCACTATTTTGAAACATATTAAGCAAAAACAAATCTTACGGAAAAATTCAGGCAGTCAGTAGTTTTAAAAGAAAAGCTTGAATATCTTCAAACAATATAAAGTGTATTTAGACCACGTTCAAAAATAACGATTCATTTTTCTTAAGCCCCTTGAGGTATAGGCTAACAAACAGTCAGATCGTTAGAGAAGATAATCTAACATACATACAGTGAAACGTTTAAGACGAACATGAAATAATATTGTGATAACACCCATCACGTACTATAAATTTATACATGCTTTTTCTTTTAATACGAAACCAAAATAACTTTACACAAAAAAAATCAAATTTTAAAAAAAATTGCTTTAAATATCTGATTTTTTTACCAAAATATATCATTCTTTTACGCCTTATAACGAGGTTTCTTTCGTAACCTATTAGTCCTTAATACCCTTGTATTCAAATACCCATCGAGTTCTATTAACAGCGGGCTTTGTCTCGCCTATAATAACTTTTAAATAGTGTACTAAAATATTTTTTTTGTTATCACATTAAACGGTGATATAAACTATTTTGATGCCTTATATAACAACCCCTCTTGAGGGTTAAGGCGTAAGACCTAATAATATAGGATTCCACCATAAAACGACCTTCAGCGAGATGGTTAATGGATGAAAAGTATTTGATATTCAATTAAATATGTCAATAAATATATTGTAAATTTAATCCAGTCCAGAATTAGACTAGAAATAAAGCCTTTGAAAATGGTAAAAAGTGAAAAAAAATTATAGTAGGATGAAACCCATTAGAAAATAAATTACGGTCAACCTGAGGTGGGGAAGTGGAAAAAGAGGAGAGGTTGAAGGGTAAATATGGTTTATCTCGATTTCCGAAAAAACTACAGGTTCTATGGAAAAATTTTAAACGGCAAAGTTGTAGACAATAAGAAAATCTGCAACTTTTGTACCTACACTTTTTTCACATAACCTCAAAATTTATGTGCAAAACTCCAATAACCAAGTTTTTGGTTATTTATTTTTACAAAAAAAAAAAAATTTCAGTAATTTGGTAAAAATTGGCCTTTTAATGTCCCAAACACACTGTAATTTTTTGATTTAAAGTATTAATTTTTTCACCTTATTTTGACTTAATATCGAAGAAGCACCCTAATTTTTAATCGAAAATTCTCACGTAAAACAACTGATTTTTTTAAAAATCGGTGAGGTTTTTCTCGTTGAAACCTCTACTTTCTGATGGTGCAAAAAAAACATTATAATGTTAAATGTTCCCAGAAAATGCAATAATTAAATTGTAAATTTTAATAAATTGCCCAAAGTTGAATTTGTACAATTGTATTATGTACAATTTTGAGCAATTTATTAAAATTTACACTTTAATTATTGCATTTTCTGGGAACATTTAACATTCTTAAGTATATATTTTTTGCACCAATGGAAAGTAGATATTTCAACGAACAAAAAGCCCACCGCCTTTTTTAAAAAAGTAGATATTTTGACGTGAGAAATTTCGATTGAAAATTAGGGTGCTTTTTCAGTATTAGGTCAAAATAAGGTGAAATAATAAATATTTTAACTCAAAAAATTAGTGTGTTTGGGACATTAAAAGGTAAGTTTTTACCAAATTTCATGAAACAATTTTTTTTTGTAAAAGATAAAAATAACAAACCAAAAATTTGATTATTGGAATTTTTCACATAAAATTTTAGGTTATGTGAAAATAGTGTTAGCACAAAAGTTGTAGATATTCTTATTATCTGCGTACGTCAAGCTAGCCTTGGCAACCCAGCCCAATCAAATGAAACTATGCTAACGATTTAGTGCTATTTTTGTGCTAATTAGTTGCCGTAGTTTAAATTTTGTTGCTCGTGCCGTTTACGAAATTTTTATAACAAGGCTAGCTTAACCGTCAAGCTAGCCTTGTTATGCAAAACATGCATTTAAGTGCAATAAAATTTTGAAAAATATACGTCAAATAGTTTTTACTAATTTGTCGCTAACAAATTACTAGCAAAAAACTATATAAAGTTCTTAAAAATTGTAAAAAATACTTGCTTGTAAAAAAATAATTTTCATATCCCCCTCTCTGAGGAAGAAAGGTAGGCGTGAAACCAAATAGCACAATACTTCTTCAAATTAAATAATAAAAAATTAAATTGTTACCTATATATCTTTTTAAATAAGTATACATACCGTCAAATTCAGTATTGATAAATAAACTATAGGCAACCATCAATGCATCGATGCACGACTTTTGGTATTTTATTTAATTTTTCTAAGCAAGTATTTTTTTAATTGTTTGCAATTTTTAAGAACTTTATATGGTTTTTTGTTAGTAATTTGTTAGCAACAAATTAGCAAAAATTATTTGACGTATATTTTTCAAAATTTTATTGCACTTAAGTGCATGTTTTGCATAACAAGGCTAGCTTGACGGTTAAGCTAGCCTTGTTACAACAATTTCGTAAACGGCACGAGCAACAAAACTTAAACTACGGCAACTAATCAGCACAAAAATAGCACTAAATCGTTAGCATAGTTTCATTTGATTGGGCTGGGTTGCCAAGGCTAGCTTGACATACGTTTATTATCTACAACTTTGCTATTTAACTTTTTTCCATAGGACTTGTAGTTTTGTCAGAAATCGAGATAAACCGTTTCTACCCTTAAACCCCATGCAAACGTTAGGTTGCTAATTTTTTTCCCGTCACAACTGTTGGGTAGGCAGGTACACACAGGTAATAAAGGGAAATAAAGTATATTTTATTACGAACGCGGTGGTATAGGGTTGCTTTCGAAAAATCAGTTCTAAATTCCGGTTGTCGAGTTTAGAGATACCAGGAGAGAAGGAGTCACAGAAATGTGACCTTCTGTCACAATACGGGAAGGAAATCAAAAAATCCTGAAACCCCTTTGACGTAACTTATAGACGATTCTTAAACAGTACAGGAAAATATTGATGTGAAATATGAAAAAAAATGCATCATCAGTCTTAGTTTCGACTTAACCAGTTTTCACTGTATGTTCTTATCAAATACTTTTATACTGGGGATGAATTGTCATGGGTTAAAAACGCAGCACACCGATCAACATAAAAAATTATGACTATAATTTTAGTGAATCTCGACATGGGCCTCAATTTGTTCAAGAAGCTATGAATGTTTTGCAATCATCGCAATATTGGATTACAGAAGACGGTACGGAAAATTGGATTATCAACAATGTGAGAATTTCCCAAACTGCTGATGGATTAGTAAGGTATATATTTCATTTAACTTTCGGCGATTTTGATCATGAAAATCGTACTACTTAATTCGGTTAATAAACAAAGCGATAGGGCCACATAAAAATGGCACTTTGAAAACCAAAGCAGTGGATGTTCGTCTACGAAAGTAAAAGAAGGTAGTGCCCCTTTAAATAAAAATGTTCATACGGTCTATAAGATAGCAGATAGCTTATCTACCACTTTATTGATAAGGGGTGAAACAAGTGCACGCTAGTGCAACTAAAAGCCAAATTATTGCAATTGATTTTGGGTTAAATTTCAAACTTAAAAGGTGGAGGACAAAACGATTGCAAGTCGATGGATTTCCATTTAATAATCCAATCTTCATGCATACAATGCAACTGTTGCAAAACTAAAATTTACATGTCGACACTATGCCTTAGTTTTAATAAAACAATTAAATCACTTGACTAAAATCTCTTCAAAAGCTTTGTCCTAAAAGCAATGCTATATCTAACGACCATTTGTTAAACAACACAAATAGTTATTACTTGAATACTTTCAGAGCTCAATAGACTGTGTGTAAGCTGTGTTATTACAATAAAATATAAATGCTTAATAAGCTAAATATAACAAATTGATGTTAAGTCGTCACTTACTTAAATTTTAAAACCCAATTCTCAGCATTTCCTGATCCTTTTTCCACAAATACTTGACGTTTCAGATTCAAAATTTTTGAATAATTCACAAGTTCATCTCAAGTTTATACGTTACATATTATTTTACAACTGCGATCACTTTTTAGACAAGTTTTTTCGTTGAGCTTTCACAAATCAATGATTATATGTATTGATTTTTATTGAAATAACAGTTAAATAATCCGTTTCGGTAAATTTTCACATCGATCATTTTGACTGATTTTTCAAAACGAAACGTTTTAGTAACCGTATAGAAACGATAGAAACTAGAATTTGGCGCATCTGCAACACGCAACTAGTCAATCATCTGTCTCGAGCAAGCGGCAAACTAAATCGTGTTAATTGACAATCGAATGTTTTGTCTGCTATTATTAAAATGATTTGAACTATAATACTATTACAGTTCCGTACAGTTCTATCTACTTCTATATTCCCTGGTGACATTTAATAGAATAGAACGAATAGAACTTTTGTGTCATGCTTGAGAACTGTCATTTTTCACGTTGAATTTGTATTGCTTGATTTTTATTCGGGAAAAAAAAATGGTCGATGAACACGATGGGGATAAGGGGGATGTTGAAATGCACAAGACTGAGAAAATGTTCACGTTGAAGAAGTGGAACGCGGTGGCGATGTGGTCGTGGGACGTCGAATGTGACACCTGTGCCATTTGTCGGGTCCAGGTGATGGACGCGTGTTTACGATGTCAGGCTGAGAGTAAAAAGGACTCGTATGGCAAGCAAGACTGTGTGGTAGTGTGGGGCGAATGCAACCACAGTTTCCATTACTGTTGCATGTCGTTGTGGGTCAAGCAAAACAATCGATGTCCCCTGTGTCAGCAAGAATGGTCCATTCAACGAATGGGAAAATAGATTTAATATATTCATTAGTTATTAGTTATTTTTTTTTTAATTTAAAAGGCTGACTTTTCAATCGTTAATTGGGGATAAAAACTTTTAGAATTGGCCGCAACTCGAACAAATTTACCCTGCGAACGTCTCCAGCTAATGGATCTGCGAGTGTTAGCTCTCCATACGTGCATTGTACAGGTTTGATACCATATAGAGAGTATAGAAAGGATGTGTATCTCTACGTTAAAGAATTGAGACCAAAAATAGTGAGAGTTAAATTGCCGCTAGTTGGCGCTGTTTGATATCTGTTCAGGGCATTTAATTGGATAGTGCTTTGCATTGCCTATACGTAATGAAGCGGGTTCATAAAATCAAGGATATGCTTTTACATTTAAAATATGAAGGAAATTCTTCAGCTTGTACAAGGCAACCAAAGCGTAATAGTGGCTATTTTAGAACTATTTTCTTAAATTTTATGTTTTGTATTATTCTTTCGTATGAGATATCCATCGTTATCTATAATCCATATTTAACTCAATTATATTAATTTTTTCTCGATTTTTATAGGAAGTTTGGGACAGACCAGTCACTTATTTGTGAGACGGGGCGAGCGGCGAATGCATTACGACGGTGCATCATTCATTGTTCGTAATGCGGGGCACAGTGCAGGTTTCGACGACAAGCATCAACTAAAAGTTTATTAAACCATATTTATATTAATTTAATTTTTACTATTATACTAATCATTTATCTATATATGAAAATAAGTACTTTAGATTATAATGCAAATTGTTTATATACAACAAGTAAAATTTTTAGGCCCTAAAATTTACACCTCGTTATGATCCATTTAATTTTATTTTCTTTGTCAATTCGTACATGTAATTTTCGAAATTGTTAGTTTTTGTATTTAAAATGAATGAATTGTTTATCCTTTTTAGAGTAATTATTTTTAAGATATCCTATTTCTTGTTTGCTATCATCTAGTTTTGTGTGTCTTGATTTTAGACAACATTTGTAATTATTATTTTTATTAAAATGTTCATTTGGAATTTAATCAATTTAAAAATAATATAATAAAATGAAGCAACATTTTATAAAGAAAATGTCGTTTTAATTAAGCTGCCTTAAATGTCTGGAAAAAGTTGACTGACCTTTGTGTTTGGCGTTTTTGGAATTTATATTTTAAACACCATGAATCAAGAAAGTTTAAACCCTTAAATAGTCCTTAATTTATGAAAACCCAACCACTAGCGGACATCATGTATCACCTTTTCATATTTAAGTCGGAATGTGACGCACCGAACGTAACAAACAAAAATCTTTTGATTTTTAAAATCATTATAAAAAACCAGTTTTTATAATTTTGATGGAATTAGTTATATTGAGGGGGGGGTTAAAATATTTTTTAAAGTATTTCTAGCAAAAATCGTTTCTTCTTTATTTTCAGTATTTTTATTATAAGAGAATATTATCATGCATTGATGGACAATGGGTTGCCTAGACATCAACATAGTATTAATTACTGAAAGCTTTGAATGCCCGTAGGTCAATAAACATCTATCGATGTTTCCCTCCTCTGCATCTCATTTAATGTGAATTAATAATGAAAAATATAAATTTTTAGTATAATACTCAAAAAAGTTGTGACGAAGCTTTGTGTTTGGTGCTTTTGGAATTTATCTTTGAAAGACCATGAATCAAGAAAGTTTACACCAATAGCCCTTAATTGATGAAAAACCACCCACTAGCGGACACCCTATATCACCTTTTCATATTTAAGTCGTAATGTGACGTACAGAACGTAACAAACAAAAAAACTTTTGATTTTTAAAATCATTATCAAAAACAATTTTTTATAATTTCGATGAAACTAGTTATATTGGGGGGGAGGGGTTAAAATTGATTAAGTGTGGTCGTATTTCTAGCAAAATTCGTTTCATCTTTATTTTCAGGATTTTTATTATAAGATAATATTATCATACATTGATGAATAATGGGTTGCATATACATCAACATTGTATTAATTACTGAAAGCTTTGAATGCCCGTAGGTCAATAAACATCTATCGATGTTTCCTCCCTTTGCATCTCATTTAATGTGCATTAATAATGAAAAATATAAACTTTTAGTATAATACTCAGGAAGTCTATTACTAAACTCTTTAAAACCCATTTATATTTTAAATTTCTCGTTTTGATGTCTGTACAATTTTTAACTAATCATTCAACACTAAAATATTTTAATGTCACTTCTTTTGTGTAAAAAAGCATAATGTTAGCCCTTATCGTCCGATAAGGACTTAATTTTCTATGTAACCTATGGTTGGTTTTAACTTTTAACAATTAAAGGATGTGCCATCAACCAAGAAGGTGGGATTTCTAAATTTTTAATCACGATTCTTCCAAGATAATTTTTTCTAAAGGACGAAACTAAATATTTTTTTCATATAAACTTTTAGTCCAGAACAGAACTATGAACGTGGCACCATCTAGTATTGAGAGGTAAAAGTTGAGAGTTGTTAATAACTTGTATTGTTGCTGCTTTTAGTTAATTTAAAAATAATTCCCGGTTGTTCAAAGAAAAAACCAATTAACAAAAATCAAATAATCATTTTCCGAGTTCATTTGCGAATTTAATCCGATTATATCTTTGGTATATATTAAAAAGGGGATGGTGGTGGAATCGATTAAAAATTTAATTACTCAACCTACCATCTCAAACAATTGTAATTAGTTATCTCAAATCTATCAATTTAAATTTAATTAGTCTTTTAATGTGTTCAAATAATCTCTGGTTTGATGATGAGCACGTATATACGATAGAGGAAGGAAGACGACGGAAGAAACTAGACGATTATATTTGACAGGCGTGTAGGACTCGAGCGAAGAGCAAAAGCTCGCGAATTTTCACAACGATTACATATCAACGGTTGAGCTTGTAACGAAAGCACGCAACCAAAAGTAATTCTCGACCCTCCACACGTCCAATGTTGTCAACTGTGCACACAGCCCCCAACACGTGGACTTCTCGATTATCAGCGATAAACTTTCCCAAGGACCATTCTTATAAATCCTCAAAATAAGTAAGTGCAAATTTTTACATTACATAAAAAATTTTTACAACATAGTTCCAACTTATGGCTGAGAGAAACTGCGAAATTATTCGAAACTTTTATTACCAAATTAAACATTTAAAATGCCTTATATATAAAATAGCTGTTCCCCGCCCGCTTCGCTGAGCTTTTTCAAGTTTGGCGATGTATGTTTTTCGTTGCAGTTTTTATTTTTTTGCTCAGAAAATCAAAATTTTTTCGGAATAAAAAGTATTTTATAGCGCTTTTTGTAATATTTACTACCTGTATGTGAAAATTTCGTCCAAATCGGATCAACCGTTTTCACGTTTGTCAAGAACAAACAAACAGACAGGGAAAACTATTCGAAATAAAAAGTAGCCTATAATGTAAGCTACATTATTGAGTAAATTTTTATGAAAATTTCATTGAAATCGACCCAGCCGTTTTCAAGTTTACCCTGGACAAACTAAGTTTTTTTGGGGAAAATTACAATATAAATGGCATTTATTTTTTTTTTTTTGTATAAAATATATGAAAATGTAGGTTATAAAGAGTATCCATCGAAACACCTTACATTTTTTTGTTTAGATAAAAATCTCAGCTAAGAAAAATAATTCTGTTTTTATTCGCTCGCGCAGGTAACACGTACCGTTTTTATTATATACTTTTCAAAAAGCATAAATCTTCAATCTTATTATTGGTATAGATTAAAAACGTTTTAGAAATTTTTTGAACTCTTTAATAAACAAATTAAGCAAAATACAAAAGTCTTTAAATTTTCATGCAGATTCACTAGTTTGAAACTAGAATTAAAGAAAGTTGAACTACTTGGAGGAATTTCAAAAAACCCGTCTTTAGTGGCCATCATGGTCATCTTAAGAAAAATATTTTTAAATTTCAACCTCAGAGGTTTAGCCTTCAAACATTATATTTTATAAATAGCTATTAAAATTTTCAAATTTAACTTTGACGATTCCATTGTTGTAGCTATATATTTGAATAATTAATTATCTCGAGCATTAAGCGAAAGCCGATTAGGTAATGTAAGTATAGGACCCTTTTATACAAGTTCTCCAAGAAGATTACATCATGTATATGTATATTAAACTTTAATGAATTCAACCTGTTTGAAAAAGCTTCTTTAGTTGGTGGTTAGATTACAGGTAAGGATTTGAAATCACAAGGGCGATTTTTCTGAAAGAATAATTTATCAGTGGTAGAGATGAAAAGATTTCAACATTAAAAATTAAAATCAATTTAATTTAACAAAAAAAAAAGTTGAACAAGTACGGGATTGACTCGCATCTGTTTTTTTTCGGTTTAAATCAAAATAGAATTTGATTGTTTTTCTGCACTTTTAAATGCAATAAGTGTTAATCAATATCGATGTGTATACGTCCCTCTCGTTTGCTCCACTTTCAAGAGTCGGAATATTCTACACGTTCTATCTTTCTTTTCACTCGTGTAACGAAATTAAACATCTTTAAAATTATCCTCTAAACTTTCGTCCACTAATCGATTATTTAACCGCCACCTAAGAGGTTTCACTTCAAAAACTCCAAGGACAGATAAGAGTAGATTAAGAGCTTCATGTTATTTCAAAAAATAATAATACGAAACCAAATGTCAATTTGATCGATTTTTCAACCGGTTGGAAGCCATACCGCTAGTAATAAGCTATACAAATATCTGCTGCGACGCGTCACAGTACTTTTTTTTTGAGATTCGCTGTTGGTTTAATGAACCCTCCTTATTTGATTTTTCCCAGGAAAAAGTTTCAAATAAAAGTTGTAGACATTAATGAGTCTAATAATTATAGTAAGTTTAAAGAAAATCGTTAGAGCTATTTTGTAAAAAAAATAAAAAAACTCAAACACCCATAGAGTAAAGTGGAGCTTCCGGTTAACTAATTTTAACCAAAAGTTTCGTGGCACAACTAGATGAAATATGCAGGCTAAATTCCAAGTTTGGTGAAATTCGGATAAAGCTTTCGATACGATATGGCTGTCACACACATGCACAGACATTTTTTAAAAACCCTTTTTTGGGACTCAGGGGATCTCAAAACGTGTATTTTCGGTGAAAGCTCGAATTCAAAAATTCAACCCGATTACAAGACTTCCTTTACAGGCTCATTGACACTTTGATTAGTGATTCGTTATTCTTGTGATTGATTAATTCAAGTGTGCCGTGCAAGTAGGGTCCACTGAACTATATACCTACTACGCTTAGTTTACTAATAGGCGTTTTTTTCTAAGCGCAGTAACTAAACAGTACAGTGGACCCTACTTGCACAGCACACTTGAATTAATCAATTACGAGAATTACGAATCGTATATCATATGAGGCTTACTATATAGTAGTAAAAATGGCAGAGTTTAATTGTATAAAATATATTTTACGAGTGTTTGCAAATAATATTTTAATCTAAAATAACTAAAAAATTGTGATAGGGATTAGAACCTATCATAATATCATAAGACTTATGCAAGTCTTACTAAGCCACGGCTTACTTGGATAAATGAACAATTAAACGTCAAATTAGAAGCTTTCCTTACCTACATTACGTAAGGCATTTACAAGGGCTTTTTAACATCCCCAACCCCAAATTATGTACCAGATCGTAACAAAAATCAACTCCCCTCTCACAACACGATACTCATGTAAAAATTTAATTAAATTTTTTTTATGAGTCATCAGAAATTTTATGTTTATTTTCAATTTTGATTTAATTACGTACAAGTATTAAAAGCCCCCCTCCTCATACAACTTAAAAATATTATATAAATCCACTCCCCCCTTTAATTTTTACGTAAATATGATCATTTAAATGAAAGGACAACATTTGACATAAATTGTCGTTTAAAGCTAGATTTGTTGTGACGTCACAACTGTTGTCTCACTTTTCTCTTAAGTTACACAATGAGACCAAATCTATTAGCAAATTATGTACCGTAAAAAAAGAAAATGTCTGCACCCTTATAGGACCACTTTATTGTCCATTCGTTTCCCAAGACCATTTGTATCTTTTGTTTGGCTTGATTAAGATGATTGCATTTTTCCCACCTTCAAACATTCAACTTCCTGATAACGAACAGATTGCTCTTAAAATGGCTCCATTTTGCCTTTTAGGGATACGGAACCCTAAACAAACAACTAAATATTCTTTTAAAAAATTTATATCAACAAACGCATGTGAAAATATCACCTTATCAAGGTATTTCATTGTATATATGATTAAGTATCAAATCGAAAAAAAAAGTCAGAGTATAGATAAAAGATTTCCGATAAGAAATTGATCTATACAAATATTGTATCGATTATCGATCCTTACGCCAAAATAATTTAATCTACCTATTTATATATACATAAACAAATTGCTGTCTCAATGCTACGTACGTTTGAACTCCATTAACGATTAAAATTTGACGATTCAAATCAATTTTCTCAATAAAATGTGTTTTAAAAGAAGTCTTAAATCACGAAAATTAAGTGCTATGCAAATCAATTAACCATATAATTGCGGCAGCGAATTTTTCGTCACCATTAATCCAAGTAAGTGAACGCAAAGAATCGTCAAATATCCTCATTTCGTTTCATCGCGCGGCTTTTAAACTAATTAAAAGTGTAAAGGAGACGCGATTAAAGTCATCATCGCATCAAATTTAATTAGATCCCATACAAACAAATTATGAAATTTCAATCAATAGACACATTTTATAGATATGTATGCAGATACTAAAGCAGGGATGGTAAAACTTTTTCAGTTTCTGTACCGCACGCTTATATGTAATTCTTATGAAACTAACGTGCCAATGGTACATATAGGGTGATTCGATTAAAACGTGATCGACATATGCGCGCCGACAAAATCACGTCTAAATATGTTCATATTTTCACGTTTTTTAACGGTTATCTACGTCCCGTATTATAACAAATACATACCAGTGTAGGTAATATAAAATAGCTTCTAGTTAAGATTGTAATATAAGGCGTTACACAAATAACCCTGTTTTGTAGGTATACGACTAAATTTACAATCAAAATGATCAATCAATACGACAATGGTGAAATGTAGAAAAATCGCGATTTTGTCGGCACGTATTTGTCAAAAATTTTATTTTGCGCGCTTTTGTCTTTTGTCGTGTAAGGGTCAATAGTAAAAGAGCATCATTTGTTTGGCGCCTGTATTTGACGAAAATCAACTATATTGGCGGATATGTCTTGCGCGCTTTTGTCGGTCACTTCATATTCAATACTATAAGCGTTTACCATATATTTATAGGTTATTGATTTTTATCATTAAACACATTTTTTTCGTAAACGAAAAACGAAAGTGTTTTTAACACGTATCACCCCTGTACAATAGGCAACTTCAGTACAAATTCACCACTGCCTCTTGTACTATAGACAAAGAGATTTAATTGAATTATAATACGCGATGCGAATGTGGTGTAGTTGTGTGCGGCAAGGGACTTGAAACTAAGGCAGTCGCTTCCTTTTATACACACATACCTATATAATATTAAGTAAAGTCTTCCTTGGAAAATTAATTTAGACACATTGTGATATAATTGTAAGCCAAACACGTGAGACCGAAAAATAAATATTGGTAACCTGATCATTTTGTTTGAGAGGATTATGATGAACCCCCCCCCCTCCCCCCAACCCCACACCGCCCCTCGTCCTTTGTGCTTCATCACATTTATATATCGTTGATATTTATTAGGTGGAACCGCGAGGCCATCTAAGTCAATATATAATGTTATGGCTTTTTAATATAATTAATGTTACACTCGACGCGGTGTCTACGGCTGTATTTTATTTCATTTCATGTCAGTTTTATTTTTTATAGCTGTATCTATAGATGAACGAAGGCGTGTTTCATTGTTTGTTCTTCCGAATCTAATTTACAACTCGTCTAGTTGAGCTTTTTCTGGGCTCGCAGAAAATGTTTTATTTAATCGATCAATTAATAGGAAGCTCCTTAGGATTTGACTTTTTTAAGTTGACAGTTAAAGTTTTTCGAGTAAAAGAGGCTTTTTCTAAATTAGAGACTACGATCAGAACCGTAGAGTGATATAATGGCATTCGATGCCAAAGGAAAATATCTGCTGCGAGGCGTCACAGTACTTTCATTTATAAAACTAGCTGTTGGTTAAAATAACTATTATATAAGTACTTTATTAGCAGAACTACATGTATACACTATACAGTATCTATGTTTATACGAACTGCCACTCTTAACCCTAGAACCCTCCTTATTTAAATTTTCCCAGGAAAAAGTTTCAAATAAAAGCCATTAATGAGTCTAAAAACTATAGAAAGTTTAAAGAAAATAGGAGCCGTTTTCGAAAAAAATTGAAAAAACTGTAAATCTTCAAGAATAAAGTGGAGCTTATAGTCAACTGATTTCAACCAAAAGCTTCGCGGCACAACTAGATATAATATGAAGAAAAATTTCCAAGTTTGGTGAAATTCGGATAAAGCTTTTGATACGATATGGCTGTCACACACAGAAATGTTTCTAAAACCCACTTTTATGGATTTAGAGGACCTCAAAACGTGTACCTCGACCCGATTACAATACTCCCTTGACTATATAGCAGTAAAAAAAGGTAATAAACGGCAAATTTCTCTAGCTAAGATTAAAACTCCTTGACTTTTCCAGCTTCTCCAGTTCCTGTTCTTAGTTCATTAGTTTGACCGCCAGAGCGCACAGAAAAAAAGGGTCCCAATCTCATATTTTATAGAGTTCTTTATATTAACAAATCGTAAACCCACTAAAGCGTTTTGAAATATTATTTCATAATACGCGAAACCACTATACAGAGTGTCCCAGCCTGACTGGCAATTAGAAGTTTCCGGAGAGTCTGAAATAATAAAACTCTGAAAATTGGTTTTATAGCCTAAATGGTTGGAGCTACCTTCCTAAAATATTTTTAGTTTTCTGACACTTCCAGTTATACCGGAAGTCGACAATAAAATCGTTATGTCAAATGGCATCCTCTATAGATTTTTACATATCTCGATTGATTTCTGAGCATCTTTCATAATAACAAGACCTCGAGAAAAATTACTTTTGTTGGAAATTTTGCAGCAAACGGACGTCTTGTAAAAGGTCCGTAACTCTCACATTAAATTGTGTGGGAAACTCGACATAGGCTCGTTTAAGAGCTCAACGATGCAGTTGCACTCGAGATTATCAAAACCAATCAAATTTTTTGACTAACTTTCTCAAAGTGTATAGGAAAGTAACACTTCCTAAGTTGTACATATATAACAATTTTTTAAATGATGCCACCCAATTATATTTATCTTGTTTGGATCATCTTAAAATTTTCTATTTTTTCATAAAACATATCCTTATAGTAAGGTAACCATACGTTCCGGATTGGCCGGGACAATCCCGGATTTCTACCTTGCGTCTCAGATTTTTCTAGAAGCAATATTTGTCCCGGATTCAGGTTTTTTTTTGTTTCGGATTGTCCGAATTTTTAAAACGGTTCTTATTTTCAATATCAATTTTAAATAGAAATTATTTTTACAAAATTTAAGAAAAATATAAAAAGTTTTGTACTCAGTAATTCTGATAAAAAAAAATATTGATTTTTATTATGTATATCCTTAAATAGTATTTTTATGTATTTATATATTTTTTTTAAGTTATTTAAAAAATCATAATTTATGTTATTTAGCTTTACTACCCTCCCCCCCCCGCTAAAAGTTTTCGTCCCGGATTTGAAATAAAAAAATATGTTCATCTTACTATAGCCAAGTGTAAAGATTTTCGAGTTATCGTTGAAAATAAGAAACTTCAACGTTACTTACATTCGTAATTTATAACCGAACTTTATGCTGTATAAGCAGTAGTTGGCTATGTTTACAGGTAGATTTTATTTAATAACACTGTGTACGAAACATAACGGGAGATCTTAAGGCAAACTTAGAACGGAGGGTATTCCCAAACGGGTTCAATAATGTGTGGAACCCAATGGCAATATATTTCTATTAATTCAGATTCTCCAGAAACTTCTAGTGGCCGGTCCTTGTGGGACACCTTGTATACATTTCACTCAGGCTAAAGACAATGGTTCTTCTTCATTTATACAAATTATGTATGTTATACAGAATAGGCTCTAGACTTAGTGGTTTCAAGTAATATGACATAAAACTTCAATACACCTTAGTAGTCCTTAGTAAAAAGTGAAAAAAAAAGTATAGTAGGATGCAACCTATTAGAAAAGGAAGAGGATATAACAAAATGAAAGAAAAAATAAATTACGGTCGATCTGAGGTGGGGTAGTGGGGGAGGGGTTTAAAGGTAAAAACGGTTTATCTCGATTTTCGACAAAACGACAAGTCCTATGGAAAAGAGTTAAATGGCAAAGTTGTAGATAATAAGTAGATCTACAACTTTTGTGCTAACACTTTTTTTTCACATAACCTTAAAATTTAGGTGAAAAATTCCAATAACCAAGTTTTTGAAAAATTCATGAAATTTGGTTAAAATTTAATTTTTAATATCTCAAGCATACTGTAATTTTTTTTATTAAAATATTATTTTTTTCACCTTATAATGACTTAATATTGATATACTTAATATTGCACTCTAATTTTCGATCAAAAATTCTCACGTCAAAATATCTACTTTTTTAAAAAAGTCTGGGGGCTTTTTGTTCGTTGAAACCTCTACTTTCTGATGGTACAAAAACACATTACAATGTTAAATGTTCTTAGAAAACGCAATAATTAAAGTGTAACTTTGCTCAAAGTTGTACAGTAAAACCTCTTTTTGTGCGGTGGATAGGGACCGCATAAAAGAAATCGTACAAAAAAATATTCGGAGATTGTATAAATACTTACATATAATAAACAACTTTGTACGAAATATTACCTAAAATTTAGGAAAAAAAATTTACACTGATAAGAAACATTAAGCTGGCGCCCACGCCGCTGATATTTCATATACCGCATAAAAAAGGACCACACAAAAAAAGGTTTTACTGTATTTGTACAGTTGTATAATGTACAATAGAACTAAGAAAATTCGTATAAGGGGTACTAATGTAGAAATTTTGAGGTCCCCATTTTTTTCGGTATCTAAGATTATCGATTTCAGAGTAAATCTTTCCGCTTCATATCTTAAGATTGATGGAATTTCAGGTTTGGATTATCTTTAGAAATATTTATTTTACTTTTCTTCGAGAATATTACCAACAAAGACGTTCAAAAAAAATTCCATCAAAAATCTGAGTTGGTTAATTGACGCTGATCAACAGCCTGTTATTGTGTTATAGCGCCATTAATTTATTTATTTATTGCTCTAAATTGTCGTCACAATGGAAAATAAAACGAGTTCTATTTACGCGACTTTCGTTAAAACGTTCCACACTAAATGTAACGGGAGAAGAAAAAAAAATTTTTTTGTTTACATGCTTGCGATGATTTGGTTTCGATCAATTACTGTGGAACGTGTAATTTGCAAGCAATGTTTATTAAATGGACGTTATAAATAGAATGGCTATAAATAGCAAATGATTTAGGTATGCTATCAATTTAATAAGAAATTGCCGACAATTAATTGAAAGTTCAGCGAGGATGGCGGGATATTTTCATTAGGTGCCAATATGCATGCGACTTGATTAGATTGAAAAGCTCGAGGGAAAACTTAGAGGTGCAGATCGGAACGATTTTTTTTTCGTTCCTGATTTAAGCCGCTTTAGCTATATGTTATATTAAATCTGCGTATGCAATGTTTTTTTTTTTTTTTTTGGTCTGACTGGAGATTTTCTTTAGTTGACGCTTTTCCTATGGGGAAGAATGAACATGTGTTCCACGATCTTTGGGAACAGGATCGACAATTGGAGCATCAAAAGACCAATTGCATTCAGAAATATGGAATGCACGTCTTGAATGGTTCGATCGTAGGATTAACAAACGATACTGGTACGTTTTTATTTAATAAAAAAATAAAATAAAATTTAAATATGAAAGATATACTTAAACTATTTTTCCTTCATTCAAGATTCCTGCCCGGCTGTGTGGGATGGAATTTTGTGTTGGGACAGCATTAAAGCGGGAGAAACAGGAATTCAGGCGTGTCCTTTTTATATAGCAGGATTCGATAGTCAGGTAATTA
Source organism: Sisyra nigra (assembly GCA_958496155.1). Lineage (NCBI taxonomy): Eukaryota > Metazoa > Arthropoda > Insecta > Neuroptera > Sisyridae > Sisyra > Sisyra nigra. The sequence continues at coordinate 3,093,586 of OY292315.1, forward strand.
CTTAAAACTAGTTCCCGATGAAAATAAAACCGTACATCGTACGGTACAGAAAAAAATTTTTGATATCATGCTAAGTACCTAAAATGATAGGGAAATAGAATAAACTAGTTTTTGAAAACGATTTAAATAGTTACAAAGGTATTTATTTAATCTGACTGATCCATTTCCACGCCATTGTCTTCATCGTCACTTTCATCATCATCATCATCATTCACTTTCAAGTCTTCAAACCCTTGGCCTTTCAGCCATACACATTGTAAAACTAATCGAAACGTAGCGATTTTATAATCGAGAAACTCCAAGATTTTCGCCTGTTCCGGACTGAGAATTGTTCCTTTTTTACACACGTTATATTCTTGAAGTAACGACACGACCCCTTTGTCGAGCGTCGTTGGCATGCCGAGTTTCCTCAAATATGGTTCCATGGCGTGGGAAAATTGAGGCAATGGTCCTTGGGGAATCGTTACGTTAATGTTAGCCTTGAACCCGGCTCGGGCGTAGTTTTCGACGGAATAATTTCCGAACCAGTCGAGCACATACTGTTTCGGTTTGTCTGTGAATAGAAGGCCACATTGACCACGAAGACGCAGTGCCAACTTGTGTAACTTGTCCTCGATTTCAGTCTCGACCGTTTTTCCCAAGCCCAACGACATGATTTTATTCTTGCCGAAAAAGAATCGACTATTCGTCCACTCGACACGTAAATCTTTCAATTTGTCGTTCCGCATATTTTGTACTTTGAACAAATAAATGCTTTGATATTTCTCGACGCAACGTCGAATGTCTTCGATTATCTGTTGTTTGAGAGCGACCCCCTTTTTGGACGTCTTCGTCAGGGAAACTGAAACGAGTTGCATGTTAACAATTAGAGGTTATGTCTCATGTTTCAGGGGGTTACTTACTTTTTTTGTCTCGTTTTGATTTCGGCATGGCTCTCACTTAATTATTTTAACGATAATGAACGATATTTAAGTGATTTTTAAATAAATTAACTTAATTCTTTTATTAATTTCCACTCGCACGTGCTAATTTCACCATTGTCGTGTTTTGGGAAAACAATTTCAATGCGTAAATTAAAAATAGCGCACGCGTATGAATGGCAAATGGCGACCGCGCGACTTCAAATAACTAAAAACGGTTCGTTTAAATTAAATCAATAACTTTGATATTTGGACATTTTTAAATGTAAATTTTACAAAAATTGAGGTGATTTCATTAAAAAAATATATATTGATTTTTTTTATGTAGAGAAATGCCAGTCGACAATGTTTATCCGATGGACAATGGTTCCGGCATCCCGATTCACCGAATCAGACCTGGACGAATTATTTACTCTGTTTCAGCGATACAACAGCAACAGTTGCATTCGATATTCCGAAATCGGGAAATGCGACATTTTTTCAGGTTTTTAAAAACTTTAAAAGCGGCAAAATCACCTGTTAGATATTCACATTTTATCTTATAGGATTACCTTCCGATCCTGAAAAATATTTCCCAAATCGGATATTTGATCTCACTTTTAACGTTGGTCGTGGCATTTTTTATTCTTCTCTGCATCAGGTAATTGATCAAATTTATATTTATTTGAACTATAATCATTTCGAGTGTCTTTCAGGAGACTGCATTGTCCTCGGAACACGCTGCACTTAAACTTATTCGCCTCGTTTATTCTACGAGCTTTCATGGCATTGTTGAAGAACTCATTGTTTGTTGAAGGCCTAGGCCTCGCTATCGATATAACAATCAAAAACGGAGATGCATATTTTGTTAATCAAAACGAGGTATCCTAATATTTTATAGGGTATTTTAAACCCATTAAGTATTAATATCAGAAAGATATATTTTTATGTTATATAGTTACTTTTAAAGATATCTAAAAGATAACTAAATGATAAATTTTCTAGACGTCTTTATGGCATCAAAAAGATAACTTTAACGTATCACCCAGTTGATTGAAATTTTTGAGTTATTACTAAAAATACCTACTAAGAATAAGAATTATACTTGAAAAAATTTTTGGAATATTTTTTTAGAACAAAAATTGGATTTGCAAGACATTCACGTGCATCTGGCAATATTGCATTTCCGCTAACTATTCGTGGATCTTTGTCGAAGGACTCTACTTGCATAATTTAATTTTTTTCACGTTATTCGCCAATGGAGGCGACAAGATTCTATTCTATATTATTATGGGTTGGGGTAGGATTCCTTCAAATGAAACTTGGTACATTTTTAAAACAAAAGCAATTTTTAGGTCTTCCAGTACTGGTGGTAGCTCCATGGATTTTAACGAGAAAGTTCTTCGATGACACGCTTTGTTGGACGACCAACACATATCCGAAACTATTCTTGATCATTCGCATTCCAACAATGATGTCGATTTTAGTATGTCCAAATATCCAATAAAATATGTATGAGATTTTTTTTTGGGTTTTTCAGTTAAACTTTATTATGTTCGTCAACATTACGCGGGTGTTATTCATGAAGATTTCCGCGTCGATCAATGAGGAAAATCAACGCTATCGTAAATGGGCTCGCTCCACTTTAGTCCTGATGCCGCTTTTCGGCGTACACTACACAATTTTTCTGGCCATGTCTTACTCGTTGGGAGTCAACCCCACCGTCGAACTAATTTGGTTGTTTTGCGATCAAATATTCGCCTCATTCCAGGTCCGTTTCGGATTGGTATTTTATCTACGAAAAACTTTACGATGTGTGATTTTAGGGCTTCTTTGTGGCACTTTTGTTTTGTTTTTTCAACGGCGAAGTGCGTTCAGAGTTAAAGCACCTGGGTAAGGAGATTCGGTTTCGTTTTTTACGTCGAGTTCGTGGCGTGCGACGACGTCGCAACTGTGATTGCAATGCAACCGGTTGTAACCACCAGGTGGCCATGGGTGCTGATAGGTAAACGTTTCAAATCGATTTAATCGAATTAATTGTTATTTTATACAATATTAAATTTTAGCGGTTTGACATATTATTTTACTGCCCCTAACGGCATTGAGGAACTCTAAAGATTTAGCGAGTGAATATATGGGAGGAGGTATTATTTGTAGATGTTGGGCCCCTTTAGATGTAAATCGCACGATTTTCTAACGCTAGATCTAAAATCATTAACTTTAATGACCCATTATAAATTACTTTAATTGAGTTTGTATTTTTTTAGATCTCGCGTGATTCGAGGATCTATTTGTACATCATGTTCTTCTGTATGTAGCACACAATCTTGTAATTATAAAAGTAAAATTACAATTCGAGACAATGGAAGCGTGTTTTACTGTAATCAAAACTCGTCGGTTGATGGTAAGATTCGTAAAAATTCGATTAAAAATTAGTTAAATTTTTTTTTTTTAGATGGTCCTAAAAATAATTTGAGTGAAGTTTCGATGATTCCAAGTGGTATTCAAGAATGTTACGATCATAAAAGTCAATGTAAAGTGGTTTTCGAGACCAAAATTGATAGCGTACGTCTTGCCTCTGAAGAAGTCCCCCAGGTTGAAATTTTTTTTTTTTTAGATCGACGTAGAAATTGGAAATACAATCCCATCGGAGTTGAGCGTTATGTTACCCACAAGCACAAATTAATTTTTCTAAGCTCTACAATTTTTTTTTTAATAAAAAAATGCAATCTATGGCTTTAAATGTAAAACATTGTAAATGTATTTGATTTAATTTAATAAATCGTGTAAATTAATTGGTCAGTTTTATTGAAGACAGGAATTAAATGAAATCACAAGAATTAAGGGTTTAAATCATTGAATTTAACGCCTAAATTGGCAAATTTTTCGCGAAGCTCGCTCAATTTCGGACCACAATTCACTTGGTCGTCCTGATCCATCAAATGGTTGCATTCGCCTCGTAACTCTTGAAATTCAGATTTCAACCGTTCAATATCCTTATAGAGTTGATAAACGGCAGCAACATTTTCAGGAGTTTTTTTCAGATGATCGGTGCTTTGTGCTGTTTCCAATCGAGAAATCATGCTCTCGATTTTTTCATGAGTGCTTTTTACCTGTAAAAGAAACGGACGTGATTGGGGGGGTGAAAGAAAATCGGCGATCGTTTAAATGACTATGTATATTATATTTGTTCGTCAAGTTTTGGGTATAGGTACACAAAGAGAGGTTTAACAGAAAATTAATTTATATTTATCCAAATCGTCGCCGCTCATGCAGCCGTGTTTTAAGAAATATTGCCGCTTGATGTAGGCGAAAAGTAAATCGGTGAGAACGAAAATTTGGGCGACCGTAAACGCGAGAGTGACGCCGAAATAGAAGTTGGCGTTGGCGGCACCTGAGTAGATCCACAAGTGCCAGAACACGGGCGCAATCACGGACGTGATCAGGAACACGCAGACGACGACAAACCGTTGTTGCATGAATGGTAACAATTGCTTCCACATCGGCAACAATGACAAATAAAAGCCCACATCTCCCACACTAGGATACGTCCGAAACATGGTCGTAATAGCCGTAATTGCAAACGCCAATAACAGCGGCTCCTTGCGAAATTTCAAGCTTAACGGCACCAGGTATAAAATCGTTATATTGATTTGTAGTGCACATAGAAACAAGGCTCGAAAATGTTCGAACATTTCCGTGAAAAAATACCAAGTGGTTCCAATATTTGGTCGTAAATCACTCACAGTTAAAATAAACCCGAATGTATTAGTCAAAAATTTCCAGGTTCCTGATATGTAGTAAGAAATAAAAATTGTCGATGCCAACACTGAGACGAACAACAAAAAATTTAAACACATTTCTTTGGCGTTTGTCTTAAAATTTTTCTCCTGATCGTCTTGCATCGTATGATTAATAGCAAACGGGACGATTAAAATCGCAGGATATAAACTTTGACTAGTCGCAATACTCAGTCCTATAAAAGTGATGAGCCTGCTCTTCCTTACAATTCCATAGAATGAAATTGCAAGGAATAAATTGGTGAATGTCGTCGTCGTCATTCCAATACAATTCAATATTGTATAAGGATTGAACAGGTAGAAGCTAAGAACGTAGATTGGAACTGTCGCGAAGTCCTGGTCGGTCATCAGGAGACTCTTGGCGTCGACGTGATTTGACGTAGTTGCCTGCTTCGATCGAATTCCTTTCATATACTCAACCGCTGTTTTATATAAAAATAACGCCGAAATTATATCGCAGATGATGAAGACTAGAGACAAATGATTTTTGAAGTAACAAATCAGCAGCTTGTAGAATTCCAGATTGAGCGGCGTGTCATGGAACAAATCGGTGGTGTACGGGTCGATGGAATGTTCATCGTGGAGATAGGCGGCTTCGGTGACACGTTTCCAGCCGTTTAACGGTGTCGACACCTCGACACGATCTCCGATCGTTTTTTGGAAATTTGAGTTCATCGCCAAGTATCGAATTATGGCGGCCACGCCAATTTCGGCTAACAATTGGAACATTTCTTTTGTCTTTTTGGTCACTGTGTTAATTGATCTGATGCACTTGGAATTAATTGTAATGTCTTACCGCTTGCTCCAAGCATTTAATTGCATTTTCCATGTTATATTTCAGTCGTTTTAATTCGACGAATTTGTTATCAATTTAATTTGCATGGAGGTTGTCAATTTAAAAAACATTAAACAATCTGTTCAATGTTGCCAACCGATAGCTTTTCCCCTGAAGTGATTTCAAAATTCACTAGATTCAAATCAAAACTCACCAACACGTCCTAACCAGGGGGTTTGCACTCAATACAAAAATCAGGGGCCAAAATGGCGGCCGGCCACATTTTCTATCATATTTCTAGTGACTTTTTTTTCTAGAACGTATTAACTAGTAAGATAGCAAAAATATAGCTCTATGGTTGAGGTGTTAAACTTTGATAACTTTAAATAATTTTAATAATATTTTGAATCCAAGTCGGTTTAGTTTTTATATCTTAATGTTAGATCTGAAATCAAAAATAAAATAAAAATGGAGACAGTGTAAAATATTTGTATTTATATTAATTTATTATAATCATTTTGTCGGTACACAAAAATCACAATAATTGTTGTTGTTACATTTGATTATTACGTGGTCATATGATCGAATTCCAATGGAAGTCCAGTATTTTATCTTCCGAACGTTAATGCCCATATTAGTTAAAATGACCCTTAAGTAAAAAAAAAAATTAAATTATAACAATTAAAATACAATATATCAATTACTTTTTAAAAAAAAAATATTAACGTATTTTGAATATAAATGTGGTATTAATTAATGGTTAATGGTTTTTATAGGATGATTTAATCATAATACCTAATAGTTATATTTATTTTTAAGTTAATTATCTAAAAACTAAAGAGCCACAAAATTAACAGATATGCTCTTGTATTGGTTTATGAGTTTATGTCAACTTAAATATAGGGTACCCGTCGTTGAATAAGGATGCATATAAAATTTTACGGTTTGAATAAATTGCTTTTACATTTTTCGTACACAATGATTTCTTACTGCGTAGAATAAAGACACATTATTGATTTTCCTTCTTATAGATCAAAAATGAAGTAATTTGTTCCCATTCTTTACGTATAAAATTGAACCTACCCACAGTTAAATTCCAGTATTCATTCAAAAAACCCGAAAATTGAATAATCCTTATTTTAAGACACGACTGCAATATACTATATTGCCCTATATATATTAAGAGTTAAAATAGAAAAAGTATACCCACATATCCAAACTCGTTCACTTATGAAAATTTCATTCCCTGCACAAAACTCAAAGTTCTTCTGTAACCAAATGTTATCTTTTGAACTTAAAGTTTTTTACGAGCTCATATATTATATCTTATTCCGCAATTTCAATCAATAATTTCTACTTTTAACAGACATAATGCAATCTGATGAAAGTAGCGGTAGGTAATCATTATAACCATGGAACCATTCTCAATAATTTTCTTTAATATTGAATCTTTTTCGAAATATTTTCTTTAATTTTCCACTGTTTACCATACGGTCAATCTAAAATCAAAACATAGCGAATTTATTAATTATAATAATTAGGCATAATATTTATCATTCAACTTACATAAATTATGAACAACATTTCGATTTCAACACTTCTTAATTTTTCAAGACAATAGCCTGGTTTGTTGTGAATTGGAAGGTGATTGCTTTCTGTTCCGATATCTGTAAAATAAAATATTTTTAATAATATCATACCATACTTATGTGATTCAATGCAATGGTTATGTTAAAAATTAAATTTAGAAGTTTCAAACATTTTATTCGATAATTTTTTAAAGGAAATAAACGTTATTCGTTTTCCTGTACCTATATTAATCATTTAACTGATAATAGCGAAACATAGATCTCCCAATAAAAATTCTAGTTTTGAAAAATCCAATATTTTTCATTGTCGAAAAAATATTATGCTTAAGAAAATCTTATTTATCAAAATATCATAAGTACTATTAGATATATATATTAAAACGAAAAAATATCTAGATTTGTCGCTCGTACTTAAAATATGCTAAACAGTCTATATTGAAAATTAAAAAAAAAATATTAATTGAAAAAAAATATATATTAATGTAAAAATTTAATTTAATTGATAATAAAATTAAATAAACCAATGAAATTCGGGGTCAATTCAGAGTATAGATATAGAATAGATAAAGATACGCATATGTTTCCAAGGCGTTTTAATATTTCTTTTTCTCTCCTACTCATTTATATAAATGAGATCGGTATATTTATTTTAATATCTCTATAGATATAGATACTTGCACAGCACGTATAAATTTTGGGGTTTGAACACAAAGATAGCATGATGTTTCAAACCGTTTTAACTTAGAAAATTTTTTCTCGTCGATACTAATATTTGTTTGTTGGTTTCCATTACAACAGCATACCCATTACATACAAATATTGGTATTTTTGACGAGAAAAATTTTTCTAAGTTAAAACGATTTGAAACATCATGCTATCTTTGTGTTTGACCCCAAAATTTATACGTGTTGTGCAAGTATCAATTCCTCCAAAGACAAATTGATCATTTTAATAGTTTTTTATTAAAAACATTCAATTAGTCTTATAAAATTCATATAAATATTGCTGCAACTCATATAGCAAAAAATTATGTGTGGTATAAATTAATAAAACGCTTTATACCAAAATTGTAGCTGATTTCTAAATTTCTGATTACTTTTTGAATGTGAATATTTAATTAAAGATTTCTTAAAAAGTCCCTCCTGAACAAATCTATACTGAATAATTATTTAAAAATAACAAATTATTATCGAATAACGATACGTTTTCCCAGATAATGAGAATCTATAAACAATATAGAAGCTAAGAACTTATAAACAATACATTAAGTATATATTTACTCTATAATTATGTTAATTCTTAGATACTGTTTGTATATATACTTAATTAATAAAACGTAAAAACGGGATTCTACTATGTATGGTAACTATTAAAATTGTTCCCCGTAAGAAACCTGCAGTACTTTCAAGGATCAAAAAATTATATAAAAGTAGAAAAATAAGTATTACCTACCTGGTTAATACAGTGTTAGCAATGTAATCACATTTAACGTTCGTTTTTGATCATTCGTTGTCATTTCTCTATATAGTAAATATTCATAATATTCTTCTCCGTTGTTGATAACAGAATAAGGCAATTTGTTTACAAAAAGATGTACAACATTTCACTGGCATATACTTTACACAATATAAGATCTTTCACCACTTAGTCATCATAGCTTGTAATTGTATCTAATTACAGCCACTTCAAAAATATTGATAAAATTAACAAGAGAATAAAAAGAATCAATGCTTGGAAAACGTTTTTAAGAAATGAAATTATTAACTGATAGCGAATTATTCGTGACTATTGTTCGTATGACCGTATGACATGTGTTGGCATGGTTTCTATAATATAATAAAATAAAATAGTTTGATTTTCCACAATAAAGGCGTTTTTATCGTTTTTATATTTTGAATAATTTAAATTAGATTGTGATACACAATAAATCTGAAATGCATCACGATTCAATTTTGCAAAAAAAACATTGTAGCCAATCAACATATGGGGGAATATAAAAATTCTGTTCAAAATCGTCTTTCTCTTTTTATATGTGGAAATTCATATAGCTTTATCTCTAGTATTGGCCCCGGCCTTTAGAGACGATCTCCTATGGAGTGCATACTGCCTGGTCCTAACTATAAATTAAAGTCCAACTTTTATGATTATCTTGTTTCCTGAGCTTTAAACGACATTTTGAGTTATTTGCAAACTTGTAGATTAGAAAAAAATTTACAAGTTTGGTAACTAGCATTTTTTTGTAGACTCAACCGTTTTTGAGATAGAATATATTATAAATAGATTTCTTCGGGATGTGGAGGAATTCACTACTTGACTTGATTTTTATGCTATTTGACTTCAAATGAAGTTAAATATCAAGTCAATTATTGGATTTGTAAATTACAGTAAAAATCGTTTATAACGACACCGGATATAATTAACAACCGGTTATAACGTACCAAACTTTCGGGTACATGCTATACATATCGGTTATAGTAAATATCGCTTATAACGAACGAAATTTGACGGTCGCCTGAAGTTCGTTATATACGTTTTCTACTGTACTTCATTTCAAAGTATAAATATCCTATGAATAGAACCGTCAGATGTAATAAATCCTTTTATAAAAGTCCGAGACAAAAAGCTTTGATTTTAAAATCAGATACGAGCATACAGTGGTGATACCTTGACATACGAGTGCCCCAACATACGAGTTTTTCGAGTTACGAGCGAAATTCGAGATACGAGTTCGGTTTAGCAGGTCGAAGGTCTCGAAAACAGTTGCAACAGCTCGTGCATCTGATCTTTTTAATGACACTTGCCTAATAAATATTTGTAATTTATAATTACGTTTTTATTATTCAAAACCCCGTAAGAAAAATAACTGGGGTGACATTTTGGGGACGGATTTTGGAACGGATTAATGGCCCTGCTGGAAAAATCTCATAAAAAATTAAAGTTTTTTTTTGAGATCCTATGAGGGTTTACGGTATCCTATGAGACAGAAAAAATTAACAATCAAATATTTTATGGTATTTTTATGAGAAGTCGACAACTCATAGAACTACCATAGACTCTCATAGAATTTCCGGTTCTTATCTTTTGGGATATTTTAAGAGATTTTTATGAGTAATCTCGTATTTTAAGAATTTTTATGAGTCTCGTATTTTTTATTTATTTTTATTGGGTTGAAGCAAAAAGGAATTCCTATGTGATTTGACGGGATTTTTATGAGAATCTCGCATTTTTGTAATTTCTATGAGAATTTTATTAGGTTGAACCAAAAAGAAATTTCTACCGGTAGTTCAATTGTTTTGTATGGGGAAATTTGCTTCGAGATACGAGTAATTTAAGATACGAGCAAGGCTGCGGAACGAATTAAACTCGTATGTCGAGGTACCACTGTAGTTCTATTTAAATACCTCGATATTCTCTTTATCTTGATAAGGTAGCAGGATGTATGCAAATAGGATACGTATATGGAGTTCTATGGTCGTAGGACGAAGATGGATTCTACTCTGTATGGTGGAACCAGGATGAATTTCCATGTACTTCTTCTTAGCCAAAGTCTGATTTGACTATCTTGACAAAGAAGTACTAGGGAAAAAATATAAAGTAAACCATTAAATTATGTTAAATTAGGCAATTTTTTTTTTTTAATAGAAACACTTAGCATGTAAAACTTACTTAAATAACTTAACTAAGCCCTAAATGATAAAATATTGAAGAATTAGAGATTAACATTAAGATTGTCAACTTTTCTAAGAGGTGGACCCGGCGCATGTATAGGGTCTTCCATGAAAATATCGCTTTGTGCTTCGTTCTCGTAATGTTCCTCGACGAAATCGGCCGCTTCGGTTTTGAATAAAACGGTTTCGAAATTAGGATCTGTATCCTCGGTTTTGATTGCGGTGGGCGGTAATGGTGCCGATGGTGTCCAGCCAGGTTGGGCGCGGCTTTTGCGAATTTGGTCGCTTTCGCGACACAGCGTCTTGAATCGATGACATTGTTGGATTCGACCGACGCAAATAAAACACATTTTCAGAACGTCCACGTCGGCATCTGTAATCTAATACTCACGGTGAACATTGTTGGCAACGTTTTTAGTTATAGTGACGACAAATTTGGAAAAAAAAAACGGGTGGGGAGGGGGTGCACTACTAAAAAAAAACTCTAAGAACTACACCGGGGTTACTGTTAAAAGAAGCTTTAAGTACCATGGGATTAGTCTTGAAAAACACGTGGTGGTCAAGAACCGCCTAGACCGCTAAGAATCCTTATTGCGGTGATGATTGTCAAAAAATTTAAACGTGGGATCTCTCATGAAAAACTACAAGGAGATCACTAACAAAAAACTACTTGGAGGTTCTTTTTGAAGAAAGGTAGAAAATATTCCTGGGAAAAGAGTTGTAGTGTCGGTGGTGTGAGCGTTGCCCCGGCACTAAACGCCCAAGCGGTGACCAATAGAGATGCAGGCGGTCTCTGTTGAAGAAGCTTTTAATGCAATAAATTGGGATCACTTAGGGCAGCGGTCGGGTAACTTTTTATGCCATTACCTCAAAATATTTTTGCGTGAGTCGATAGGTTTGTTCGCGGATCTAATACTGAACCGAAAACAAATCAGTTCAAGTGAATTAAGGATAATCGCCATAAGCCCATATACGCTTATGAATTGATTAAGGGTTATTTTTCCGTGAACGAGCTTGAAAATGTTCGGAAGTAAGACGAGGATTAACGAGAACCCCCGAAAATTGTTAATCGAATTTAACGTTGATAGAGGACAACAAAACGAAACTTTGGTTCTAGCGATACTCGGGGTTTTTTTAGGACGAAAAATTCGATTCACTTACTCATGCGCAGTTTGATAAATTAAAAGCTAGCTGTTCTATCCTCTATCAATGTTAAATTCAATTAACAATTTTCGTGGGTTCTCGTTTAACCTCGTCTTACTTCCGAACATTTTCAAACTCGTTCAAGGAAAAATAACCCTTAATCAGTGCATATGCGTGTATGGGCTTATGGCGATTATCCTAAATCCACTTGGACTGATTCGTTATCGGTTCAGTACTAGATCCGCGAACAAACCTGATATTATCCCTCTAATTTTGAAAAGATGACAAGCAAAATAATAATAAATTATATTTTTTTTTTCATTTATTTAAGGTCGCATCAACTGCTATGGTCATTAGCGACCGTCAAATCCAAAAACCCAGAAAAAAATCTGGACTTTCATTGGGATTTGAACCCAGGACCACTGGCGTATAGGCAATTATCTAGTCCACCACGCCACTAAGTGACCTAAATTATAATTTACAAAAGAAATTATAGTCATTGTTCGTTTACGCGATTTTCATTTATTGACTGAATGTGCGCTTCTTAACACCGCGAAGTTTTACACAAAACTAAATGTTTAAACATCAAAATTTGATGAGGACTTTTTGTCTAAGGATATTTTGTCGTGGGGATATGTTGTCCGGGGATCAAAACGCATGGAACCGAAACTTTTCCCCTTCGGTTTTGGGTAAATGATCTTGTGCTTCATGTTTGATACAATAATTTCAAAACTAGGGCTTTTTGATGTGAGAACAATTTTAATAAAGTTTTAGTTTTCGGAAATACTAACACGTATATAAGATAGCTTTTCCAAAAAATATCCTTACTACCCTCAAAAATTTTATTTTTTCCCCATTTGGGGTAATTTGATACCTCGGTTCCCCAAACGCAGACTTAGGATATTATCAAATAGTATGGAAGGAAAGATTTGCTAATGTGTGTGATTGAACAAACGCTAAGACTATCAAAGTTTTTCTTGAAGATTACTTACAGTGACGAAGTTGAGGTCGCGAAGCAAATCGGCGATTGTGACTGGTTGTGAATCGCTTAGAACTTCCTTGATCGGAATTAGCATTGGGCAACCTTTTAAGCAAATCAAACAGATTTCCGAATTGTTTTCTAAGGACATTTTGGAATGAAGATGAAACTTGCTGAAAGAATGTAAACAAGACGAAAGGATCTCCTCAGGACATGATGAAGTAGGGTGAAGTAGGTTTCGATTCGATTGGCGTGAACTTAGCTGTCAGTGAGAGGTACGAGATGTTGCCGCACGATCTGGTGGAGCGCTAGCGTCGTCGTTGTATTTCGAATCAAATACGTCAAAGTGCTTCGATTTCTCAGCGATTTACTCGAGTTATCTAACAATAAGTGACAAAAAGTTTATCTCCAGTCTCGCATTTCAAATATCTCGTGAAGCCAATGTAAGTTTTCTTTGAGGAATTGTGTTCATTTCAACCCGACAATCAACCACACACTGTACATGTACAGATCTCGCGTACAATTGCCATCTTGTCCCGTGTATTGATTTCCCCGTTAAGAGACCGACGAAAATTTTCTCAGTTCGACAATTTCGATCAGCACTCAGTCGGCCCCCGGTCGATTCAACTCGATTTTCGCGTGAATTTCGCGTTTGGCCGACTCTTGCTATGCTCCACGCCGCTCTATATCTATGTTATGTTACCAGTTGTGTGTGGATCGAAGCGGGTCTTGATTTTTCGATTTTGACAAATTTTTGGATATCGAAAACGAATTCTCATCGTTTTAATATCTAAGCTCAATGAACATTAAAAAAACTTTTTAAACGAATGAATTGTTTAAGTTTGATGTGGAAACCATCTTCAGCGGGTTGCGTGTTGATCGCGAGTGCATTAACTAAGTCCACCATTGGAGTTGTCACTTAGAGATTAAATATTTATTTTTAGATGTAAAGGAAATCATTGCTTCAGTAGTCAGAGTTGATGCAAGTTTTATTTCTGATCATTGCGTTGATTTGGTTGCAATCAATTAGCCAAAAAATTTGAATCTTCTTTGCATTGAGGCAATGGCTTGATGTAAGTCGTAAGAGTTGGTGTGTTTTTTAATAATGTCGGGATCTTGCAGCGCGGCAGCTGCTCGAGAGAGCGTGTCTTCGCCGCTAAATCGCACGCTTGCGCGACTTCCTCGCGTTCGCCGTCGTTCCGAACACCTGGTGCTCGAGGGGACACGCGGACTTGACTCATATCGTAAGCCCCAATATGCTACATAGTTAATTTTTATAGTGTTTACAACTATAAAAATGCTTTAGAACGATGTCATCTCGAAGACGATCTCCAGAACGGCGCAAAGATGGGCTGCATTCATCGAGTTCGAGGGCGTCGGCGTCGAGCAAACTTCGTATGGATCGGAATCCGGCGTTGTCTCGCATCACGGATCCCAGTGAACCAGCCGGTCGTCGTCGAGAGATCGACAACGTGATGAAGAAAGCGCGGGCCTCTCCAAATTCGAACGGGTATTGGGACAAAAAGCTATTAGAAGTCGAGGAAAAAGACCCAAATCGGTGTGAAAAATTTATCTTTCTATCTTAGCCTCAATTTTCTTTATGTTATTTATGACAAATGCTTGAACACCAATTATTCGAAGACGCGATGATTGCATGAAATGTTGGGTCCGTAGTTGGTTGTAATGTAGGTGTTATGATTTGTGCAGTTGGCGACATAGTGGATATAAGGCGTTGTATATTGGTGGCTCGTCGTCGCCGTCTCCATCACGACGCAATGGTGGAGGTGGCGGTGTACGTCGTTCGCGAAGTCGGTCTCGCACGAGACGCTCACCGCCACCGTCGACGTCGTCGTCGGTGCGAAATCCGCGTCCACGCTCGCCACCGCCGCGCTCCGCCCGCTCGATTTCCGCCAGCTCGTTGAGCAGCTGCTCCGACGACTCATGCTCCGTCTGCTCGCCAAAACATCGTGGCAAAAAAGCCCGCTCCAGGTGAAACAACAACATACAACCTACCGATTACATTCGAAATAATAATTGTTACAAAATAATTTAATCATCACGATAATCGAACCTTCTATTTCGAGTTTCATCCGCACCTGACCCTGTTTTTTTTTTGTCTCAGATCCAGATCGTTCTCCGTGCCACGATCGCGTTCTAATAATAAACCGCGACCACCGGCACCTAGTGCACCGTCTTCGTCAGCGAACCGCCACTCGAATGCGGCGTCGTCGCGATCTCGGCCGCGCGGTCCGACCTCGCCACCGCCGCCCGAAAGTTCATCAGCCGCAATGGGTCGAGCTCGCTCGTCGAAAGTCACCAAGCCGACGTCAGCGCCCACGTCAAATGTACCACCATCCCGACGAGTTCCATCGAATAATCATTCCTCACGATCGAACCAACCGGTTGTTGTTGACTTGACGCCGGCACCACGGACAACATCGTCCCGACAAATGCCACTTCCAATGCCGGAGCCGGGAGCCTCCTCGTCACGAGCCCATGATAAAGTGGTCGACTCACGACGAAAAGATCCCAAACGAACAAAGGTGAGACTTAGAAAATGTTAAGACTTCCTAATAGGTTATTCAAGTACTAGAGGACTTTTCTGTACCACTCTAGTTTACATGGGGGTAGTAAAGCATTGGTTCGTTCGTTTCAGGTGTTGCCAGCACGAGTGAAAACTGAAAGAAAAACGAAGAAACCACGAAGAAATTCGCCGGCGGCTGAGTCGTCCGGATCGGAGGATAGCTCGAGTTGTTCGGACGCACCACCGGTGGTATCTGTGACGCGACTCACCCTCAGTGAACGGTTTGGAAAAATGGCTCAGTGGAGTGTCGACAGACGCGACATTGAAAACATGCGAATCACAAAGAATTCAAGCGGTGGCGATCTCAAAGTGATGATCGAAGAGGACGAAATGCTCTATGGAAGCCCACCACCACGATTTAGGTATGTTTCTTGGTCTATTTTAACACTTCTTAGTTTGTTTTTTTTTTAAATGCTTTAACCTCCAGCGCCTCTATCAGCTGGCAATGTAAATAATATAGGGCTGCAGAGAGAAGGTGCCGCCCCCTACTCCGATTATGAAATTTGAAACTATTTTTTTAGTCACTTGTTTGCACTTTTCTACACTCGAAACGATTAAAGGCATAGAGAAATGGTCGAGGTTTTAGTGCTTTAGGCGTTCCGAGTGTAGAACAGTGCAGAAAAGTGTAAACGAGTGACTAAGGAATTGTTCCAAATTTCGTAGTCAGAGTAGGGGGCAGCACGTGTATTCGTTCGATCTGGCTCTTAACTTTCGCTCTGAGGGCTATAAATTAGATTTGATTGTCAAGTCTAATGGCTCTTAGAAAACTTCAGATCTTCGTGACTTCCTGTTGAAGTTGAGCAGATTTTTATGCCCAGTCGTTGACTAAATGTTGATTTTTTTAGATCCTTTTTAATTTTTTTAAAGCCTTATATTGTTTAAGGAAGAAGACTGAAGATTCGGATTACCCCGATAGTTCTTCACTGTTAACTATCTCTTATAACTAATTTCTTTTAGTCATTCGCCGGCACCTGTTGGTCACTATCCCGATGAGCTAATGACGAGTTGTCCCTCGGGCCTCGCCTCATGGGATGACGTGCGTGTCCGTTATCAGTACTATAAAGAGCGCGGCTACTTGCGAGACTTAACTCTGGATGACTACATAAAATGGGAGGAGTGGTGGTACAAATATCAGGAATGGCTCAAGGCTGAACGATACTACGAGCATTGGATGTCGCAGCAACAAACTCGAAATCGACGCCGCAAACGCTTACCGGCGACACAACGGCTGAACTAAAAAAAATCTATTTTATAACAAATCGAACGCTTCTTTTTTATATAATATGAGCCTCATGAGCCTGATGAAGATTATTGTGGACTTGATGGATGATTGTCATACATACATTAACAGAATTTCTTCGATATTGAAATTATCTTTAAAAAAGTTTTATTGTTTTTACAAGATTATATTTAATTTTTTTTTTTTAGGTTTTTATTAATTTTTTTTTGGTCATATTTTCTGAAAGTTTTTACTTAAGGGGTTCGAAAAAACAAAATGTTTATTTGATTGAATTGTGTAAATGTGTTTGAATCACATAATTATATCAATATAGAAAATAAATCAATTTTCCAAAAAAAAAAAAATGGTTATAATTTTTTCTATACCTTTTTATCTTGAAAGCCTTGTCTTCTAAAAAAAATGCTGCAAATGTTCATGATCTTGAGATGAGATTGTCATTTCTTGACTTGAACAGGAAAATTCAGGATATGTATCTTCAAAATCTTGATAGGTAAGTTTTCGTTCTTCCACGACTTGTTTTATCAATTAAATATCTTACATTTATTAATTACACAATATTTAAAATTATTTAATACAAATATTACAGAAAATATCTTTAAAAAAAAGTTGTAAGTGTGAAAATTATTTCAGTACGTGTAAGTCGGTTTATTCGTAATAAAAATAAAACCAAGACTTGTACCGTACAATGTACGGTTTTATTTCTATTGAAAACAAATTTTTTTTTTATTTTAGTTTTGAACACATAATGCAATGGGATTCATTTTAACAAATTAATGTGATAATCTGAGTTATTACATCCGAGTGTGATCTTACAATAGTCAAGATTCTATGGCTGATTTGATGTTATAACTAAGAATGTTGTCACATAAAGTTTTAATTTTTTTTTAACCGATTAAAATTACTAATTCAAGTTATTTCAATAAATCAATAGACAATATTAATATCAAAATTGGTAAAATTGTTAAGTGTTGAGATATTTATATATTATATATTCATTCCAAATATATAGAGTTATTAAAATTCATGTTACCTTATTACAATTAGCTAAATTCTAATATCATAATATATACTTTTATAAACTAACAGTGTTCTGCTATGACACAATAATATATTATTTGTTTTTATTAATTTAATATTAATATATTTATATATAGATAATAATGTCTAATAAAATATAATACCAACGAGTCTCAAAATTTGGTAATTACAAATAAATTTTTTTTTTTAAATATTTTCTTTCATTTCTTTAAAAATCGAAATTATAAATAAATAATATAGAATTTAGTATAAAATTCGGTACGTGTACGTAGTTATGCTTTTTTTTCTTTATACATGGAGTATGACTTGATAAAAAGCAAAAAATTAAAATGTCGCTAGTCACAGTTTAAATTTCCTTGAAATCGCCTCGCTATTTGATTTTTTTTGTTTCACAATATGGCTGTGTGAAAAATTTAAAAAACACAAAGTTATATTATTTAATATGGATATTGTCATTCACTTAATACGTAAATTAAAAAGTATAGCCGTTGTTTGTTTAGATTAAATTTATCTACGGGTTTAAAATGGCGTCTAAAAAAGACCTCTACATATTAATTCGTATCGTCATGAAGACTTTTAAGTGCAAAAATTCGTTTTGTTTCGATCGAAGCAAAAAATTCATATTACATATAAAAGCAAAGAAACTTATATAAATAATACTGATAGATACAGGGTGTCACAATAAAGATGGTTTTATATAAGCCGAGATTATTCGGTGAAACTCGTCAAATCACGAAGTTAATCGAATGAAATTTTAACTCGTTTTTTGATTGGTTGTTCATAAAACCACCTTTAAAAGTTGAATTTTTTTTAAACCTGTAGAAATTAAAATATATATATATATAGAATGTTTGCCGATTCGAAATGAAAAAATTATTTTTTTCGTAAAATTTGCTTCAGAAGCTTTAAAACCGATTACAAATAGACGACTTCAATAAGTCGAAACATTTTATACTTAAACCATTTAGCCATTAAATAGACAAAGCATACAATTGCGAAACAGTAGACTAAAATCGTAAACACACAAATCGAGCCGTGTCCTTCGAAACATTTCTCGTCCGCGTAAATGTATCGAGGCGAAATCGCGTAAGTGTTCGCCTCGAACGGTAGCAAGTCGTCGGTGCGGGCGGCCAAACGTTTGCCGACCACCGCACTCTCGTTGGGAACGAGAAACGTGAGCGTGAGCGAATCGGGAACCATTTCGTCAGGTTTGTGTGAGTCGAGCAGATAATGTTCCGTGTTGAAGTTGTCGTCCGGTGAGTCGACACTGTGAGTAGCGACGTGTCTCAGTCAGTAACATTTCTTCGTGCATGCACACTTGCGAACGATGTCCACGTCTTTGGTGAAGCGTGTGCCATCGGCGCAGATTAAACGCACTTTTCGACGTTTGCTCTTCCGTGCGTGACAACAATTCGGGCCGCAACTACCCACACATTTCGCCATCTTCACCGGTTTACGAGACCGGCATCCATTTTCCGAATAGTACTCGCGTACTTGCTCTTTACGACAACTTTGTCCTAAAAAAAAAAACGAGTAATTTTGACACTAAAATTTTTTCAAGAAAACCTTTACCTATATCAGTGTAATCATCATCGTCAAGAACATCTTCTTCCTTGTCGCAAAACTTCCCACTAAAACCCGGCTTGCACTTGCACGTGTAATCTCCAACGTTTTTAGTCGATGGCACACATTTACTACCACGTGCACATTGATGACTACCCGAAAAGCATGGATCCGCTGGAGGAGGTGCACTAGCTACCGCTTCCATCATCTCTCGCTCATTTGACTGACCAATCTGTACTATGTCCGACTCACTATCCAATAGTGCACAACCCGGAGTTACTTTCTGCTGTATTTTGGCGTTTTCAAAATCAACCAACTTGTGATTGATCCAAACTTCCTTCATGCATCCTAACAATTAAAAAAAAAAGAGATCAGAAACAGTTTATTTTTATAAGGATAACGATTATATATACCGTTGAAGCTGGTTAAGTTACGGAGGTGCCACTGGGTGAAAGCTTCCTGACCTGGATCCGAAGGAATTCCACCGAGATACATTGGCGTATTCAGACGTAAATAGTCCTTGGAGCCTTCGTTGATAATATATCGAGCCAAGCCACGATCAACTCGCAGAGTAAAGTTCTTTTTGATAGCCAATAATTCGGCGATGTGATACTGACCATCGGAGACCATCTCGAAACTATTACAAACAAATTTTTGTTTTTATGTAAAATATTTTCTTAAAGTTTCAACCCAATCGGAGCCAAACTCCAGAAGTGGGGCCTAAAAAATTTTGGGTCATCATAGTGAGTCTTGAAAATTATAATGTGTCGCGATTTTAAACCAATAAAAACTGTTGGTTTTGCTTAACTACCAAACAACATTAAGTAAGTCATAAGTTACTTGATCAAAACTAAACAAATAACCCATATGGATTTATGTATAGACAAGCTATTATTTACAACGTATAGGCAATCAATGTACAAATGTGTTAAGAAATTGCCTAAGATCCTTATTTAATTTAAATTTAAATTAAAAAAGCCTTAGACAGAGGCCTTAAATTAAATATATTAAACTCTTGGTTTTGTCCAAGTTTTGCCTAGTAATCAAACAAGACAGCAAAAAATAGATTACTTGATCAAAATTTAATAAATAAACAAAAAACTATACCTACTTAGTCAACCATAAAATCAACTTCTTTGAATAGCTCACTGGTCAACACGATTTTCGAGTCTGACTTCTACATGTTAAAGTTTAGTTTCTCCTAGGTCAAAAATGAGAAAAATAATTTTTTTTTTTTGTTAAAGTTTGCTTTTGTAGAAATTAGAGCAATTTTTCATTTTTTTGGACAAAATCACTGATTTTCATATTTTCTTTTTTTTTATAAATTCACTCTAAATTATGATCAGAAAAGTTTTTGCTAGATATAAAAGTCTTTTTTAATGGAGATTCGTGACGAACAATAACATATAAATGTGAAACACTTCATGCGTCAAGTGGTTCGGGTTGGATCCCCGTTGAATCCTAGACTTAAGATTCTAGACCTAAGATATACTTGACCAACAGAAAGTTTCTGTGTTTAGACAGTCGTGATATGACCTTAGCTGTTAAAGCGACTTAAAACACTCAAAAAAAAAAAATGTCTAAAAGTGAATTTTTTTTTAGTTTTTTTTTTTTTTATATTTGTATCAGTGGCGTAACTATACCATACAAAGCCCGTTGCAATTTCATTGAATACACCCCCCCCCTTCCCCGTAGTTAGTCATAAAATTAACTCTCCCCCCCCGTTTTGAATGTTAATAATTTATATGAATTTGTACCTCGTCATTAGTTGTGTTGAACTTCAATTGATTTTAAGTACTTATATAAAATTTTTAATTTTTACTAAATTTTGTTCAGATAGATTAGTTTTGGAGTAGCGGCCTCTCGGACCGGGGCCCTAACCCTCGTGGGGCCCGTGGCATTTTGCCAGCCCTGCCACCCTATAGTTACGCCACTGATTCGTATGAGCTTTCTCCGATTAAACCCCAAATGTCATCTCCCATCATGTTCTCAATTGTACTGGCCTTGACATCTTTGTTCAAAACCCATCACATCTTGGTGAAAAAAGGTTCTCCTTGTTCACGGAGTGGGCACCCATGTTATCTTTAAATTCGTCTAGATGAGAATGTAGCATATGAAGTTTATGAGACATTCCACAGCCCATAATTTTGAAGTTTTTAAGCATGTTGTTAGCTCTATGATTTCCTGGAAATCCATCTGCTTTAAAACTCCCCCAGGCTCGTTTTTTACGAGCATTAAGAAGTTTCTTGAAGTCATCATTCTTCATTATAATGAAGAATGATGAATTCATTATAAAATTCACTTATCGACGCGAATCAAACAAAAGCAAACTTTAAGAATTAAAAATTAAAATTTAAGTGTTTTTCAATGTCTAGAATCAGAATTTAAACATGAGAACAGAAACCCAAAAAATTTTTTTTTTTTTTTTGTTGACCGGTGTAGTATATTAATATAACATAAAAAAAGTGGTTGCGTGTACTTATGTACGCGCGTGAGAAGTTATACTTCTTTGGTATCATTAAAAATTAGTTTTTATTAATTGCATTCAAATAATCAATTTTTAAAAAATGTAATTTAATATTTAATAATAATAATATATATATTTAAAGATATAATTATTAAAAATAAAATTAAGAGAATAATATTTTAATTTGTATCAATAAATAATATTCAAAGAAAGTTTATAAAATTTGTCAGGATCATTTTTCTGGTTAACAAGTAATGCATGTCATGAAAACAAAGCTTCATAGAAATTGCGAAATAAAGTAAGTAGCTACTTGTCAAAGTAAATATCTTAATCTTATTCATATCTTGTGTTACTAAATTATTATTCTAAGATGGTTGAATCATTTCAGAATCCCAAATTTCGTGATAACTAAGAATATGCATGGAATGCAGACGTTATTTTCATCATTAAATTTCAAATAGTATAACAGCTACTGCAAAATTCGAGAAAAGTAATAACTTATTTATCAATAATATGTGTCATTTGTATATATAATTATTTTTAATTTAAATATAAAAATAAATAAATTAGAAAATAAATACAACAAAAATTCAAATTACGCGCGCCAGAAAACCCAATGATTTTGCGACTAACTTCATTTTGTTAATTTTTGACTGAAAATGCGCGCGCATCTTAAAATTTCACTTTCATCATTTTTTCATAACGCACCTAAAGAAGTATAACTTCAAAAATATAAACTTTAAGCAATACCTGTACATAGTTGAGACCGGATAATTTCCAACATCATAACTAACACGGATTCGACCGTTGAAAAGTTCAACCGCCAAATGTTCATTGTGCCCATCATACAGTAAAACTCCATTTTCTTGAGTCGTCGAAAAAATAATTGTAACATTCGCTTCCGGCTTGGTGTTCAACGGTTCAAGTTCCACATACGAATTATTATGAATGAAACTTATACTGGTCAAATATTCACATCGTTTTCCTACAATTTAAAAGAGTTAATAACGAAAATTGACTTTAGTTACGAACTAGGTCAGAATATAAATGTAAATACCTGAATAACCAGGTGCACATTTACAAAGATAATCATTGGAGCCAGAGGGTTGGAAACATACGCCATGAACACAATCGTGATGTTGACACGGTGAGGTTTGTGGATACATCATCGCAACTAACGGAGCCAACTCACAAAACTTCCCGGTGAATTCTCCCGCACATTTACACACATAATCGTTGTTCCCATCCACACAAGTCGCCCCATTTTGACACATATGACTTTCGCAATCGTCAATGTTAATCGTACAGTTGTCGCCTTTGAATCCGGGAGCACATTCGCATGAGTACGATGTGAAATGATCGATACATTTACCGCCGTTCAAACACGGATAAAACTCTTTGGTACAATAAGGGATTTTGGACTCGCAAAATTCACCCATAAAACCGGGTAGACATTGGCATCGATACGATTGGATTTTATCGATACACGTGGCATTATTCTGGCACTTGTTGTTGGCACAGTCGTCTACATTTGTCTCGCATCGGGCTCCGGTAAATCCCGGCGTGCACTCGCAACTAAAGCGACCCTCTTCGAGAACTTTACATACACCGTCATTGCGACAAGGATTGCCATAGCAAGCATCGATCATGTGTTGGCAATTTTGTCCGTGATATCCAGGTGCACAACGGCATTCGTATTTACGATCGGGTTGTGGTACACATTCACCCCCATTGATACATGGAAACTCGTAGCAGGCGTCACACTTTGCTAAGATCTCATTACTTACTTGACCTATAAAAAAAAAAAATTATTAAAAAATCAATCAATAAACAATTAATATTAAATACTTTTGCATTGGAACGACGAAGCTGGTGTTGATAAAATTAATTTATCTCGCATACTGGGTGGTTCTGTACAACGGGCGATTCCTGGTTCTATATAGTCGATTTTGACCCACTCAGCCAACCATCGTAACGAACAATCGCAATAGAGAGGATTCGAACCTAGAGCACTACAAAAACAAATTAAGAAAATTTTTAAAAACGTACAACTAGAGTTTACTCGTTAAAACCGAATGGATTGGAAGATATATAAAGGGGGTAGAAAAACGCAGCTTTTTAATACTAATAAAGCACTAATAATAAAAAAAATCCCAATGTTCGCTTTTAATTCAAAAACTATTGGATAGATTTCGATCAATTTCTTTTTTTGTTTTACTTCTTATATACTTGGTCCTTATTTAAAAAAAAAAAGAATTATCACGATATCTTCATTAAAAACAAAGTAATTAAAGTTTTAATAAAATGCTATTAAAACAAGCAAAACGCGTTAAGCGGGCATTTTTCGTCGTTTTGATAGAGTGGGGCAAACGGTTTAACGCGCATGAGCTGTAGAGATAGAATATCTCCTTCTACTGCCTACTGATTATTTTATATTTAATAAGGCAAAAAGTTTAGTAAATTGATAAAATAGACTTTTGAAATACATACTTATGGAAAAGCTAAGAAGCAAATTATCATTTAGAGCTGTTATTACTTATTTTTAGAAAAATGTATTTCGGATATATAAAGTTAGGAGTCAACCAAATGTTTTGACATGAAAATTTGTAAAAGTTGAAAAAGTGGAGTTACTCGATGTGTGCACTGATCGGCTCATTTGAGCGTAGACTTAATAGTTAATGCAGTTCAGCGAGATATTAGATTTATATAGTTTATTAAAAATTCTTTTTTAGCTTTTTTTATATTTTACGGTCAATACAAATTACTTTTTCAACACTCCCTTTTAT
This sequence comes from Sisyra nigra, assembly GCA_958496155.1. NCBI lineage: Eukaryota > Metazoa > Arthropoda > Insecta > Neuroptera > Sisyridae > Sisyra > Sisyra nigra. The sequence goes on from OY292315.1 coordinate 3,118,117, forward strand.
TATTGCATATATATTTTTTAACCAGAAAGATTTAAGATGGCGAAATTAATTTTTTCTTTTTAAATTGCTCCTTAAATGGTCTCTCCAGATCCGCAATTGCTCCAAATGTGTAGTTAATAGTTAATTAATAATTAAAATTTTTTAAAAATTTCAATCACAAGAATTAAAATTGCTATAAAACCCAAAATAATTTTTAATTGAAATTTTTGTTTTTTTTTTAAGCTCTCTATCTGCTCTTTTCATATACAAATAGTTGATCAAATTTTTGCAATATTTTTAATAATTAATTATTTTTAACTATTTTTATACATGTATTGTTGTACCATGAAGTCATCAGCAGCCGTTGGATCTTATAAACATGAATTGTTTAAAAATTGAATTACTTACTAATTAAATATACACCTGGAGCAATTGTGGATCCGAAAAAAGCATTTAAGGAACAACTTTTTGAAATAAAGTGATTATTTTGGACTATATAGCAATTGTTATTTTGGAATTTACAAATTTTTGAAAAACTACATACTTGGAGCAATAGTGGATTTTGAAGGAGCAATTTTTAGGCATTTAGTTAAAAATGTTCTATGCTAAGTTCTTTCAGTTATTTTTAATATCTATATTTTTGCTTTCAATTTTTTAAATGTTTTCCTCTGTAAATTAAATATATGTTCTTAACATAATAACCTACGCAGACGACGTCGCGGGTATCAGCTATCACTAATATAGATAAATGGGTAAAAGCCAACGAGTAGAACAGAGTTGGACATAGTAATCGTATATCAAAGACAGAGAAGCAAGCTTTAATTTTAACTCAAATCAAGGCACTCTACAACTAGCAATTAAAATGTCTAATTAGTAAAAAAGAGGTAGACATATAATTAAATATATAAGAACAACAAAGATAAAGATAAAGACAATGATAGAGTGGTTCAGGAGTAAAAGGAAATGATTCAATTATTTTAAATATTCTTTTAGGTCTATATGAATGTCATATAATTTCAGTATATAAGTTTTAAAAATTGAACTTAGTTCATTTTTCAAAAAAAATTTTTTTTATCTTACATGTGAGTTATAGTTGTTAAATCTGAGAAAGTTCCCTCGGGAATCATCGAAATTTGGTTTCCATGTAATGAACTAAAAACGAGCGATTATAACTGAAATGCATGTGATATTTTTTATAATCAAAACTTACATAATTCGTAGAGATTTTAAACCAACCAGTGCATTCTTTTGTACACACTGTAACTTATTATAACTGATGATTCTAAAAAAAAAAAAAAAAATTAAAATACCAAATTTTCATTGAGTCAAGTAAAACTTACAATGTGGACAGTTTGGAAAGATTTGTGAACGTATTGTTTGACAAAATTCCAATTTGATTATTGCTCAAATCCCTGCAAATTTTTTTTTTTTTTTTATAATTGTAGATATGTAATAAATGTGAAAGGTTTGCAAGGTCTTAGAACGCCCAAATACTTACAACCTCGTCAATGCTTTCAAATGCGACAATCGATCGGCTTGTATATACTGAATTTCATTTACATCCAAATACAATTCGGAGGTTTCCGGAGGAATGCCACGTGGAATTTCCTTCAACTTCGCTCGAGAACACCGCACAATTGTTCCGGTGCACGTGCATTTCGGTGGACAATAATTATCACCTAAACATCCCTGATCATTATCGCCTGAAAAAAAAATTGAATACTTTCAAATTTTGTTCCTAATGACAATAAACCCGTATATTGTACAGTAAAAGTTATACATAAAGCACCCATAATTTCATGTTGTACATGATTTGTATCGTGTAATATATGCAGTACGTGACATTTTGGCGCCGTCGTTTTGGCGTGGGACATTTTGGTGCCGCCGTTTTGACGCAGGACGTTTTCTCGCGGGGGGTTTTAGTGGTTCAGTGGCGCCAAAACAACGGCGCCAAAACGTCCTGCTTCGACAATATATGGTTTAGATAAATAAATTTCCAAATGTGTCTGTAGAACTTAAAATCGCGATATCTCGAAAAACGTCAAAATGGACTTCAGTGATTTTACTAATGAACCACAGAATTTTATATATAAGATCGGTTGGTGGCTATATTATCATCCTGTATCTACGTCAATGGTAGGGTTGCACCGCAATGAAAGACCAAGATTTTATCATGGATCTTCAGATTTATCGGTTTCTAATGACCTTTAATACTTACTTGTACATTTGAAGTCGTTATGTGGTATATCTTTGATTGGGATATCCTTCAATCGAGCCGGATAATCGCAACGGGGCGATGATCCACTCAAACCTTTCACACGCAACCACTCCGAAAACCAAGCCAAGTGACAATTACAAGCAAACGGATTTTGCACCAAATTCCTAAAAAAAACTCAGATTACAATGATAACCATTAACCAATAACCATTGTTAAAATTCGAAAACTTACAATGTATGTAACGATGTCAAATAATCAAAACTACCAGGCATTATGCACGTAATCTTATTATCGAATAACGACAACAATTTCAAACTGTGTAATCCGAGGAACATTTTGTTGTGGATTTCAATCAATTTATTTTCCGACAACAAACTGAAAAAAAATAGAAGAAAAACGTTGAAATTGCAGTGGTAAATTATGTGCAACCAGATACATACAGATCGGTGATTTTCGAAGCGCCCTCGAAAGCATTTTCCTCGATGCCGGTGATTTTATTTCGTCGCAAATCCAATTTGACTAAATTAGGCAATCTGCCAAACAACCCATCGGACTTGATGCGACCCAGTTGATTATCGTGTAATAATCTGGAAAGAGGCAATCAAATGATTTGCAATTACATCAAATTTATTAAACATGCTATTAATTTTTTTGTTTTAAATAGAAACTCAACAATGGGTTCATTCATTTTTTTTTCCCCATCTCCTTTTGATGTATTTATTTGCAAATGTATTCAACTCACTTTTTCTTGTTGTGATTGAATACGATACTTGGTATAAATATACAAATGGGTGCATTATACAAATTAGGTGGATGAAAAAACGAAACGTTGTAAAGAAACGTAGTGATATTCGTTGAATGTTTTATGTTGAGTGAATGAACCAAAATTGAAAAGCTTTGACTAAAGAATTCTTGAAAGATTTCATTCTAACGATTTTTGGTCGCTCATAATGTATAGGCAATTACATTGGTGTACGACTGGTTGTCTACACGTTGCATATATAATCACTATCATCTTTATCATCTAAAATCTTCTGTGCGTGTGTTTGTAAGTAAGGACCTGGATTGATTTTGATGAAATTTTTTGTGTGCGTTTAAGTGGATCCGAGAATGTTTTAGATTTACAATTTGTAATCGATAAGATGTTTTTGGTCAATTCGCAAAGACATTAACGTTCCTAATTTTTTTACATGGAATAAATAAATAAAAATTTGGTAACCACGGAAACGCGAGGCATTTCAGTCTCAGGATTCGCTGATATATTATGGCAAATACTTTAAGCCGCCTGTCGGGTTTTTATTACATTTATTCGATAATTTCATAAGTATTAATATCGTAATTTTAAAAATATAACAATGAAAAAACGCAACTAATTAAAATTTAAAAAGAGAACAATTCAAATTCAAAAATCTGAAATAAGTAACAATAGTTATGATAAGGCGGGGATTCTGCGATTGTCAGACACTAAAATTTGACAACGTATCCTTATAGAACTCGCCAAAATAAAATGCAAAGTATAATTTTCCGAGTTTTCGTTTAGTTTTCATGAAAAATTGGATTTTAGTAGCACAACTCTAATGATATTTCTTATGAGAGATAAATTTTGTGAATGTGGCCATTTTTGGGACTACGAAATTTTGACAGCTGCTCGCAACTATCTTATCGTTAGAACTGGAGTCTAGGGGTGCAACCGCTGGGGAAGATTTGGGGGCAGAGCCCCCCAAACAAACAGAAATGCCTTCCAAACTTATTTTTCAAGAGAAAATAGCAAGGTAATTGTGACCATCGCGTTGTTTTTAACCAAATTTAACGTAGGCGTTGCAGATTTTAAAATTCAATATCTCGAAAACTCAAAAAATTGTATTCTTCATTTTTAATTTATTTATTATTTTGGCGCCCGGGAAGGAGCAGATTTGCCGATAAGACAATGGACTGAAAATAATACTAGGAATATATCCTAGAATATTGAACGGTTCTGTAAAATAAATAATATTTTTTAGCATAAAGTAGGGAACGAATTTTAGTGAAATATTGTTAAAGATACTTCAGATCTTACAATAACACATTGAAAATTATTTATCCTAAAAAAGGTATACGCTTCCTATAGAATAGCTACTAATTCATTCTAAGAAAATGGAAGCATGTTTTATATGACATATGGTGTGAAAGGTTCTCAAGTCTTAAAGAAACACACGGATAGGTATTTTACAATATTCATAAAAACGTAAAGAACCTAACTATAAGAAAGCCTATTTTATACCTATTCCTAGAAAAGTAGTTTAACGGATTTTCATGAACTTTCCATAAATCAAAGGTCTGGAAATATCTATAAATGAAATTTTTTGTTAAAACAGCTGAATTTCTTATTTTGGGTAAAGGTTTCTATTATTCAATCATATTAGCTTAGATATGCTCAGCGAAGCGGGCGGGGGATCAGCTAAAATCTTCTGTGCGTGAGTTTGTAATTAAACTTCTCCTAAACGGCTCGACCGATTTTGATGAAATTTTTTTGTGTGTTCAAGTCGATTCGAGAATGGTTTAGATTTACAATAGATACTTAGTTTAACTAATTAGCACACAAATAGCACTAAATCGCTAGCATAGTTTCATTTGATTGTCAAGGCTAGCTTGACGTACGTAAAAAATTCTAACAGTTTTGGTCGCTCATAGTATTTAGGGCATAGGCAATTACATTGGTGTACGATTGGTTGTCTACACGTTGCATAGGTCATCGCTATAATAAGGCGAAGAAAATGGTTTTTCCATCAAATTGTCTTCTCTTTCGATAGTTGATATCTAATTATGAGCAAAACACGGTAAAAATAGGGGATTATACTCTAAAAAAAATGCTCACTAAAATAAGAAAAATTAAAAATTATCTGTGAAAGACTGATTAAATTAGTGAAAAAGGTTGAAACTATTTTATATTCAAAAAGAGGCAGATACCTAAATATAACACCGATAATAGAACTAGAAGATAGCGTATAGGGAAAGTTTTTTTTCAACCCTTAAAAAGATTTTAGAAAAATATGATGGTCCTAAAATTTAAGCCAAAATCGTACTTACAAATCAGTCGTATATAGAGGAATGTCCCGTGGAATTTCGGTAAATTCCCGACCGGAACAATCAACGACAGTGCCCTCACACGAACATCCCGTGGGACATTCATTGTTGGCCAAACACTCAGCCGCAAATCGTGTCCTATAATCATCTTGACCTGGAAAAAAATTTCTCCGTTCTATAATTCCCAACTCTCAATCCACCCCTAAATATTTACATTTAAACTTTTCATCTTTCAAAGCATCAATTCGTCGTCGTTGCATGCGTTTCGGCGAATCGCATCGCGCCCCCGACGTCTCAATGGGATTGTGATGTAAATACTCAGCCAACCAACGCAAGTTACAATCACAAATAAACGGATTGCGGGCCAAATGCCTATATAATAAACATGAAACATGATAAAAAAAAAGAATAATTCCATAGAATTTATGATCGAATCCAAAGCACTTACAGCGTTTGAATTTTCTTCATCGAATCAAACGTGCCTTTGGCCAGTGTCTGAATGTTGTTGTCATATAACGAACTAAAACGTATAATTTATTATCTATTTATATTCAAAGTTCAAATGTAACGAATCGTTAACTCACAGCAAATTTACGGTGTGTAAGTCCTTAAACGTATCGCGGCGAATGCACGAGATTTCGTTGGCATTCAACAATCTTGAAAAACATGAAAAATATTTACATTAACAAAATATAATAACTTAGATCAATTGTCGTCATTTCCTCCAACTTACAATAGTTGCAGTGATGTGAGACCGTGGAAAACACCAGCGGGCAACTCTTTGATTTTATTACCATATAACACTCTGAAAATTCAATAAGAAGATTATAAAAGTATTCATTTAAAATAATAATAAATCTTACAGTGAAACCAAAGAGTTTAATCCCATAAACGCATCAGCGGCTATTTTGGTGATTTTATTGTTGCTTAAATCTCTGGAAGAAATTTAAAAAATTAATTTTAATTTGTGATGTTTAAGTTAATAAATACAAACAATCGACGTAGACGTTTGTACGGTGTGAAAGCTCGTTGTGGGATTTCGATGATTTCATTTTGTTCTAATCGTCTAAAAACACAAAAATTATTTAAAAAAAAAAGTGGTTGCGTGTACTTATGTACGCGCGTGAGAAGTTATACTTCTTTGGTATCATTAAAAATTAGTTTTTATTAATTTTTTTCAAATAATCAATTTTAAAAAACTGTAAATTAATATTTAATAATAAAAATAATAGATATATTTAAAGATATAATTATTAAAAATAAAATTAAGAGAATAATATTTTAATTTGTATCAATAAATAATATCCAAAAAAAGCTGCAAGACGTTTATAAAATTTGTCAGGATCATTTTTCTGGTTAACAATTCATGCATGTCATGAAAACGAAGCTCCATAGAAATTGCGAAATAAAGTAAGTAGCTACTTGTCAAAGTAAATGTCTTAATCTTATTCATATCTTGTGTTACTAAATTATTATTCTAAGATGGTTGAATCATTTCAGAATCCTAGATTTTGTGATAACTAAGAATATGCATGGAATGCAGACGTCATTTTCATCATTAAATTTTAAATAGTATAACAGCTACTGCAAAATTCGAGAAAAGTAATAACTTATTTATTAATAATATGTGTCATTTGTATATATAATTATTTTTAATTTAAATATAAAAATAAATAAATAAGTAAATAAATACAACAAAAATTCAAATTACGCGCGTCTAGTTAAAAACACCGAGCCGTTTTGCGGGCAACTTCATCTTGATAATTTGTGATGATAAAATAGAACGCTACAAATGCTTCTGAAACCGCGCCGCGATGCAGACGTCATTATTATCATTAAACTTCAAAAAGTAATTATAACAACTACCGCAAAATTCGAGAAAAGTTATAACTTATTTATTAATAATATTTGTCAATTGTATATATAATTATTTTTAATTTAAATATAAAAATAAATAAATTAGAAAATAATTACAAAAAAAAAATTCAAATTACGCGCGCCACGAATTCCAATGGTTTTCTTCATTTTGTTAATTTTTGGCTGAAAATGCGCGCGCATCTTAAAATTTCACTCTCATCATTTTTATCATCATAAGGCGCCTAAAGAAGTATAACTTCAAAAAAAAAATTTTTTGACGGCTTACAGTTCGGTGCTGGCTTCCGGAAAATGATCGGGAACACGTGTGAGAGCTTTTTCGCGACAATCGACAATGCCTTCGGCACAGGTGCAAGGATGAGGACATTGCGGTTCACCAACATTACACTCACCCACGTCGGTCGCACGTCCAACTAATCCTTTATTAAAATAAAAAAAATACTTAAAAAATATCCCAGTCAGGAAATTATCTCAGGTGTCCCCCTCCAATTACGTTCATTTGCTCTTAAAATCTACAATATCTCAAAATGAACGAAATCGGCGGGGGTGATCACGAACACTATTCTTGTGAGAAATATTTGAGGTACCTGAACATTTGAATTCCTTGCTGGGCAAGTCGGCAATATTTTGACCTTTGAGGTGTGTGGGTGAGAAACATCGCGTGTATAGCGCGCGATTTCTGAAGTGTGCGAGCCAACGCGCCAACCACGCCAGATGGCAATCGCAAATTAAATTATTCTCCGACAGCCGAAGCGTTCGCAACCGAAACATGTTGTTGAACATGTCTTTGCCGAGCGTTGTCAAATTATTTTTATTCAACGTGCTACAAACAAATCATAACATTTACACCTCTTGTTTCGACCAGAGGTCTCTCACACTCAATGTATCCCATCCTATCCTCTTATTTGTCCATTTATCCTATATTATCTTACCATAGCCATCTTACTAATATAGGCCAGTCAAAATATAACTATAGATATAATAAAACTGTAGTAGATTTTTTTTTTTTTGGGTGTTTATTGTCGCTTTAACATCTATGGTCATATCACGACTGTCTTACAAACAGAAATATTCTACAGGTCTTGAATCTTAATTTCTTAATCTTATATCTAGGGATTCGATGGAGATCGAACCCAGAACCACTGGCGCATGTAGCAGAGAGAGCAGTTGCTTTAACCACTGTGCCATCAAGTGGGATTTAGTAGTAGATTTTTGTCTGTTTGTTTGTTGTGCATCTTTCACGCAAAAACTACTAAACGGATTTTACTGAAACTTTTTTTGTTATATAGCTATTAGTCCTCGGTAACATAATGGCTATAATTTATACATAGTTTAGTAGAGAAAAGTCGGGAAATTCAAAGATTTGTAATGTGATGTCAAAACAAATCTATTTTAGTGCACTTACATTGTAAACGCTGGCTAAATCTTACGAGATAGATCAAACTTATATGCGGCGAAATTGTGTATCTTAAAAAGGTTGATAAAAAAGTCCGCGACGGTATAAGTCTATCTCCTAAGGATAACCCACAGGAACCATTTTTATCTTTTACAAATGACAAAAAAATTATGTTAGCATAGCGGCTGGCTGTTGAACGACGTACGTATTGCCTGGTTTATTGGTATCTTCTTCTATATTATATAAAAAATGTTATGTTGGTCCTTATTCTGTACGAATTGAGCTCAAATTTTGATACAATATACCAGAGATCGGCAACATGCGGCCCGTTGGACAGTTCTAGGCGGCCCGCCAAGCAAGAAAATAATAATAATTTTTAATTCTATTTTTTTGCATTTTTTATAATATTTTTCAGTAGCTTTCTTTAACTTTCATTTAGTAGTGTTTAAAAAAATTATTATTAATTTTAATTTCACTTTATTATATTTTATTACTTTTTTTTTGCTTTATTTAAGGTCATATATTTTATTACTGTTAAGTAAAAATTTACGTTACTAGTTGGTTATGGTTAACAACCGTCATAATAATCAAATTACAATTCAACGCCACTTCGCCTTTATTATTGTATTTTTTTCAAGATATAAAACGGTGGCGCCAAAACGTCCTACTGCGATGTTTTGTTCATTTGATGTTACTAGTAATCAATGTTATGTTTATTAAAATAAAATAAATTATGTTTTTATGTACTCTCTGTTGAACTGTATGGGTATATCTGTATAGTTTTATTATGTTTTTAAATATCGATTTTTGTTTGTTTATATTAGCTTAAAATTATATTTTATTTTGATTTAAAAAAAAACTGTTGGAACTATATACCAGTAACATTAAATGAACAAAACATCAAAGCAGGACGTATTGGCGCCGCCGTTTTGGCGCCATTAAACCACTGAAGTTTTAAATGGTAAATTGAAAGTTGATACAAAAAAACCATCTCCGCATAGACTTAGAACCCGGGTACAATGGAGTGAAACCCTCCGCGGGAAAACCTCCTATGCCAAAACGTCCGGCGCCAAAACGTCACGTACCGACAAAACATATGATGCGGCCCGCTTATAATTTTTATTTTTAAAATGGCCCGCCGTCCACAAAAGGTTGCCGACCTCTGCAATATACAATCGGGTTCCAGTATGGCTTTTATCTATATTTCGCGTCAGTAATATATAGTGAAAAACACGTAAATCCCATAGGATAACATAACAATTGTATCCTACAGGAACCGTGTATTTAAAAAAAAAGTTTCGTTAAAGTTTGCAAAATAGCATTTTAACGCATTTTCCTCAAGAAGGCCTGACCAATTTTACACAGTAGCGTAAGAAATTCTCTACAAAGTTTAAATTAAACAATTGACAAAATTTTACTGAAAAATAAATAAGAATTTCAATTTAAAACCCGATAAAATTGATAAACAATGTTTTTTTAAATATTTGAATTTCTTTATTGTTCATTGGTGAAGAAATTAATTAGAAATAAACGTATTAAAATGATATAGTACATTTTTAAATAATTAACAATTACTGAACGGAACGAATTTTAATGAAGTTTTGTTAAAGATACCTCAGATCTTAACATATTATTAAATATCATTTATTCAAAAAAAAAGGACGGTTTCTGTAGGATAGCTCCTAATTTTTTCTACTAAAATAGCTGAACTGTTTTAAATGACATTTGGTATGAAAGATTTTCAAATTTTTTTAAAGGAACTTTTTATACTTAAAATTTTATAGGACCTGTGAGCTAGCTAATATCGCTTCGTAGAAAATTAGTTTTAAGAATTTTGATGAATTTACTTGGAATCGATTAAAGCCTGGAAGTATCTACTATAGATTAATTTTTATATTTCGCTATAAAGGTTGGGAATCTATTAATCAATCAACTAAATTTAGATACTCTCAGCAAAGCGAGCGGGTCAACAATAAATTAACAAAACATGATGTATTTCTGATTTTTAGCACGTTGGTTGGACCCATTTATGTATTCTAAAGTTTGCAACTCTCAAAAAGTTGTGGAAATATTTTTTTAGAGGAAAAACCGTGAAAATTTTGAACTTGTTTCAGATTTTGCTCGGGATCTCCTAATTAATACATTTTTCTTCTAGCTATAATCCTCAAGTTTTTAACCATCCAAATTAAGACCCAAACAGCATTATTATAGTTATAGTTAGTTTGAGTTACTCTTTAGGACAAATAATACGATAGGATAAATGCATTGAACGTCAGACTCTGAGTGTACGATACTTACAGCACTTCGATGTCTTTAAAGTTGCGTAACACCGTGTCATCGATGCACGTGATTCGATTATGGTCCAACTGCCTAATTAAGACAAACAGACGCTCATTAAGGAGTTTTATGTTCAATTCTTACCGGAAGAATATGAAAAACTTTCCATTTTGTGATTTATGGAAAGAAAGGAAACGATGTAACACTTACAGGTATTGAATACTGCCGATGCCACGCAATGTCTTCTGGCCGATTACAGCAATCAAGTTGTAGCTCAAATCTCTGCAAGAGACCATAGAAATGGAAAAAGATTTAACAAGGAAAATATAACGAAAAATATCGATAAAAATCGTAATGTATAAAAAGTTAAACGTCATATTAACAACAATGAAAAAAAAAAACAAAAAATGGTCGAGTGTTGATATGTTTAAGTACTTATTTATGGAGGTTGTAATCTTGGATGAGAGTAATGACAGATTACGTTGATGATTTATTGAAAATTCTTTAATATCTTAATCTTGTTTGATCGTATAAATAATTTGCAATTTCTCAATAGCACAAATAACGAAATATTAATAACGACTTTGATAGCTTTGAACTTGATTTGATGAACAAAAACAAAGCCTACTAAGATTAATTATAAGAACAAACAAGATAAACATATTATAAATATAATTGGAAAGAAAGAAAAGACTATATAGAACTGAGTAAATCATAAAAATTTTCATAAATGCATGTGATATAAACTTCTATAAGCTTTTGTATTAGAAAATAAGAAACCTTAAATGTTTCGATATTTCCCTCGTTTGTCCTCATTTCGACGTAATGTATGTAATAAAACAATAAATTTTGATAAAGGCCATAAATTTTTCAAATTATTTAACTATTAATTTTATTATATGCTAAGTGTTAACATTTAACTGGAACGAGGGAAATTTTGAAATTCTAATCTCTTGAAAATCAACTAGAGGAAAACAAGACAAAAATCTCCCCCTTAAATATAATATAATTTCCATAAATCAAAATTATTAATTTAAAAAAATTAAAATTAGTTTTTCGTCGAGCCAAGCGATAAATCGGTCGTAATATTAGGTTTCGAATGGTACATAAAAAAGAGATTTTATCTGCATCCATATAATGCACGTTTCTATAATTATTGATATAGGTAATAATAGTAACATTCTATAACCAGTAAAACCCATTTAATTAAATTAATCTTGAGATCTTTCAACGCATAACTGGTGGAATGATTTTTTTAAGTTAATATACATAGTAACTTTGGTTTGGTCGCATTGAATTTCATAGTACGGGACTTGAGTAAAAAATTGCATTGAATTAGCATTTGTTAATGTTTTTTAAATTCAGAATATTGCTTGTATGTGACAATCTGAAAATTGACGAGTGCAGCCGTCCGTCGACGACTTGTTTGCCACTAATAAATTTGCCACTCAAAAGTGAAACCTCTTTTTTCTTGATTGATTTATTTAAAAAAAAAAATGGGCTGCAAGACCAAATGCTTGCTGAATACAAATGTTCTATTTAGCTATTTGAATAAAATCGTGATAAACGAAAAAAAAAAGTATTTGGGAGTTTTAATTGGGTGACAAAATACATGCAGTATTGTTAGTTAAGTGATAAAAGTTCGAAAAAGCTTTATATTATATAGGTGGTTGTGACTCAAGGCTTATGCGACTTTCGTGTAACTTGGGTTGCATATCCATTGCAAATATATTTAAATGTAGGGTAGGACTATTAATTGGTGAGTTATTTATTTCATTCTGGGCTTCCCAAAAAGGTTTATATCAACCCCTATGAGTTAGAGACGACTTGCACGGAGATATAAAAACGAATAAAAGAGAGTATCAAGTAGACAATTTGCTTAAATACTTATAAAAGTTGCCAAAACACATTTAAAATTACAAATAGTCAAAATTAGGTAAGTGAGGGGGGGGGTCCTAAAAAGTTGCTTTGCTTTTCGAAGCTGAAATAAGCAACCTCAAGTCAAGAAGACCCCCGGACACGTTCAGATCACCGAACGAATGCTCAAAGAGCTACCATAGAGCATGGTAAATACATTCCGACCATTACCCGTCATCATGGAAGGTTGCCAAAATGATTCTCATTCACAAACTGGGGAAAACAAAAATTTAAGTCGGGTCGTATAGACCTAGAAGTCTGCTGTCGGTCCTGTCAAAAGTGGCCGAAAAGACGCTCTATAAACGAATCGTGTCCAAGCTGGAGGAGAAATGCGTAATCCCACCACATCAATTCGGATTTAGAATGGAATACTCTCCGCATTCTTCTTGAATGTAAGCCAAGTTTTTGACAGGGTGTGACGTAAGAGATTGCTACACAAAACTCAAGTAGTACTATCCCCTTCATTAAGGCAAAGGTAATAGGATCCTATCTGGTAAACAGAACAATCTACGTTAGCTACAGCAAAGCGATCAGCCAACGGCATCAGATAGCATCAGGAGTCCCACCGGGTAGTGTCCTTGGTCCTCTCCTGTATATGGTCTATACGGCTGATCTTCTCACACCAGAGTCAAGTCAGACCACGTTACATTAACGATAAGGGGGAACACCTGCCCTCCGGTAACACTCAACGGTAAACAAATCCCCTGGACGCCTCATCAAAGCGTAGTCAACTGGGCGCGACTTGTCGCAGGCTATTCAAGAGCGACTCCGGTCTGACTCTGGGCAATAAGCTAAGGATTTACAAGGTGTTCATAAAGCTCATCTAGTTATACGGCATCCAATTGTGGGGGGCAGCTAGTAGCTCCAATATCGGAAAGATGCAGCGGTTCCAGTCTAGGATGCTACGAATAATAACAGGTGCCCCGTGGTATGTCACCAACCACAATATACACAAGAACCTTAACATGGCCACGGTCAGGAGCGAGATGGTCAGACTCAGTCAAAAATACCTTACAAAACTGGATGCAAATCCAAACCAATCCAAACCCTCCTAGACAATACAGAGGAGAATCGTTTGTCTTTTCTGGAGCTATCCTACAGGAATCCATGCACCGAATGAACTACCCCCATTAAAGAAGCGTGACCCCCTCCCCCGCCTCTCCTTAGATCACATTTGCTTATTGTCCAGGGACAGATTGCGAAAGGAGAAAAAAATCTTTCACTGAAATTACAAAGTGCGAATTTTTCTAATTTTGTGTGAATGTAAAAATAACTCCCCCCCCCTAAATGGAAATAGGTTATATTTTATATCCAAAAACCTTTTGTCCTGGAGGATCAAAATAATTTTTTTCCAACGGTTGACCGGGTTTTAGTGGAATTTTCTGGGAAGGGTAATTTCCGGAATCGCCTACTTATTTGAAAAATATTTTCACCAACTAAAAGATGCAATATTCCAGATGGAATCCTGAAGGATTGAAATATAAATTTTTAAAGAGTTGAACGACAAACGTGAAAAATCACATAGAAGAATTTAGATCTTGAAAAAAGTTAATGGTTCCTATAGGAAAGTAAAAATAGTCAATGTATTTTGTTGGTTTAGTTCTCATATAAGAACCAAATAATGAATTTATGGGTTTTGTTTGTTTAGAATAAGTTTGTGAATTGAAGAAGACATTAACTCCTGTGGGATAGTTAAAAATAGAAAAAAAAAATGTGTTTAGTGGAGGAATTGGGCAACGAATTTACGTGGTAATTAATTGATTTATCTCAAAACAAGTCGAACCGCTATCTATTTATTTATTTATCCGACGTAATTTTCATCAAACTCTACGTAATTGAAATCGAAAAAATATCTCGTTGTTTATCGATAACGCAAAACTTTACTAAAGCCTGTCGACCGCATCGATAAACATGTCAATACGATCTTACAGTTAGAGAAAATAATTAAATACTTACAACCGCAAAAGATGGGACATTGTCGTAAATAAGTTATCGGGCACATGTCGCAACTGATTATTACTCAATCGACTGCAAAAGAACAAAGAAAAGAAAAATTAGATTTGAAAATCGATTTTCTCGACATGTACGAAGATACTCACAGTCTTTCCAGGGCTGTTAAATCACGGAACGCATTTCTTTCAATCGTGTGAACTTGATTGTCCGATAGTTGTCTGTAACAATCAGAAAATGAAATTTTTCAAGATTTTTTTTTGTAGAAATAAGTCAAGGGACAACTTACAAAATTCGTAGTTTGTTCATATCCTGAAGATCTGCATCGAAAATGACCGTGATATTATTGCCCTGAAGATCTCTGAAACATGAAGAAAAATCTCTTTTTAAAAACATGTTCCAACATAAATAAATCTTGGAAAATTTATGTCGAATGTATTTTTTGTGTTTAAATAAACAAAGTGAAATTAATGTGTTGGCGTTAATTAGATCATTTGCGAGATAATCTACCATCAGATTGTCGCTATTCGATTCACACAATAACGAGACGATAAGCTGTTAAAACGAGTTTAAAGCGAGAAAAATCAAAGGCATCAATTTGACACGCGATATATTTCAACTATCGTCGAATCGTTCGAGTTTAATAATTGGTGAAGGCCAAATGAAATTTTCATTGGATCTAAAACTATTTGGTAAGCGGTTTGATGTCTCAGAAACCGCAGTCTCGAGGCTTTGGAAATGACGTGCTTTATTAGGGATCGATGTGGTCAATTCACCATATCTACGGCTTTGTTCTTCCCGGTGATCATCCAGGTTGGGGATTTAATTAAAATATTTCTCGTTAAATTTTAAGAAATTCTTTTCGTTTTTCTTTTGACAATCAAAATGTGAAAATGTTTTGCTCGAAATAATAGAAAACGTTTCGATGACGGAGCTTCGATTCGTTTTTCTATGGCTTTCGTTTTGCATTCAATTTCGAAGTCTGACAAATGCCCGTGTCGTGCGATTTACAAAAAGGAAAATGTTTTTTCTTTCCTATTTTAAGGAAAAAATATTTTAAATAGAGTAAAGAAACATTTAATTAATTATTGAAATTTCTCTCTCGCTCTGTTCAAGCTCTTTGCTATATCTCTACTTGGAAACATTTAAAGATTAATTTTCTCGTTTTGTCCGCTTTAATATTTAATACGCTCTGGAATTTCGACTGTCTGACATTCGAGTGAGTGATTTAATCCACATGCCTTTCCTTATTATATTCCTTTCTCGAATGATAGTGAATTTAATACCTTGAAACATTATGGACCACAATCTATATCACATCAAACATATTATGCTCTATAAGCTGAATGATAAACCTGTTCTTTCAATTTCAATAAAACTTCTCTTTCAGTTTTAAATAAATGCATTGGGACAACGTATACAATCATGATCCAAGTTGCACGTTTTAAGCTTTTAATTGCAACAAATAAAAAGTTTTTATTAAACTTATCTCAACCAAAATTTCTAGGCAAATTATAATTATAAAACAAAAAAAAAAAAAAAATTTTAAAAAAAAGTGTGACACACCGTGTGGTCACATTGTTGTTTTGTTCAAATTGAAATGAAAAAATTGATAATTACTGTTTATTTAGTTGACTACGGTATAAATGTTGAAATTTTTTCAAATTTTTGAATATCGAAAAGTGTGACCATACGGTGTGTCACACTTTTTATTTTCTAATTTTTGATCGTAGATACTCATAATCAATAAAAGAACAACTTATAAACCCCTAAAATTTACAAATAAAGCTTTAATTGCAAACTGTTGCAGTGTACTGTTTCAGTTTTAGAACTCTAACTTTGTTCGAGTGCATCTTAGCACTAAGTTTTCCAAATTTTTAAACAAAACTTGCAAAAATTTGTAACAATTCCTATTTTATCTGGTTAAATAGCTAATTAGAAATTATCCATTTTGTTGTTTAAATTGTATTAGAACCTGAAACCTTATACTTCACAGTAGTAACCTATGACATCAACTATTCTTATTGGTTACCAAAGCCAGCTTTTACATTTTTATTGGTTGAACACTGAAATTTTCATGACTTGCTTCAGTACTAAATAACAACGTTTAAAAAGCCTATTCTTTGTTCATTATTTCCTAGGATAAAATTTCTATTGCTGCTAGCGAGTAAACCAAACGAAATAGGAAAATTGTATAAGGAATATTTTAGATCGAAAATTAATTTTTCTAGAATTTTTATTTGACACATTTTTTTCTATTACAAGTAGTTTTCTAAATTTTTCATAAATTGGAATAATCTTTTAAATGAGGATTTTTTTAATCTAAAATATCTTTGAAGGTATTGATATTTTGAAAAAAAATTTAAACAAAACTTGTAAAAAAATTAATTTTCCATCAAAAATACCCCTTGTAAAATTTTCCTATTTCATCTGGTTTAGTCGCTAAATAAAATTATTCAATTTATTGTTTAAATAATGTTAGAAGCTAAACTTATATTGTACAATAGTAGCCTATGACATCAAATTTCCTTATTGGTAACTAAAGAAAGCTTCAACATTTTTATTGGTTGAAAACTGACATTTTCATAGCTTGCTTCAGTACTAAATAACAATGTTTAAAAAACCTCCCCATGGTTCATTATTTCCCAGGATGACATTTCTATTGGCTTCTAGCGAATAAACCAGACGAAATAGGATAATTTTATAAGGATTATTTTTAATCGGAAATTACTTTTTCTAGAAGTTTTATTTAAAACATTTTTCTTTATTACTACTAGTTTTCTTAATTTTTCATAAATTGGAATAATCTTTGAAATCAGGATTTTATAAGCTAAAATATCTTTAAAGGTATTGATAATCCAAAAGAAAATTTTAAACAAAACTTGTAGAAAAATTAATTTGCCATCAAAAATATTCTTAGTAAACTTTTCTTATGTCGTCTGGTTTAGTCACTAATTAGAAATTATTCAATTTGTTGTTTAAATTGTATTAGAAGCTAAACTTATATTTTACAATAGTAGCCTATGATTTAAAATTTTCCAATTGGTTACCAAAGCAAGCTTCTCCATTTTTATTGGGTGAAAGCTAAAATTTTCATGGCTTGCTTCAGGGCTAAATAGCAATGTTTAAAGAGATTAAAGATTATGGCCTTTAAAATGGGGATTTTTTAAATTAAAATATCCTCAAAACTATTGACAATTTGAAAAAAATGTTTGGAACAAAACTTGTAGACAATCAAATTTCCCATCTAAAGTACGTATTCTGACAAAATATTGGTTTTACTAATAGTCTTATTGGTAGAACTAAAAAAAATTAACATCTCCAAATTCCTTTTGGTAATTACCTTAATGTAGTCTGTTTCAACTTTTCATAATAAGTACTTACATACATATCGAAGACTAAAATGGACTTAAATTAAACGAGATGTAGATGATGGAAATTGCAATAATTACACACTTTCGAGTAGTCCTAGAATCGTTTAATCTGTATTCTGTATTTATATAAGTATGATAAATTTTTATTTATTTCTAAAGGTGAATTTTTTTGTGGTCCTAGTACCTTAACCAGAGGAAATAACGAAAATTAACAAGAAATACTTTCGATAGAAAATTTAATTTTCCACAAATTTTACTACAATTTTTTTCTTTTAATATCTCTAGTTTTCCAAATATTTTGATAAATATAACCACTGAAATTGCATTTTTTATAAATATCTTCGAAAATGTTGATTAGTTTAAAAAATGCTTTAAGTAAAACTTGTAGACAATCAAAATTTCCATCCAAAGTATTCTAAGTAACTTTTTGATTTTTCCAATAGTTTAAGTGCTAGAACCAAAAGAAATTAACAACCCTAAACTCGCATATACAAGTAAGTAATCGTTAATTTTTATACGATAACATTATGCATGTGTTTGTATTTATGCAAACAAAGCCTTCTAATTTAACTAATTATTGTTTTTCTATCTTCTTCAAACCAATCATATTTCAATTCTGTTCTCCTTGTTATAGGTCAGCGCCAACTTGAATGATTTACTAAAATCTACCTATGTATTTGATGAACTCTTTTGTAGGTCCTAGCGCCTTAACAACAAGAAATATCGAAATTTAACAAAGAATAATTTTGAAAGAAGATTTCAATTTTACACAAGTTTTATTTGAAGATTTTTCCTCTTTTATTTCTAGTTTTTGAAATATTTTGATATATATGATGGTAATGGAGTGCATTTTAATAATTGAAAATATCTTCGAAACTCTTGATAATTTGAGAAAAAACTTGAAATAAAACCTGAAGATAATCAAATTTTCTATTAAAAGTACTTCAAGTAAATTTTTGGTTTTGACATAAGTTTAAGTGCTAGAACAAAAAAAAAATTATCATGTTAGCTTTTTGTCAAAAATGTGATTCTTGTCCTTTTCCCACCTATTTTTATTACTGACCATACTTCCTGTGATATCTTGATCCCAAAATTCAAAAATTTCAAAAAAAAAAAATCACCATTACCTACTTATTATTGTTTTTGCTTGTTTTGGTCCTAGTAACTAAGAAAGAAGAAAAACGAAAATTTAACAAAGAATATTTTCGATGAAAAATTAAATTTTGAAACTTTCCCCTTAATAACCTCAATATTTTACAATACCTGGATCAAACGCTGAACCACTCGTCTTAACGAAAATTCAAAATTGACAAATTAAACAACCTAAAATCGTATAATAAAGTAAAGATCGTTTTAATTGTACAGCGATGAGGTAATGTTGCGTTAATAAACCCGTACGAAAAGCTCGCTCCCTTCACTAAAAGCTCGTTTCGTTCGACATTCCCTATATATGTGTAGATACGAATTGAATTTAAGCCTCGATCAAATATCGCACCCAAACTACTATACGTGCCGGTTAATGAAGCGTTTAACTTTAATCGACTTGAAACAACTTTTCAAACAATTTTGAAAATTAATTCAAACATATACTACACGGTATTCCTACCTACCTACCTATATAAATCATTAATGCAACTCAACAAAGCTCCCCTCTGCAATAAATCTCTCCACCGAGAAAAATCCGCGTTTTTCCCCGTTTTATTCAGGCACACCGAAAAAAAAAACTTTTGAAAAGCACTCGTTTGGAATTAATTTTGGAAAACTTTTCTAATTAGTTAATTTTATCAGATATTATGTAAGATGAAAAGAGCTCTGAATTTTAATGATATCCACGAGTTTTATCTGTTTATAAATCATATATGAGACTTTTAATTTAAACTTTTACCAACATGTGGAGAGAAAAATGGTGATAAGATTAACGACAAGATGAAGCAACGCCGTGACCACACGGTGTGTCACACTTTTTTTTCTTGTTTTGACTAAAAAATGTTTCTTTGATGAAGGAAAAAGGTGATAAGATTAGAAAAAAAGGTTTTCATTTAATTTTTGATGAAGCTACGCCGTGACCACACGGTGTGTCACAGTTTTTTTTTCTTGTTTCGACTAAAAAACTTTTTCTTTAGCGATTTAAAACCATTTTAAAGTTGATGTTTTAAAAAAAAAATTTTCCCCTTTGGTCTATTTTTGATGTGAGAGGAAACATTAGTGCGAGACGTCCAATAAAAGCATGGGTGTTAATGATTAAAAATTACACCTTATCCAATTCTTAATGAGACATAAAGCAAAACGACGAAAAGTTCGAGCGTCTGGTCGAGGAAATCGGCCAAAGAACGGTTCATATTAAGACGCTATAAATAAAAATCAACTATAAATAGATGGTATATGGTCGATGTTGTCCTCTAATTTATAATAATCATAATAATAATTTTGTAAATTATTGTACAACGAGTGTAAAAACAGTGAAAGAGACACAGTTTTAGTGTTAATGCGTTCGTATTATATATACGAAGAGTTTTTTAAATTTATTTTCATCATCATAAAATAGTGCGACAGAATGAAGAATTCAAAACATAAATAACTCGTAACGAATGTGATGCCTCATAATACAATAATTGTGATTAATGTTTTCTGTTGTGTGTTGCTCGTTTTTGCGTCTTTTTTGGTCGTTTTGCGACAAACTTGAAAAACGTGCAACGCTTTTCTTTTCTTCTCTCGGTGCTGTTTCGTCGTTGCGAAAATAAGAACTGTAATTAATTACGACCTATGTACATGTACTCTGTAGATACATCTTTTTCGTATGTATATGGTTGTTCGTTTTTTCTGATGGCAAATTTTTTAATTTTGGCAAACATTTAATTTCCGGTTTGGCTCAGGGAAAAATCTGCTTGAAATACGGGCGGTGTAACGATCTATGAAACAACCTTTTTCAGTATTTGCATATTTATAGGTATATAAGAACAGCAACCTCACATAATTTTCTATAAATCGAAATTTTGGTCTTTTTTTAGTTATACAACTATAACTCCATTTCAGTCTTCGATATTTATGCAAGTATTATACGAAAAGTAGCAAGTTCAATTTCTTTTAGTTATACCACCAATACTATTGGTAAATCAAAATTTTCCTCAGAAAACTTTAGATGGAAAATTTAATTGGCTATAAGTTTTGTTTCAAACATTTTTTAAAATTTTCATTAGTTATGAAGATATTTTACTTTAAAAAGTCCCCATTTTAAAGGCCCATATTTATTTCCTTTTATTTAAACATTGCTATTTAGTTCTGAAGCAAGCCATGAAAATTTCGGTTTTAAACCAATAAAAATGTAGAAGCTTGTTTTGGTAACCAATAAGAAAATTTCATGTCATAGGCTACTATTGCAAAATATAAGTTCAGCTTTTAATACAATTTAAACAATAAATTGAATAATTTTATTTAGCGACTAAACCAGACGAAATAAGAAAATTTTACAAAATATATATTTTTAATGGAAAATTCATTTTTCTTTAAGTTTTTTTTAATTTTTTTTCGAATTATCAATACCTTAAAAGATATTTTAGTTTAAAAAATTCTCTTTCAAAGATTATACCTGGTTATGAAATATTATCCTATTTCGTCTGGTTTAGTCGCTCGAAGCCAATAGAAATGTCATCCTAGGAAATAATGAACCATGAGGAGGTTTTTTAAACATTGTTATTTAGTACTGAAGCAAGCCATGAAAATTTCAGTTTTCACCCAATAAAAATGGAGAAGCTTGTTTTGGTAACCAATAGGGAAATTTGATATCATAGTCTACTATTGTAAAAAATAATTTCTGCTTCTATAACAATTTAAACAAGGACTTGAATAATTTTCTTTTGTTACATTGTTTACTATTTCCTAGGATGACATTTCTATTGGCTCTAGCGACTAAACCAGATGAAATAGGAAAATTTTACAAGAGATATTTTTGATGAAGAATTCATTCTTCCACAAGTTTTAGTTGAAGCATTTTTCTCTCTTATCGCTAGTTTACTAAATTTCTTCATATACCTACCCTTTAAAAAGGGGATTTTTTAAATTAAGATACCCTTTAAAGTTTAAGCTATTGATAATTCGAAAAAACAAATGTAGAAAAATGAATTTAGCATCAAAAATACCCTTAGAAAAATCTTCCTGTTTGGTCTGGTTTAGTCGCTAGAAGCAATAGCAATGTCGTCCTATAGGAAATAATGAACAATGAGGAGAATTTTTAAACGTTGTTATTTAGTACTGAAGCAAGCCATGAAAATTTTACGTTTCAACCAATAAAAATATTGAAGCTTGCTTTAGTAACCAATAGCAAAATTTGATATCATAGTCTACTACTGTAAAATAGCTTCTAATACAATTTAAACAGGAATTTGAATCACTTTCTTTTGTTCATTATTTTCTAGGATGCCATTTTTATTGGCTCTAGCGACTAAACCAGATGAAATAGGAAAATTTTACAAGGGATATTTTTGGTAGAAAATTTATTTTTCTACAAGTTTTAGTTGAAACATTTTTCTGTCTTATCGGTAGTTTCCCAAATGTTTTCATAAATATATCTACCCTTTAAAATAGGGATTTTTAAATAAAGATACCCTCTAAGCTATGGATAATTCGAAAAAAATTGTAGAAAAATTAATTAACCCCAAAAATATCCTTTGAAAAAATGTTCCTATTTCGTCTTATTTTGTCGATAAAAGCCAATAGAAATGTCGTCCTAGGAAATAATGAACCATGAGGAGGTTTTTAAACGTTGTTATTTAGTATCTACTGAAGCAGGCCATGAGAATTTCTTTTTTCAACCAATTAAAATGTAAAAGCTAGCTTAAGTAACCAATAGAAAAATTTTATGTCATAGCCTACTATTGTAAAATATACGTTCAGCCTCTAATTAATTTCTTCTGTTCATTATTTTCTAGGATGGCATTTTTATTGGCTCTAGCGATAAAACCAGACGAAATAAGGAAATTTTTAATGGATATTTTTGATGGAAACTTAATTTTTCTACAAGATTTAGTTGAAACATTTTTCTCGCTTCTCGGTAGTTTCCCAAATGTTTTCATAAATATACCCTTTAAAATGGGGATTTTTAAAATAAGATACCCCCTAAGCAATTGATAATTCTAAAAAATCGTAGAAAAATTAATTTAACATAAAAATATCCTTTCAAAAATTTAATAACTTAACCAGATGAAATAGGAACATTTTACAAGGGATATTTTTGATGGAAAATTTATTTTTCTACAAGTTTTGGTTGAAACATTTTTCTCTTTTATCGGTAGTTTCCCAAATGTTTTCAAATACACAGGAATTTTAAATTAAGATACCCTCTTAGCTATTGATAATTCGAAAAAATTGTAGAAAAATTAATTTAACACCAAAAATATTCTTTGAAAAATGTTCCTATTTCGTCTGGTTTAGTCGCTAGAAGCCAATAGAAATGTCATCCTAGGAAATAATGTACAATGAGGAAGTTTATTAAACGTTGTTATTCAGTACTGAAGCAAGCCATGAAAATTTCACTTTTCAACCAATAAAAATGTAAAAGCTAGCTTAAGTAACTAATAGGAACATTTTATGTCAGAGCCTACTATTGTAAAATATAAGTTCAGCTTCTGCGACAACTTGAATAATTTTCTTTTATTGCATTGTTCAATATTTTCTGGTGTGACATTTCTATTGGCTCTAGCGACTAAACCAGATAAAATAGGAAAATTTTACACAGCATATTTTTGATGTAAAATTCATTTTTCTACAAGTTTTGTTTGAAACATTTTTTAGAATTATCAATAGCTTGAAGGATATTTTATTTTAAAGACAATTCCATTTTAAAGGGTAGGTATGTCAATTAAAAAATGTCAAAAGCTAGTGATAAAAGAGAAAAATGTGTCAAATAAAGCTGGTACAAAAATGAATTTTCCATATAAATATCCTTATCAAATTTTCTTATTTTGTCTAGTTAAGTCGTCTCTAGAGCCAATAAAAGAAAATTATTATAATTTCTGTTTAAATTTTATAGTAGAAACTGAACTTATATTAGATAGTAGCCTATGACATTAAATATCTATTGGTTACCAAAGCTAGCTTCTACATTTTTATTGGTTGAACCCCAAAATTTTCATGGCTTGCTACAATTTAATAGTTATACATCTTCCTATATAATAATTGTTAGTCCCTTATCAATCAAAATAATACTCGCTATTTTTCCATTAAACGACCAAACTAATTTTTCCAAATAAAGTTTTCATTTTCAATTTGTTTTCCAAACACGTTTTCCCTCGACATCGAGGAAAATGCATCCCCCCAATGAAAATACCCTTAAAGCTTTATCGACTGTTCGAAATTATTAAGCGTTACATTTCAACCCCAACCAAATCACGGACGGCATCATGCAATTGCAACACACACCGAGCCACATTTGAAATTATTAAATAATTCAATCCAAAACCAAAGCTATTTGTCTCGCAACGAGCTGAATATTTGCATTGCCAATGTGCGACAATAGACAGGGAAATATCCAGCGGAGAATTTGATAAGTATAGAAAAAAATGATTGTTGAAAAATCTTTGATCATTTCAGAAGAGAGACATGTGTAACGTGCATACTTGAGCTAATTGCCATTAATGCATTAGTTTCGTGTAACAAGAGACTATGTGGGAGTGAAAGAGAAGGTTCTTTCATCGATTAGTCAAAGTGTTTAGAAGTTGCTTTGTGTCGGAGAGAAGTGCATTTAAATGCACATCTCGCTCGCTGTATACTTAATTGTAAGTGCTTGTGCTTTCTTTTGCTCGATGCTCGTCTCCATTAAGGCTAGAGGTAGTTACATATTATACTATCGTTTTCAGTCATCGTACATATTGCACTCTCTCTCCGTAAACACAACCCCTCGAGCACGTTGTCCTGAAGGCTTCGCCCTGTGTTCTCCACTACTGTCTAAATTAATTGAACTTGAATACAATTTATTTGAGAGTTTAATTGAATTATTTCCCACTGACGTTCATTTGAAAAATAAATTCCAACACTGCTAGAAAAAAAAAAAACATGCGTTACATACGCACGTAAGAAGTTAGACTTCTTTAGTATGAATAACAAATCCAAAAAAAAAAAATAAAAAATTTGTTTTTAAAATAAATTTCATTTGACTTTCATACACACCAAAGAAGTATAACTTCAAAATTATTACAACCAGCTCATTTTTCGTCTCAAATAACATCAAACAATAAATTTCAATTTAAACCTTTAAACATATAAAATTCCAGCCTTAATTTACATACTATGGTCAAGTAAAAATCTTCCAAATAAACGTCCAACATTAACAACGACGTAAATAATTTAATAGAATATCGAGCGACTGTGAATAAGTAATATACAACTTGAAACGTTAAATTAAACGGTCTCACGACCAACTTTAATTTTATCAACTCGATGAATGATAATAATAATTGCAGTTCTTTGAAATATCGCTCGTAAATCAATAGCACTTATAATACACAAATTTTCGCTCTAAATTGCTTGGAAAACTATTTGTAATAGAGAAAAATATTTCAAATAAAACTTCTAGAAAAATTAATTTCCGATCAAAAATATTCTTTGTAAAATCTTCGTATTTCGTCTGGTTTAGTCGCTAGAAGCAATAGAAATGTCATCCTATAGGAAATAATGAACAATGAGGAGGCTCGCTTTAAACGTTGTAGCAAGCCATGAAAATTTCTGCGTTCAACCAATAAAATGTAAAAGCTGGCTTTGGTAACCAATAGAAAAATTTTATGTCATAGCCTACTTAAATCAATAGCACTTAAAATATGTATAATGTATACAAATTTTCGCTTTGAATTGCTTGGGATTTTTCTTTTTAAGTTTGTTCATTTCATCGTCATTTTCCCGAATTATTTATCTGAAAATATCTTTCACAAACAGAAAAGATGTTTAGAAAGCTTAAAGCCGATATAATTTATTAGAACGTCGTTTCCGAGTATTGCTGCGGCATTTAATTAAATTGAAGAACCGAATGGATTTGACTACACAACACCACACTTATTTATATTCTGTACAACGATAGGAACAGCCTAAATCAAGTGAAAACGGTTTACGTGATTGCGAAAAGAGGCGAAATGGGCTTTTATTTAAAGTTCAACATTCAAATATGATTTTAATGGGAAATGGGATCTCGTGTTCTTTTATGAAATTTTTGGTCTTTGATGGCCTATTTAATTATAGGTATTGGTTGGCTATAGTTCCATTAGAAATTCATAAGACAGTTTTTCTTGCATGAATGCAAGGGAAAACCATTATTGATCTATTGTTATGATGTTGGTTCAAACAATTCAAAGAATCTGAATTGGTTGTTAAAATGAAAAAAATTGAACCAATTATTCAATTTTCAATCAGACAAGATACTAACGTTACTACAACGAGGATCAAATCAAAATGTTCTTATTACACGGACTATTTCCTTTTCGGTTCATTTCATAGCTTTGTAATTTTTTCAATTATTTGTCGATAGCAATAAAATGACGTCATTCTTATTGTTACCAGGGTAACAGAAATAATTATATAGTATGCATTTAAAAAAAATAATCAAAGCTAACTGTCTCGTTGCCTAGGTAACGAGTAAAAATAATCAAGTGAAGCTCTATTAACGAAAAATCGCTGGGTACTGTTTTTCTTGACATACCTTCTTACCATTGTTGATGATTTCCAAGAAATTGGTTCAAGTGATTTAATTAGAAGAAATTGAACAATTTTCCAAAAAATACTGAAAATCTGATTTTTTTACTATTTTTACTCCAAATAATATGCTCAATTATCTCGAGTTTTCCAAATATTTTGATAAATATAATCTTTAAAATTGTCTTTTTTTATAAATATCTTCGAAAATGTAAATTAATTTAAAAAATGCTTCAAGTAAAACTTGTAGATAATTAAATTTTCCATCTAAAGTATTCGAAGTAAATTTTCGATTTTCCCAATAGTTTAAGTGCTAGAACCGAAAATAATTAATACCCCTAAATATAAAAGCAATCGTTATGTTTGTATTCTATATTTGTATACGATATTATTCTGTATGTGTTTGTATTTATTAAAACAAAGCCTTCTAATTTAACTAATTATTGTTTTTATATCAATCTTGTTTTTTTTTATTATAGTAGGCCATGGCCAAATTTAATGCAAGCTATTTATTTTGAATGATAAACTTTCCTGTGCTCCTAGTGCTTTAACCAGAGGAAATAACAAAAATTTACAAGATATACTTTTGATAGAAAATTTAATTATCTCCAAATTTTATTTAAAACTTTTTCCTCTAATACCTCTAGTTTTCTAAATATTTTGATAAATATAACCTTTGAAATTGCACTTTCTTTTACTACTATAACGTAAAGGAAGTATTGTAATCAGCTCGAATTTTCGAATTCGAGCTTTCACCGGAAATTCATGTTTTGAGGTCCCCTGAATCCAAAAAATTGGTTTTTAGAAACATGTGTGTACTGTGTATGTGTGTGTGACAGCCATATCTTATCGAAAGCTTTATCCGAGTTACACCAAACTTGGAATTTTGCCTTCATATTATATCTAGTTGTGCCGCGAAGCTTTTGGTTGAAATCAATTGACTGTAAGCTTCACTTTATTCTTGAAGTTTTTCAGTTTTTTCAATTCTTTTCGAAAACGGCTTCAGCGATTTTTTTAAAACTTTTTATAGTTCTTAGACTCATTGATGTCTACAACTTTTGTTTGAAACTTTTTCCTGGAAAAATTTGAATAAGGACAGTTCTGGGGTTAAAGGTGGGAGTTTGTATATATACATAAAAGCTGTATGCTAATAGTTTTGTTTATATAGTTATAAGGTCCTTATAATTCTTTTAACCAACAGCAAGTTTCATAAATAAAAGTAAAAGAAAGTACTGTGACGCCTCGCAGCAGATATTTTATAAATATCTTCGAAAATGTGGATTACTTTAAAAAATGCTTCATGTAAAACTTGTAGATAACCAAATTTTCCATCTAAAGTATTCTAAGTAAATTTTTGATTTTCCCAATAGTTTAAGTGCTAGAACTAAATAGAAACTAACAACCCTAAATTCATATAAAACTATAAAAGCAAACGTTACATTTGTATTCTATATTAATTGTATATGATAAGTAATTAAAACAAAGCCTTCTATTTAACAAGACTATTTTTTTTCTATCCTCTTCAAACCAATAATATTCCAATATTGTTTTCTTTATTATAATAGCTTTAACCCATAGCCAGCTTTAATACTATATGTACTAAAGGCTATATATTTCTAAAGATGAACTTTTTTGTGCTCCTAGTGCCTTTACCAGAAGAAATAACAAAAATTTACAAGAAACACTTTTGATAAAAAATTTAATTATCTACAATTTTTATCTAAAACATTTTCCTTTCAAACCTCTAATTTGCAAAATATTCTGGTAAATTAAAAGGAAAGAATTTTTATCTATAAAAATATCATTGACCCTATCAATATAAGACAAAACGTTCCAAATAAAACTTGTAGATAATTTGTTTTTCTATCAAAAGTATATCCAGTAGGTTTTTGGTTTACCCAATAGTTTTAGTGCTAGAACTAAAAGAAACGAGCAACCTCAAATTCTTCTAAAGTTAGGTTATAATGTGTATATGACGTATTTTATTAACCAAAGCCTTCTTATCACCCATATTATAATCTGCTATTTCTATCAAATCCATAATATTACATATATTGATCTCTTTATAATAAGGCATTGCCAACTTTAATGATATATTGAAAGTTCCAAACTTTCAAAATTTATATTGGTCTTGGCGACTAAACCTGAGGGAATAGAAAAATTTAACTCAAAATGAGTTCGATGGGAAATTTAATTCTCTAAAAGTTATATTTGAAACTTTTTTCTTGTTTATCTCCTGTTTCTAAAATAATCTACAGTCAATGCATAGAACTTTCGTTATCAGGATAACAATAGCAATGACGTGCTTTTAGTAAAAATCACCAAAATGTTACTATAAAATAGACTTTTCAAAACAAAAGCGCCTTGATCGAAGATGGTCCTAGATTAAAAATTTTCCATTATTTCACTTTTATCTATAATAAACATTTTGTAATAACTTTTTCTAGGTTGGACCGTATTTATTTTTTGAAATGGAAAAAAAATCAGGCAAATAGTCGTTCGAATCGTGTCATATACAATAAAAAAATATGAGCAAATCAATAAAATGTGTTTCTGGAATAATTCCAGTGCGTGCCAAAACGAGGAATCGAAGGTCTTATCGAGATTTACAATTTACATTAATACAGTAAACATGTTTAGTTCCAAATGAAATAGAGAGCGTATAAAGTTGGGCGCGAGGTGAAGGGTGGATTAGGCAAAGCTTTAATCCGCTTCTTCTAGCATTAACAAAAAGCTCGCACTGTTAAACTAACAAACGTTTTTAATTCATATGTACGTATGTGTGTATATATGTAGGTACTCGTATGTTGTAGGTACAAGCTGTGATTTAAATGGAATAAATCGTGTTATGCTGTGGCGATAGCGACAAAATAGGGGTTGATTATTGTTCATATAATTTGCACCACCTTGAATGATAACGAAAACGAACATTCGAACATATTTTGAAATATGCATGAAAATATATTTACAATCTGTATCGTATGATTGTGTGGAATTGTAATAATGTCTATGACATCTTCTTAAGCCGCTTGTAAAATTGTGGATTTGTTGTAATTAATGCATACGGCACTGTGTCTATCACGTTTCGTATATTACTTTACAATTTTCAACCCTTTCACTCGCTTGAATCTCGCTCATATATTTATGAATCAACATTAATTCCTGTCATTTTAAACATTTCCTCGACGTCTATTCGTTGTTTGGCTTGTTGCTCTTTTATAAATAGAAAATACTTGCTTGGTATATATCATATATGTATATACTATATACATAACATGTCTACATTGAAAAATTGAGATAAATACTTTCATTTTCAATTTAACAAGAAAATATTCAATTTAACAAAGGAATTTTTAAAAGCGTTTCAATATAAATTTGATTTTTTTTTAAAATGGAAATACTTTGATGTTATTTTTAAGATAAACTATATTTAAATCAAAGAGACAAAAAGAAAATCTACTTTATCGATTTTATAGAAAATTGATTAAGCAGGCAATGCATGGTTTTTTAATATTAACGTCTGAAATGTCAAATTTGACATTTTGAAGTTTTTCCATTTCCATGGTAACGATTTCGAAAGCTTCGCCTTCTGCCATTTTCTTTTAAGTACTAATCAGAGAAATGTTGCTAATCTATTACTAATTACGTTAGTAATTAATTAGCATAGAAAAATCAGAGTAAAAATAAGATTAAAATAAAAGCGAGTTAACATTTCATGATTCCAACTTTCATCTTGAATTATTTCCTGATTTCTTACTTACAGTCAACACGTTTCAATAGTCATTGTAAATATCTGCTGCGAGGCGTCACAGTATTTTCTTTTACTTTCATTTATGAAACTCGCTGTTGGTAAAAAGAAATATAAGCACTTAATAACTATATATAACATATAATATGTACCTATGTACATACGAATTCCCAACCTTCACCTCAGAACCGTCCTTATTCGAATTTTCCCAGGAAAAAGTTTCAAATAAAAGTTGCAGCCATTAATGAGTCTAATTACCATAGTAAGTTTAAAGAAAATCATTGGAGCCGTTTTCGAAAAAAATTGAAAAAACTGAAAAACTTCAAGAATAAAGTGGAGCTTACAGTCAATTAATTTCAACCAAAAGCTTCGCGGCATAACTAGGTATAATATGGAGGCCAAATTCCAAGTTTGGTGAAATTCGGATAAAAGCTTTCGATACGATATGGCTGTCACACACACACAGACATGTTTCTAAAAACCACTTTTTTGGAGTCAGAGGGCCTCAAAGCATGTTTTTCCGGTGAAAGCTCAAATTTGAAAATTCGACGCGATTACAATACTTTCTTTACTATATAGTAGTAAAAGAAAGTAAAAATGATTCAAAATTTATCTTATGGAAGATAAGAAAATTAAGAGAGAATCTGTTTTATCGATTTTATATGAAATACGGAGGTAACGGATAGTGTTTTAATATTAATGTCTGAAACGTCAAATTTGACATATTGAAGTTTTTCAATTTCCATGGTAACAATTTTGAAAGCTTCGCTTTCTGACATTTTCTTTTTCATTCATCTGTCTTTTATTACAAAGATCTTGCAAATCCTTTTTTAATTATGCTAATAATTAGCACATATAAGTCGGAGAAAAACGAGGGTTATATTCAAGGGTAGTTAACATTGTGTTCCCTACTTCGACCTGGAATCATTTGATGATTTCCCTGCAGACAACGGTTAAAATTTACTCTAATTAGATTATCTTAGTAGGGGGTATTTTAGTCTATGAATTTGAATAATCCAAAAAAAATTTTTTTTTTTCATAATCCGATAGTTTATATATTCAAAAATATCTCCTTAAAAGGATTTTTAAAAATTCAAATAACTTCCGAAGTTATAGCCGTTTTAGTGTCGTGGCAACTCGACCAGTGAAGACTTAACGTAACACTTTAAACGCGTTTTTCTCGAATCTACTTTTTCCGATGTGGTAGCCATAATATGTCAAGTTCTAATCAGCCGATTTACTTGAATTTTGGCATGAATATTCTTTAAATATCTCTCTATCGCATGAACCAACAAAAAATGAAAATTTTAAATTTATTATATTTTTAAAAAATTCGACAAAGTTAAAAAATGAGTGAAAAAATCGACCTTTATTTTTGAGTAGCCGCCATTTTATAAAAAAAATTTTTTTTCAGTTTTGGAGGTTCATGCGATAGCGACATTCGTACTTATCAAGAATCTATCATTGTTTAATTTTTAAAATGACCACAAGGGTAGAAATCATGGCGACGAGGACACGGCCTTTTTTTTTACCCCTCTACTTCAAAGACGCGTAACTCAATGAAAAAACAATTTTTATTTTGAAATTAATTTTGTGTTTTCCCTAAATATAAATAAACAAATGATAAATTCGCTCAAAATTGGGGCACCTAGACTAGAATACCCCCTTAACGTTTCTGATACAAAGACTTTAAAGTCCAAAATGAAAGACTCTTTAGATGCTGGAATCATACACCTAGAGGTTCAGCAAGTCTAGTAAGCAACTGGACATTCTCCCCAACGATTGGAGCTTTTAACTTGAAATGAAATTTTTCATAATATTTTCAACTTAAATTTAACTCGCAAAATTTAAATCAAGTAGTTTGAAAAGTCAAATAACTTAAAAACCAATTCAAGTATTAAACCCTTTTATAGGCTTTCATAAATTAAATGACAAAAGAAGCTTAACAAAAAGGTCTCCTCGGTGACAAGTTTAAACAAATTTGGTCAAAAATGGAGTCCTAAGTTAGTCTATTTTGGAAAAACACGCCGTAAAAACATATTCAAATAAAGATTTATTTAAAAATGACCAATTGTGCTAACAAGTTTCAATAGTATATTAGTCAACAAACTTTATGACCACTCGATATAAAAGTTCATTTTTAGAAAAATTATTAATTAAACGAATTTTAGTGACAAAAAAACAATTAAATACTCGAAACCATGGAAACTTGTACATAATGTAGATGCATATGTCAATTTGACACATGTCAACTGTCAAACCTAACACAACTCGTTTCCATAGTAACGACATCAACTAACTTTTTAACATGTCATATTATGCATATATTTCGAAAGCTCGTTTTATTTTCCATTTCAAATTCAATGATTTGTATAATATAATTGGTAAGTAGAGAAAAAAAAATCAAAAGTTAAATGTACGACAATATTGTTGGGGTTTTCCAATTTTCTTTTGGTTTAATTTAAAACAATGTATATATTGTTAATACACGTAGAGGAGAAAGGGCAATTAGTTTAACATTTAATTAAAAGGACTCTTGAAAATTTCCTTTCTTCCGCATGCACCCGTATATTTTGAATATATTTGAATAATTTCAATGTTTGAACGAAAAAAAAAAACAAAGCGAAAAAAGTTATTTATATTATATTATATTTAATTTTTTTTTTGCTCTAATTAGATCTATATTAGCCCCGAACAAATAAATTATATTTCGCTGTGTGCTTAAATTTATTCGAGTCACTCATGCGTTAGTTCCAACTTTAAAAAGCAATTATCAAACGCTAACTATTAAATTTAATTAAAGACCAAAAGTTCATCTATATGCCATAGGAGTTTGAACAAATATGAATAATTAAATTTCAACAACTTTTTTCCGCTTTAATAATCTCGAAATCATTTCTTCTTCGTAATTTTTTTTTCTTTTTCTCTTCTCGATGCTTTCCAATTCCATTAGGTGGATCGAGGAAATTAACCAGATTTACAAGATGAGAAGAGTTCGGTTCAAGTTTTTCTCTTCATATAATATATTTATTTTATTTTTTAATAAAAACTTCATTAAAGACTGTCTTCTCTCTATCTCTTGATTTGAAAACTCAGGATATTGATTGAAGTTTCATTTAATTATTTAAAAGTATCGAATAATTTGATATGTAATTTAATATAGCGTGATTCAGTAACTATAATAGTATACAGGGTGTTGGCCAAGAGAAATGGAGGGTATCAAAATCACTCTTATTCATACTCGTTGTAACTAGAAATTTTGCTTACCATAACACCAAATATTATTGAAAAAATTATGGTTAATATGGCTCTTAGAAACAGGATAAGAATTGAGCCACTGTACCCTAAATTACCATCTTCACAAGATCGGTAACGTCGACACCAACATATCTGCTGGAAAGCGGTAGAAACGGCAGAGTACATTTTGTGCTCATCTGAGGCAGCTTTCCAATGAAGACTGACTCTCGGAAATGACGCCTAGCAAGATAGCAATGGCCCCTAGGTAGGTGCTGAATTTCTTTAAAACCCTGATGCTCCCCTAGTTAACACAGAGGGTCACATCACAGCAGACCTCATTGGTCGCGGCGATAAAAGGAAAAAATATCCTGAGATCCGTACAACGAAAAAAAAAAAGCTCTTAGTAAAAAGCTCATTTTCAGATATTTAGACTAACGATAAAATTAAAAATAATCTTTGAAATATTCTTCTTTACCATTCTTTGAGTTGATTTAAATTTTTCATAAAATATCTTAACATCAAGCTTTGATATTAAAGCTCAAAGCTTCATTTTTTGGTTGTGCTTTTAAGATCATCTTGATGTATTTACAAAGTTTTTAGAACAGAAATTTTTAGACAGTTTTTCATACAATCAATTGTTTTCGAGATTTTCAAGCTCAAAGCTCTCAAAAATGGAACTTTAAGTAATATTTCGTTTTCTGTGCTTTTAAGGACATTTTATTTAATTAGTAAAGTTGTAGAGTAAAAAATTTCCTACAAATTTGTTTCTAAGAAAATTTTTATACCATCAACTGTTTTTGAGATGAAATGAAATATGAAATCTTCGCTCTATATATAAAAAACGTCGACCTTCATACGACCACATTTCGTGGTCTATCTCAAAAACGGTTGGTGATATGGAAATTTTTTATAAACTTAACTTATAGCATTTTTCCTAATCTACAACTTTGCTTATAACTTAAAACCTCCTAAAACACATAAAAAACGAAATATTAATGAAAATTAAAAATTTTTAATTTTTGAAAACTATCAATCAGACTTTCATGAATATCTCGTTTTCTGTGCTTTTAAGGACATTTCATGTTATTAGTAAAGTTGTAGAGTAAAAAATTTCCTACAAATTTGTCCTTAAGAAAATTTTTATACAATCAACTGTTTTTGAGATGAAATGAAATCTTTGCTCTATATATAAAAACCGCCGACGCTTCATACGACCACATTTCGTGGTCTATCTAAAAAACGGTTGGTGATATGAACATTTTTTATGAAGTAAACTTATAGAATTTTTCTTAATCTACAACTTTGCTTATAACTTAAGATCTCTTAAAACACATAAAAAACGAGATATTAAAAAAAATTAAAAAATTTTAATTTTTGATAACTATAAAACCAGACTTTCATGAATATCTCGTTTTCTGTGCTTTTAAGGGCATTTCATGTTATTAGTAAGGTTGTAGAGTAAAAAATTTCCTACAAATTTGTTCCTACGAAAATTTTTATACAATCAACTGTTTTTGAGATGAAATGAAATATGAAATCTTCGCTCTATATATAAAAACCGTCGACCAGTCATACGACCACATTTCATGGTCTATCTCAAAAACGGTTGGTGATATGAACATTTTCCAGGAACTAAACTTGTAGCATTTTTCCTGGTCTACAACTTTGCTAATAACTTAAAATCGCTTAAAACCGATAAAAAACAAGATATTTATAAAAATTTACAACATTGAGTTTTGAAAAAATTCAGACTTCCGTCAATATTTCGTTTCCTATGCTTTGAAAGACATTTCAAGTTATTAGCAAAATTGTAGACCAGGAAAAATGCTAGAAATTTGTTTCTTAAAAAAATTCATATAATCAGCCGTTTTCGAGATAAACAAAAGAAACGTTTAAACTGTAAAGATTGATTTCGATGTCCCTCCATGATAGGAATCTATTTTTTTATATCAATGACACACCCTGTATCTTGATAGATAGTCAGACCAGGGGTTGGTTCGTGCAATGCACTTTATAATTAGTTTTCTTTCTCCTGGTCATTTTTTTTCTTTTCTCTCAAACGAAAGAAATAACACAAATAGAATGTTTCACTTATTTCTCCTCAAATATTTTTATGTATACTTAGACTCTCGAGAGATAGTGAGAAACAAAAGACCGGGGATGACAATGATGGTCTCTCTATTATAAATAGTTGTAGCCGAACCTCATAATGATGATGACAACAATATAATATAAGGGGGACCACCATTTATTAAATAAAGTCGACGGAAACAATTAGACGTGTCTTCGTTTATTATGAAATTCTCGTTTCATTTTCACCATCTCATTCTAACCTCTTGATGACTAACAAGTTAAAGTTTCAAATCAAAAAAAAAAATCATAACCTTTCGCAAGGCCTAGTTAGCCTATAAGATTTAAATATTTTTAATTTTTTTTTTTTTTTTTTTGGGTTACTAACCGACCACCTACATGGACACAGATAGAAAAAAGTGGAATGCATCGTTCTAATCTTAAGCACTTTCGACTCGAAGAATTTCTTAATAAAAGGTTTTGTTTTCGATCAAGTTGGCTTTTACGTCAACCTCACTGATTAGGTGGCTATGCATTTACATAACCAATTGAATATTTAATAGCCAGCCATAAAAGGCTAACTTGATCGCAGAGCTTCCTTAAACTGGTAACCATAGTAAATATTAAGAAAAGACTATCGATTAAATTCAATAAATAAAACAATTGATATGAGTACGAACAAATGATCAACCAGATTTCAATGTTTTTCCCTTATTATTTTTTATGGCAAAACTTTCACCACAAGAACGTCTTAAGTGAGAAATCCTGTTATCTATACATTCATTCTGTTTCACACGAAATTTCCAACTGTAATTTCAGGGGATTTATTATATAAGAAGTTATAGTTGTACGGTCGGAGAGGGGTGCCACGAGGTGGATTAGTGGGATGATACCCCCCCCCATGAAATTATATTGCGTTTCGGAGCTTTTACTATATTCGAAGGTGTTGCAACAAGGAAGCTGCAAAAGCTCTGAGTGACGTCACACACACAATGCAACCCTCCCGATCATTGGGGAAATGCTTTTTTCCCTCTCATCTCACCCCCGTTCGACACGCCACAATATTAATGTTTATGCATATATATCCACATGAAATATGAAAAGTTGTATCGAGTTATTAAAATATGGAAATGCGAAAAAGTTTTAACTATTGGACACCCCCTATCTAGTTGGCGTTGATTTCCAATTGGAAATTTAATTTAAAAATGTTAAAAAATCTAATAGTAGGCGTTGTTTGTTTATTATATAGATGAGATAAAATTAAAATAGGTGGCTATGGAAATAGAGAATCAGAAGATTTTCTTTTGTTTTCTCGCAGTCTACGATGATCTAAGTTTTGCTTTGATAAAAGCAGGTGTGTTATTTCTTGAAATAAATTATTGAGGCATCAAGGGAAATTGATCTAATTTAGAAGGGTTGAAACGCGACGCAAGAAAATTTTGGGATGGAAACTTGGATATTAGATGTAAAATATATTATGTAACAGAGAAGACGTAATAAATTCACAATTTAATTAGAGTGAAAAATTGACGGAAACTTTTAAGGTGTTTATACACTTTGTTCCAAAAGGGAAAAAATCATCCCTTATTTTATAAAATATTTTATATAATTACTGTTGTATCCCTTATATTTTAACCCTTAACGTATAGATTTTTTTAGTTTAAATTAAAACAAAATCGAATCACTCAGTTAAAACATTTGCGTTTTTCAACAAACAAAAAAAACAAAAAAGCATCGAGAATTAAGAAGCTCGTTTGTTTTGTTGTGGGTTAAAAAAAAAACAAATGAAAACTTCTTAGCTTTGCGAGTCGACAATTTTGCTCTGTTCTTTTTGAATTAATTTGAAAATTTATTTCTTCGTTTGACAATGTTTATCATGCAAATGCCGCGTACCTACATCTTGTTCTCGAGTTTCGAGCGAGCTCTTACAAGCGCAAAGCTCGCCGAGCTTTGCGATAAGAAATGGAAAAATACGAGAACTTAACATAATTCTCGTCTAAAATAATGAATTGGCGTAAGCTTTGGCACAGCCAACCAGATAGATTTGTAAAGTAGATTTGTGCGGTTGCAACTATTTGAATGGACGATGTCTGCTCAACTTATGCACTACATGATAATATGCACAATGCACTTACTTTTGCAACCATAAAAAAATTTTGTTTAATTTAAGATAACGTTTTGATTAAGTAAATTTTTGTAGGACAAAGACACGGCCTCTTTAAATATGGTGGTGGTATTATTAGTAGTAATAGTAGTAGTAGTACAACTAACCTAATAATAAACGAGACTCGATTAGATTCGGGTGCGTTAACGCGTTAATCGCCCACTTCCTCGACTGCTCGACTTAATTCAATTAGGCACAGTCCGAATGTTTTGCAACAAAATATATCAGAAGTTCCATTTGAGATTATAATGAAGTTTAAGAGAAAAAAAAATGATCAAGTGCAAGACAAATTCGTTGTAGCAGGGTATTTAAATGGCATCATATTGAAAACTTTTTCACAAAATTCATTAAACTTTGAATTTTCTCTTCACATTTCATCGGCTTTAAGTTGAAATCGACATACAGAAACTTGATTCTATGAACTTTTAAGTTTTTTAATTTTTTCTTGAAAACGGTTCTACCGATTTTCTTTAAACTTTCTATGGTTATTAGACTTATCGAACCCTACAACTTTTATTTGAAACTTTTTCCCGGGAAAATTCAAATAAAATGGGTTTCCGAGTCGAAATTTTAAAACCTAGATTGAGCCTTGTTGAGCCTGATTATTTTGTTTTTGTAATTTGCCGCTTCTAATTAAAACCTTCTTCTACGCTGAAAACGGACGTAAGTAGGTGCTAATCGACTAGCAGAAACTTGATTCTATGAATTTTTAAGTTTTTTCATGTTTTCTTGAAAACGGCTCTAACAATTTTCTTTAAACTTTCTATGGTTATTAGACTTATCGAACCCTACAACTTTTATTTGAAACTTTTTCCTGAGAAAATTCAAATAAAGTGGGTTTCCGAGTCGAAATTTTAAAACCTAGATTGAGCCTTGTTGAGCCTGATTATTTTGTTTTTGTAATTTGCCGCTTCTAATTAAAACCTTCTTCTACGCTGAAAACGAACGTAAGTAGTTGCTAATCGACTAGCAGAAACTTGATTCTATGAATTTTTAAGTTTTTTCATGTTTTCTTGAAAACGGCTCTACCGATTTTCTTTAAACTTTCTATGGTTATTAGACTTATCGAACCCTACAACTTTTATTTGAAACTTTTTCCTGAGAAAATTCAAATAAAGCGGGTTTCCGAGTCGAAATTTTTAAACCTAGATTGAGCCTTGTTGAGCCTGATTGTTTTGATTTGGTAATTTGCTGCTTCTAATTAAAACCTTCTTCTACGCTGAAAACGGACGTAAGTAGTTGCTAATCGACTAGCAGAAACTTGATTCTATGAATTTTTAAGTTTTTCATTTTTTCTTGAAAACGGCTCTACCGATTTTCTTTAAACTTTCTATGGTTATTAGACTTATCGAGCCCTACAACTTTTATTTGAAACTTTTTCCCGGAAAAATTCAAATAAAATGGGTTTCCGAGTCGAAATTTTTAAACCTAGATTGAGCCTTGTTGAGCCTGATTGTTTTGATTTGGTAATTTGCTGCTTCTAATTAAAACCTTCTTCTACGCTGAAAACGGACGTAAGTAGTTGCTAATCGACTAGCAGAAACTTGATTCTATGAATTTTTAAGTTTTTCATTTTTTCTTGAAAACGGCTCTACCGATTTTCTTTAAACTTTCTATGGTTATTAGACTTATCGAGCCCTACAACTTTTATTTGAAACTTTTTCCCGGAAAAATTCAAATAAAATGGGTTTCCGAGTCGAAATTTTTAAACCTAGATTGAGCCTTTTGAGCCTGATTATTTTGTTTTTGTAATTTGCCGCTTCTAATTAAAACCTTCTTCTACGCTGAAAACGGACGTAAGTAGTTGCTAATCGACTAGCAGAAACTTGATTCTATGAATTTTTAAGTTTTTTCATGTTTTCTTGAAAACGGCTCTACCGATTTTCTTTAAACTTTCTATGGTTATTAAACTTATCGAACCCTACAACTTTTGTTTGAAACTTTTTCCCGGGAAAATTCAAATAAAGTGGGTTTCCAAGTCGAAATTTTATAACCTCGATTGAGCCTTGTTGAGCCTGATTATTTTGATTTTGTAATTTGCCGCTTCTAATTAAAACCTTCTTCTACGCTGAAAACGGACGTAAGTAGGTGCTAATCGACTAGCAGAAACTTGATTCTATGTATTTTTAAGTTTTTTTCATTTTTTCTTGAAAACGGCTCTACCGATTTTCTTTAAACTTTCTATGGTTATTAGACTTATCGAACCCTACAACTTTTATTTGAAACTTTTTCCCGGAAAAATTCAAATAAAATGGGTTTCCGAGTCGAAATTTTAAAACCTAGATTGAGCCTTGTTGAGCCTGATTATTTTGATTTGGTAATTTGCTGCTTCTAATTAAAACCTTCTTCTACGCTGAAAACGGACGTAAGTAGTTGCTAATCGACTAGCAGAAACTTGATTCTATGAATTTTTAAGTTTTTCATTTTTTCTTGAAAACGGCTCTACCGATTTTCTTTAAACTTTCTATGGTTATTAGACTTATCGAGCCCTACAACTTTTATTTGAAACTTTTTCCCGGAAAAATTCAAATAAAATGGGTTTCCGAGTCGAAATTTTTAAACCTAGATTGAGCCTTGTTGAGCCTGATTGTTTTGATTTGGTAATTTGCTGCTTCTAATTAAAACCTTCTTCTACGCTGAAAACGGACGTAAGTAGTTGCTAATCGACTAGCAGAAACTTGATTCTATGAATTTTTAAGTTTTTCATTTTTTCTTGAAAACGGCTCTACCGATTTTCTTTAAACTTTCTATGGTTATTAGACTTATCGAGCCCTACAACTTTTATTTGAAACTTTTTCCCGGAAAAATTCAAATAAAATGGGTTTCCGAGTCGAAATTTTTAAACCTAGATTGAGCCTTGTTGAGCCTGATTGTTTTGATTTGGTAATTTGCTGCTTCTAATTAAAACCTTCTTCTACGCTGAAAACGGACGTAAGTAGTTGCTAATCGACTAGCAGAAACTTGATTCTATGTATTTTTAAGTTTTTTCCATTTTTTCTTGAAAACGGCTCTACCGATTTTCTTTAAACTTTCTATGGTTATTAGACTTATCGAACCCTACAACTTTTATTTGAAACTTTTTCCCGGAAAAATTCAAATAAAATGGGTTTCCGAGTCGAAATTTTAAAACCTAGATTGAGCCTTGTTGAGCCTGATTATTTTGATTTGGTAATTTGCTGCTTCTAATTAAAACCTTCTTCTACGCTGAAAACGGACGTAAGTAGTTGCTAATCGACTAGCAGAAACTTGATTCTATGAATTTTTAAGTTTTTCATTTTTTCTTGAAAACGGCTCTACCGATTTTCTTTAAACTTTCTATGGTTATTAGACTTATCAAACCCTACAACTTTTATTTGAAACTTTTTCCCGGGAAAATTCAAATAAAATGGGTTTCCGAGTCGAAATTTTAAAACCTAGATTGAGCCTTTTGAGCCTGATTATTTTGTTTTTGTAATTTGCCGCTTCTAATTAAAACCTTCTTCTACGCTGAAAACGGACGTAAGTAGTTGCTAATCGACTAGCAGAAACTTGATTCTATGAATTTTTAAGTTTTTTCATGTTTTCTTGAAAACGGCTCTACCGATTTTCTTTAAACTTTCTATGGTTATTAAACTTATCGAACCCTACAACTTTTGTTTGAAACTTTTTCCCGGGAAAATTCAAATAAAGTGGGTTTCCAAGTCGAAATTTTATAACCTCGATTGAGCCTTGTTGAGCCTGATTATTTTGATTTTGTAATTTGCCGCTTCTAATTAAAACCTTCTTCTACGCTGAAAACGGACGTAAGTAGGTGCTAATCGACTAGCAGAAACTTGATTCTATGTATTTTTAAGTTTTTTTCATTTTTTCTTGAAAACGGCTCTACCGATTTTCTTTAAACTTTCTATGGTTATTAGACTTATCGAACCCTACAACTTTTATTTGAAACTTTTTCCCGGGAAAATTCAAATAAAATGGGTTTCCGAGTCGAAATTTTAAAACCTAGATTGAGCCTTGTTGAGCCTGATTATTTTGTTTTTGTAATTTGCCGCTTCTAATTAAAACCTTCTTCTACGCTGAAAACGGACGTAAGTAGTTGCTAATCGACTAGCAGAAACTTGATTCTATGAATTTTTAAGTTTTTTCATGTTTTCTTGAAAACGGCTCTACCGATTTTCTTTAAACTTTCTATGGTTATTAGACTTATCGAACCCTACAACTTTTATTTGAAACTTTTTCCTGAGAAAATTCAAATAAAGTGGGTTTCCGAGTCGAAATTTTTAAACCTAGATTGAGCCTTGTTGAGCCTGATTGTTTTGATTTGGTAATTTGCTGCTTCTAATTAAAACCTTCTTCTACGCTGAAAACGGACGTAAGTAGTTGCTAATCGACTAGCAGAAACTTGATTCTATGAATTTTTAAGTTTTTCATTTTTTCTTGAAAACGGCTCTACCGATTTTCTTTAAACTTTCTATGGTTATTAGACTTATCGAGCCCTACAACTTTTATTTGAAACTTTTTCCCGGAAAAATTCAAATAAAATGGGTTTCCGAGTCGAAATTTTTAAACCTAGATTGAGCCTTGTTGAGCCTGATTGTTTTGATTTGGTAATTTGCTGCTTCTAATTAAAACCTTCTTCTACGCTGAAAACGGACGTAAGTAGTTGCTAATCGACTAGCAGAAACTTGATTCTATGAATTTTTAAGTTTTTCATTTTTTCTTGAAAACGGCTCTACCGATTTTCTTTAAACTTTCTATGGTTATTAGACTTATCAAACCCTACAACTTTTATTTGAAACTTTTTCCCGGGAAAATTCAAATAAAATGGGTTTCCGAGTCGAAATTTTAAAACCTAGATTGAGCCTTGTTGAGCCTGATTATTTTGTTTTTGTAATTTGCCGCTTCTAATTAAAACCTTCTTCTACGCTGAAAACGGACGTAAGTAGTTGCTAATCGACTAGCAGAAACTTGATTCTATGAATTTTTAAGTTTTTTCATGTTTTCTTGAAAACGGCTCTACCGATTTTCTTTAAACTTTCTATGGTTATTAAACTTATCGAACCCTACAACTTTTGTTTGAAACTTTTTCCCGGGAAAATTCAAATAAAGTGGGTTTCCAAGTCGAAATTTTATAACCTCGATTGAGCCTTGTTGAGCCTGATTATTTTGATTTTGTAATTTGCCGCTTCTAATTAAAACCTTCTTCTACGCTGAAAACGGACGTAAGTAGGTGCTAATCGACTAGCAGAAACTTGATTCTATGTATTTTTAAGTTTTTTTCATTTTTTCTTGAAAACGGCTATACCGATTTTCTTTAAACTTTCTATGGTTATTAGACTTATCGAGCCCTACAACTTTTATTTGAAACTTTTTCCCCGAAAAATTCAAATAAAATGGGTTTCCGAGTCGAAATTTTTAAACCTAGATTGAGCCTTGTTGAGCCTGATTGTTTTGATTTGGTAATTTGCTGCTTCTAATTAAAACCTTCTTCTACGCTGAAAACGGACGTAAGTAGTTGCTAATCGACTAGCAGAAACTTGATTCTATGAATTTTTAAGTTTTTCATTTTTTCTTGAAAACGGCTTTACCGATTTTCTTTAAACTTTCTATGGTTATTAGACTTATCGAGCCCTACAACTTTTATTTGAAACTTTTTCCCGGAAAAATTCAAATAAAATGGGTTTCCGAGTCGAAATTTTAAAACCTAGATTGAGCCTTGTTGAGCCTGATTATTTTG
Source organism: Sisyra nigra (assembly GCA_958496155.1). Lineage (NCBI taxonomy): Eukaryota > Metazoa > Arthropoda > Insecta > Neuroptera > Sisyridae > Sisyra > Sisyra nigra. The sequence continues at coordinate 3,161,774 of OY292315.1, forward strand.
ATTTGATAATTTGCCGCTTCTAATTAAAACCTTCTTCTTCGCTGAAAACGGACGTAAGTAGGTGCTATCAGGCTGAATTATTTCCCTACATCTTCAAATCCATTTCAAGCTGTCACGCCCTGACTTCAGACCTGTTTCAGCCTGATAGCACAGTGCGTTTTTCATTCAGAATTTGATACAAAATCCAAGTCTCGTCTTCAGTGACAAAACGCTTTAAAAAAGGATTTCTACTATACCTACCCAACCAATGAATGATCAAATAAATCAAACTACACAACCCTAAAATCAACTTACAATTTGACGTCATCACTCTTCCACTAGCTTGTATATTATAGACGATAAACGACTCGAGCAAAACATAAAGATGGGCGTTAATTTTAATTTGAAAGACATTTTGACACAAATGGGTTTACAGTCCGTCAGCAAAAAAAAAAACAGATGAAAATTACACGTTCATCTCTCCCATCATCTAATACAAGGTCTATTTTTAAATCATCCAAAACGTGCCTTAAGAACCGAAACATTTCATCTTTTCTGTTAAATGGGCGTTGTAACATTTAGTAGTTTACAGATTGACATCAATTTAACATTTCATTTTTTATTTTTATTACTTACATAAATGAAAAATTGGCTCGAGAAATAAGTAAAAGTGTGTTCCAATGTCTATAGGGTAATAAATGCGTCGATCAGAAACGAGTGGGGGTGGGAAAGTGTACGTTTCAAATACTATAATTAAGTGCATATTTTCAATGAAACAACAACAAAATCCGAGATTATCGGCATGCAAATAAGTGCAATAATAAACGAGTTTGCAATCGAAATTGCAACCTATGTCGTGTTTATCTTATCGATTGGAGATATGAAAAAAAATGACTAGATTTAATCATAAATGGTAAACTTAAGTACCTGCTAAAATCAGACCACACTGTGCTTAATATATTTCCAAAGCTAATTTTTGTCTTTAAATATCCTTGGGAAAAGGTCCTTTAAAATTTTTGGACCTACTCATAACTGTTTTTAAGATATAGCTCAATATGTGCTTAGAAATTTTATAAGGTTCAGCATTCGAAGTTTCTGGAATGTGCTCGAATAAATTAGTTGCCTGTATATAAGCGATTGAGGACATAAGGAAGAAAATAAGAGCGCCACGTCGGATATTCTGGAACTATTCCTACTATAGTAAGGTTAACCTTACTTTCTTGTATTAAATATGAGGTGCCTCCAAAAACCCACAAGCTCGAAGAGTTCTTATAAGTATAAGAGCTGGATTTTTAAGATTCACCTTCTAATTAGAATACAAGATAAAACTTTTACGAATAAACTTTTGTAAATATCTCATTTACTGTGCGTTTTAGAACATTTTAGGTTGTGTATAAAATTATAGAGGGGAAAATTTACTTTAAGTATGGTTTTTTGAAAATTTTCATACAGCTAATCGTTTTAGAGATATAGCCCAAAACGTAAGAGGGGGTTAGTCACAAGTATGTAAGTACTACAATCATAGAGTATTTACAAGAACGAACTGTTATTGGTGAAAGATTAAAATTCTCTTAAAATAAGAGATCTACGCAATAGCTCCAGAATAACCTGCGTGGCGCTCTTATTTTCTTCCTCACGTCCTCGATCGCTTATATATAGGCAACTCATTTATTCGAGGACATTCCAGAAACTACGAATGCTGAATCTTTTAAAATTTCTAAGCACATATTGAGCTATATCTTAAAAATAGTTATGAATATAAGAATATGATAAGAACCAAAATTACATTAAATTTTTTTGCTCTATAACTTTGCACATAACCTAAAATGTCCCATGAAAACCGTGCATTATTCCAACACAAGAAGTAACCTATATCATTTGTCTTACTCCTAAACTTTACGTTAATTTTTTGCTTTGAGAAAATAAAAAGAAAAAAATCGTTATCATTCCCTGACCCCTAAACTACCACTTTTTACTCTACAAAAAACAAAAACCTATCTCTCCCACAGGACCCGAACATTTTTCGTGGATAAAAAATAGATCTAGCCTTCTTGAGGATAATTCGTCAAAACGCAGAATTTTTACGAAAGTCCTTTTAAATACCCAGTTCCTGAAGAATACAACTCCTATCCTATCCCACGGGAATGCATTATTCCAACATAAAAAAGAGCCTATATCATTCTCTAACTTTTGAACCACCAAATTGCAAGAAATCTTTTGCTCTGTGAAAAACAAAAACGTATCATTTCAACGGGAATCGTAGATTTTTTCTGGATAAAAAGTGGATAATATTTTATCCCAGACTATAATCTATTTTTTTGCCAAATTTCATCTAAATCCGGTCAGCCGTTCTGGCGTGATTAAGCAACAAACATACGAACTTTCACATTTATAATGTTAATAGGATTAACTTATAAAAATTTGACCCTTAAACTACCACTTTTACTCTACGAAAAACAAAAACCTATCTCTCCCACAGGACCCGAACATTTTTCGTGGATAAAAAATAGATCTAGCCTTCTTGAGGATAATTCGTCAAAACGCAGAATTTTTACGAAAGTCCTTTTAAATACCCAGTTCCTGAAGAATACAACTCCTATCCTATCCCACGGGAATGCATTATTCCAACATAAAAAAGAGCCTATATCATTCTCTAACTTTTGAACCACCAAATTGCAAGAAATCTTTTGCTCTGTGAAAAACAAAAACGTATCATTTCAACGGGAATCGTAGATTTTTTCTGGATAAAAAGTGGACAATATTTTATCCCAGACTATAATCTATTTTTTTGCCAAATTTCATCTAAATCCGGTCAGCCGTTCTGGCGTGATTAAGCAACAAACATACAAACTTTCACATTTATAATGTTAATAGGATTAACTTATAAAAATTTGACCCTTAAACTACCACTTTTACTCTACGAAAAACAAAAACCTATCTCTCCCACAGGACCCGAACATTTTTCGTGGATAAAAAATAGATCTAGCCTTCTTGAGGATAATTCGTCAAAACGCAGAATTTTTACGAAAGTCCTTTTAAATACCCAGTTCCTGAAGAATACAACTCCTATCCTATCCCACGGGAATGCATTATTCCAACATAAAAAAGAGCCTATATCATGCTCTAACTTTTGAACCACCAAATTGCAAGAAATCTTTTGCTCTGTGAAAAACAAAAACGTATCATTTCAACGGGAATCGTAGATTTTTTCTGGATAAAAAGTGGACAATATTTTATCCCAGACTATAATCTATTTTTTTGCCAAATTTCATCTAAATCCGGTCAGCCGTTCTGGCGTGATTAAGCAACAAACATACAAACTTTCACATTTATAATGTTAATAGGATTAACTTATAAAAATTTGACCCTTAAACTACCACTTTTACTCTACAAAAAACAAAAACCTATCTCTCCCACAGGACCCGAACATTTTTCGTGGATAAAAAATAGATCTAGCCTTCTTGAGGATAATTCGTCAAAACGCAGAATTTTTACGAAAGTCCTTTTAAATACCCAGTTCCTGAAGAATACAACTCCTATCCTATCCCACGGGAATGCATTATTCCAACATAAAAAAGAGCCTATATCATTCTCTAACTTTTGAACCACCAAATTGCAAGAAATCTTTTGCTCTGTGAAAAACAAAAACGTATCATTTCAACGGGAATCGTAGATTTTTTCTGGATAAAAAGTGGACAATATTTTATCCCAGACTATAATCTATTTTTTTGCCAAATTTCATCTAAATCCGGTCAGCCGTTCTGGCGTGATTAAGCAACAAACATACAAACTTTCACATTTATAATGTTAATAGGATTAACTTATAAAAATTTGACCCTTAAACTACCACTTTTACTCTACGAAAAACAAAAACCTATCTCTCCCACAGGACCCGAACATTTTTCGTGGATAAAAAATAGATCTAGCCTTCTTGAGGATAATTCGTCAAAACGCAGAATTTTTACGAAAGTCCTTTTAAATACCCAGTTCCTGAAGAATACAACTCCTATCCTATCCCACGGGAATGCATTATTCCAACATAAAAAAGAGCCTATATCATGCTCTAACTTTTGAACCACCAAATTGCAAGAAATCTTTTGCTCTGTGAAAAACAAAAACGTATCATTTCAACGGGAATCGTAGATTTTTTCTGGATAAAAAGTGGACAATATTTTATCCCAGACTATAATCTATTTTTTTGCCAAATTTCATCTAAATCCGGTCAGCCGTTCTGGCGTGATTAAGCAACAAACATACAAACTTTCACATTTATAATATTAATAGGATTAACTTATAAAAATTTGACCCCTAAACTACCACTTTTACTCTACGAAAAACAAAAACCTATCTCTCCCACAGGACCCGAACATTTTTCGTGGATAAAAAATAGATCAAGCCTTCTTGAGGATAATTCGTCAAAACGCAGAACTTTTACGAAAGTCCTTTTAAATACCCAGTTCCTGAAGAATACAACTCCTATTCTATCCCACGGGAACTGTGCATTATTCCAACATAAAAAAGAGCCTATATCATTCTCTAACTTTTGAACCACCAAATTGCAAGAAATCTTTTGCTCTGTGAAAAACAAAAACGTATCATTTCAACGGGAATCGTAGATTTTTTCTGGATAAAAAGTGGATAATATTTTATTCCAGACTATAATCTATTTTTTTGCCAAATTTCATCTAAATCCGGTCAGCCGTTCTGGCGTGATTAACCAACAAACATACAAACTTTCACATTTATAACGTTAATAGGATTAACTTATAAAAATTTGATAAGCTATCTGGAAAATGTTCTTGTTTCATCAAGTTATTAAATTCAGAGACGGATTTACAAAAAGTTTTAGTATCGACGAAAAATCGTAGATCAAAGGAGTTGGTGTTTTCAACGAATTCATTTTTTTTTTTGTTTTTATAGTTTTATTTTGAAGGATTTGACTTTTGAAGGGTTCTATAATATGTTTGCGTTTAAGGGTTCTGGTATGTACAAAGTTGAAGGGAGGTTAAACACGCACTTGAGGTTCTCCGCATATTCGTTATCGGGAAAACTGGAAAACATTGAGTATGTTATATTACATGTAGATGGTCGAAGATGAGGAACGAGTTGAACTTGATACGAGAGAGAGAAAGAGTGGGGGTGGGTGGAGGGGTCGACAATGTGTATATTGTGTGATCTACATGTAAACGTATATCGCTGGTAGCCAACTAATTATAACGACCATACAGTAGGTATACGAACGACGCGTCGTGGTGGTCGAGTCGAATATAATTGAAGACTTGAGGGGTTGGTTCAGGGTTGGTGGGTGGAGGTGCTAATTAAAGGCTGTGGCTCTTCCATCCGATCATGTACGTATATATACACATGCAACCCAACATTTCATTAATGATAGCTATTATTGCAATTGCAATTGCAATTTACATATTTATTAAACCATAAAGTGGACTGGCGTTTTTTTCTTCTTATTCACTCCCATGTTTTACGAGAAATAAGAAACTTTTTGTTTTTTGTTTGTTAAAATCAATAATAAACGATGTTCTTTTTTTTTTTTAAAAAAATGAATGTTAAACTTTCGATTGTTTCGAATTGGTATACAGTAGGGTATTGTAACGAGATGTAAATATTGGATTAATTAACGGTTCTCTCTCAAGTTTTAAATTGGTTGATAAATAATTGAACTACCCTTAATTAAATCTCTTGTGTTACTACCAAGTATGCCGTGACAAAAAATGTTCTATTGTTTTTCCTCGTAAACCCCTCAAGTGTCTCATTGTATTTTAATCGGCAATTATCTCACTTGAAACTTACGAGGACTTGCGGGTAGATAAAAGTGAAATACATATGATATATTATATATATAGAGTGATCATCTTTCCATATAACAATCATAATAACGACATGTGAAACAGCGGAACGGGGGAAACATCGTCGACATGGTGAAAGAAAATCGACGGGAAATTGGGGGATGAGGGGCATAACGAGTATATTATAGAGAAGAGAACACATAAAATGAGGGATACTTGACAAAGTGGATGTGACCCTTCGGGAATTTTCCCGCAAGGAAAACAGATATGACATCAAATGTCGAATACTTGTCGTCGGGTGGTTGGTTGGGGTCTATAGGTATTATGGAAATAATTTCGTCCATATGCGGATTTTTGCTCGACTTAGTCGTTTTCTGCGATTAATGGCCGCCTTTATGCTGCTAACGTTCTTTTTTTTCTTCTCATTTTTTTTTTAAACCATATAGGGTGAAAAACGATGTAATTTTCTTTTTCGAACGCTAAGTCATATTTTTCTCTCATTTGTGCACCTTTCAAACGCACACCGCAACCACTAACGTAACTAGCAAGAACGTTTTTCTTTTATTTTTTTTTTAAATCGGTACTACAACCACGAAAATAACGCATACTACGTATTAAGACCTTGTTTTGAATAGAATAGAAAAAAAATTTATGATAACCATAGGATACAAGTTAAGATGTCTTTACACACGAATGAACCCGACTAGGATTTCATCCGAAATCTCCACCCGGATGAAGTTTCGACCGGGACTCTGGATGTTTCGTTTTATGGTAGGTATGCGGAAACCAAAGTTGGTACACCAACGTTAACTCGAATTTAATCGTCTGTATATTATATAATTGCGACCAATTTTCAAGATAACGACTCCGTCTTCACTCTTCTTCCAAGGCTATATATACACCACCACATATACAAGTTTCGTGGTTGCTTCATGTAACGTTATCGAAACGGAAATCTAATTGATTTACTAAATGTCTTCATACAACAATAGCATAGACTTGCAACTAAAAAACAATTGCATTGAAACAGTAGAAAAAGAAAATTAGTTTGTCTTACAAGACCTAGAGGACGTGATTGGAAAGCAGCGGTTTATATAATAAAAAAAAAATACAATCAAAGACAAATTGCTTTTAAAATACGGTTTGATTTTTTTATACATAAAGCTTTTTGTGCCGCAAAGGATAAATAATTTCCCTCTCCTGTTCAGAGGCTTTCACATTTATATAACACCATCTCCACTACCGCGCACCGTTCTTCTGCTCTTAATATCTCTATATGTTATACGGGAAATACACGATTTGATTGAATCAAAGGAGCTTTCATATACCATATATATCTACGTTTACGACGTCAATTCAAAAATAATGAAATCCTAACATGTCACTCGTCGCATAATAAAATCGGGAATACACCACCGATAAAAATATTTGAGGATACAAAATTAGAGCTTTTATCGGAACTTAGGAGAACATTAAAATTCCACATAAGCTTTTTACTTTCTTTTACTACTATATAGTAAAGGAAGTAGGTATTGTAATCGGGTCGAATTTTCGTATTCGAGCTTTCACCGGAAAAACATGTTTTGAGGTCCCCTGACTCCAAAAAAGTGGTTTTTAGAAACATGTCTGTGTGTGTGTGACAGCCATATCGTATAGAAAGCTTTTATCCGAATTTCACCAAACTTGGAATTTGGCCTCCATGTTATACCTAGTTGTGCCGCGAAGCTTTTGGTTGAAATCGGTTAAGCAAAAGCTCCACTTTATTCTAGTAGTTATTGAGCTTTTTCAATTTTTTTCGAAAACGGCTACAACGATTTTCTTTAAATTTGCTACGGTTATTAGACTCATCAAAACCTACAACTTTTATTTGAAACTTTTTCCTGGGAAAATTCGAATAAGGACGGTTCTGGGGTGAAGGTTGGGAATTCGTATATGTTATATCTTATAGTTTGTATGCATATAGTTCTGTTTATATGTATAAAGTGCTTAAGTATATTTCATATATTTTATACAACTTATACCAATAACACGATATTTTTGGAATATAAATACTTTGTGTATAAAAACTATGAGGATTTATACACCCTTAACCTTTTTACTTTCAACGCTTTTTAAAATGTATCTTTAGACCCAATTCTAACAAATTGTACTTGTTTTTATGTATACTCTTTTTACTTCCTTTATACCTACTGTTTTAAGCTTTACACTAGGACTACAATGAACGAGATAAACTTAAAAAATAATTGAAGTAATTAAATAAGAAGACAAAAATCGAATAATTAATGAATATTTACAATATAATTTGCAATATAATAAAAATCGACTTAAGTAAACGATTTTCATTTGATGAAAAAAGACGATCGCTTAGCTTTGTTAAAACAATTTTCAGCAAGGGATTTAATACTTGTTTACCTACGGAGTTTTCCCACTATTAAAGAATAATAATAAGTCTCATATACGAACTCCCACTCTTAACCCCAGAACCGTCCTTGTTTGAATTTTCCCAGGAAAACGTTCTAAATAAAAGTTGTTGGGATTGATGAGTCTAATAATCATAGCAAGTTTAAAGAAAATCGTTAGAGTCGTTTTCGAAGAAAATCAAAAACACGTAAAATAAATTGCAGCAAATTTCCATGTTAAGTGGATTTTGGATAAAGCTTTCGATACAATATGGCTGTCACACATATAGACGTTAATTTGTCGCTTCATTTGTAGTTAAAAACCAACAAACGTTGTTTTTAACTTTCAAATGTTTCAATTATTAAACAATTGACTGTAGTTTAGCCATTAAAACAACAATTTAAAAAATTAATAATGAAGTTTTTTTTTGTTTTAAATAGACTAAAAGTGTTCATCAATGAGGTTTAGGAGATCAAGTTTGAAAAAGGTTGACACAGGTTGAAACTTTATCTTAGAATTTCCGTAAATATTTTAAAAACCAAGCGTCCTAGCGGAAAATATTACGAGAACAAAGTTGAAGTAAATTAAATTTCCCATCAAATCGGTTATTATGATTTTTTCTCTAGGCTCAATATTTAACGAGATATGGAAGAAGGAAACATCAAAAATTAAACTTAACGTATTTACAGTATTATTTAAATATATGTTTGTGATTTTTTTAAGTTTCTATCATCCAAATCGATGTTCTTCACTTGTTGTGTCATATACAATTAACAATATGTATTTAATAATAATGATTATGTAAGAATTATAGCAAGTTTAAAGAAAATCGTTGAATCCCTTTATATCTCGTTAAATATTAGTCCTAGAGAAAAAATTAAAAGAGCTTGTTTTGTGAGAAATTGTATTTACTCCAACTTTACTCTCTTGATATTTTCCGCTAGGACACACAGTTAACGAAGTATTGAAGAAAAACGTACATAGAAGTTTTTAACCCCTTCCATCTCTAACACCCAAGTCTCATTGATGGGAACTTCTAATGTAATATTCAGTTCATTCCAACTCTTAAACAAAAACGAATCGTTTCAAATGTTGTTTCAAAGGCTCAATCTCCGGCATTTGTTTCATTGTTGAAAATTTTGAAAGCGATTTACTCGAAGCCAGTGCGCGTTATTCAAATTATTAACTAAACACGTTTCATGTAAAAAATTAAATTTCGCTGATTTTGGACTTAATTATTATATTTCACAAATACCACTCAAGTTCGCAAATTATAAATTAAAGCAAAATTTATTTTGCTTTAATTTATAATTTGCGTTGTAAATTTTAGTAAAAAGTTGTAACGAATATTTTCGGTCTCCAAAATTTTTTTGGTACGACCAACGGATTTCGAGTTAAATAAGAAAAACATACCGAGTGTTCATTGGTGGGTGGTTCTCTAACAATTATGATATGTTCTATTAAAACAGTGGTTCCTAGCCTATATTCGATCGAACCCCAGGGGGTCGGCGGAGATCAAGACACATACCCGATCAATATATAAAGTATATGGAAATATAGGTCCCATACCTATACTTTGAATTTTAAAAAAAAATTATTTTTATAATTAAGAAAGGTTCGGTGAATGTACAAATGAAACGGATGGGGGTCAACACCTCCAACAAGGTTAAGAACCACTGCTTTAAGATATAATTCCTGTTCCTGACCCCTCAAAGATAAATTTCTGTCAAATACTTCCAAAGATTAAAACTTTTAAATCTAAGCCAACCATTTATTTATTAATCATAGATTGTTTCCATAGTTACAAATAAAACGACAGCCAATCAACGTCTTCTTAAAAGATGGTTGTCATGGAAATGCGACTCAATAACCCATTTTCCGTATCAAAATTTTGGTTACCATGGTAATTGTAAATAAATGGTTCATTTTGAGTAAGTTATTCGAAAAATTTTAAAATATAAAAAAAATTCCCTCAAAAATCTGATATAATGTACAAACTTTATATTTCCGGTCCGGTCATTTAAATTTACAGCGGCAATAATTCATTTCTCTTCCGACTCGATTTGACACGACTCGAGTCCGAGGCGAGAGTTTGTATTTAATATGCATGACACGTCGCTAAATTGTTATTTAATTATCAATGTTAAACGGTTCATTATAATAATATTTACATATTTTCAATCACTCAATGAAAACATCAAACGAATCAAAATTCGAAAAAGGAAAGTTAACTATTTGATCGCCTCCTCGAATAGTGCATAGTTTTCTATACATATAGGTACAGTGAATCCTCGATAGGTTGAACTTATCATATTCAACTTATCTGACTGACTGACTGATCGAGTTATCGAGGATAAAACTGAACTTCCTTATTAGTAAAAAAAAATCGACTTATCAAAAATATAATTGAGAAAGTTCCAGATGATACTTATTAGAATAAATTAACGTAACAGTTCGACTTATAGAGGTTAAGAATTCGACTCATCTAGTTCTAATACATCAAGTTAAATTGTATTGGATCAGGGCTGGAAAAACTGTTTGACTTATCGAGTGTTCACTGTAGTCTTATAAAATGTCGGTAAGCATATATAAAGTTGGTGGTGTGATTGTATGTTATTTCGGGACAATGGTTATCTGCTTAAGCTCGCCTCGTCAGCGTGACGTCGACAGACACGAACCGTATGCTCATTGCTCACGCTTTAAGTAACTTAAAACTTTTACCTTAAAAATTATTGAGTTGGTGTGTATTTAAAATTTCTTATTTGTCGTATGTCAATCATTCACTCGCTCTCTCTCTCTCTCTTAGTTTTCAAAAAAACGAGAAACAAAGAAAATTGTTATTTTTAAACATTTTCTTACTCGCAATGATGGACAAGTTAAAACCATTGGAAACATTTGGAACATTAAATTGTATCGATTTGTGTTTCTATCATTTCCATTGTAAATGATTGATTTATCTGTGTAACTACTTGGTGTCCTACGGTTTACTAAGAATAACTCGCCATTGAAAATATTGTTTAATGTTCTCGAGTATAATCATTGAACATCTTAAAGACATTACATCAAGTAAACATGTTGACCGTCAATGTTAACTTTTTGAAGCCCCTAACCACTGTGTTGTATGAAAATTTTCTGAAATCTTCTCAATTTTTCTTACTTGAGGTAGTAGTAGTTAAAATTTACTCTATTTTAAACACAATTTATATTCAAGAATAAAAAGAGTTATCATAAAGATAACATATTTAGTAACTAAAAAAGTTATCATAAGGATAATCATTTCGTTGTACAAATATCAAATATTCTTAAAGCATTGTTAAAAAATTCTACTGTTCCAGCAAAAACAAAATAACTTCAATCTAGTAACCCATGAAATCTTTATCTATACTTAAAATGAAAACAAACAAACATCGATAATTATATATACAATTGAATATTTAAACTTTTCATTCATTTAAAAAATAAACAATTGATTTTTATTTATTATATAAAATTATGTCTAATATAAAGAACAAATAGAAACGCGATAGTAGGTCACCCAATGGCCTACACCATTCTTTTCGCAAAGACCCAATATTAGTTGGCAGTGTTTAAAAAAAAGAAGGTTTATTGAAAAAAATTTTGACAAACAAGTTTACACTATTTGAAAATGCCCGTGGCATGGAAGAGCTTTCAATAACCAAACACTATGGTGAGACATAAAGCAACCATTTTCAATAGAAACTAAATAAATTCTCTAATATCCGTTTAAAATTTGCAATAAAATCGCTTAGAATCTAGTCATCCATGAAAAGCTATACTTAAATAAACGAACGATCAAACAAATAAAAACAACTCGTGAAAAACCTATATAAAGTACAATGAAAACAAATAAGCATCGATTACTATACGAGTATATAACTGATCAATTGTTTTATTCTTTTGTTAAAAAAAAGACATTCAATTTTTACTATGTTATGTATATTGTTTCTAATGTCACAAACAAATGGAAACCTTACACTTTGTAAGTCACCCAATGGATCACTCCATCTTTTGGAAGCTATTGCACGTTTTCATCCCCCGACAAAACATCTCCTCCACGTTTCAGGAAAAAATTAGCAAATCCCACACCTGATATTTATGTCATAATTTAATTAAATTCCACGTTTTCGATGCCACTTTTAAAATCCGATATCTTGAAAATTAAATGAAAACTCGAAAAAAGTGTTTTGATGTATTTGAACAAGATCTATAAGTTACCGTCCAATTTTGTCTTTCGGATGCTTTCCCCCTCCTTTTGTCAAGGGATGAAAACGCGCAGAACCCTTTTAAAATGACCCAATAGTGTTTTGGAATAATCAAAACAAAAATAGTATTTTTAAAAATGTACGAGGCTACATTAAGCTTTCAATGGCCAATTTAAAAGGCTTTAATAAGAAACAAAAGCTAGTTACAGGAGAGATACTCTCATTTCCTTTTAAACATTGTAACTTTAACACTAATTCTTCTATCAGCCAATTAAAGGTTGTAATAATTAATCAAAATAAATGAACCACTAAACAAATAAAAATGGAAATAATTGAAATTTTCAATTAAAACAAAAATTTTTCTTTCAACGCTACTTAAAATGTAGCTTTAGACCCAATTCTAACAAATTGTACTTCTTTTTATTTATACTCTTTTTACTTCCTTTATAGATACTGTTTTAAGCTTTACACTAGGACTACAATTAATGAGATAAAGTTAAAAAACAATCGAAGTAATTAAATAAGAAGACAAAAATCTAATCTTTAATGAATATTAACAAGATAATTTGCAATATAAAAAAATCGGCTCAGTTAAACGATTTTCATTTGATGAAAAAAGACGATCGCTAAGCCTTGTTAAAACAATTTTCAGCAAGGGATTTAATACTTGGTTACTTACAGAGTTTTCCCCACTATTAAAATTTTTCTTTGAAACTGCGACGCGTCACAGTACCTTATTTTACATGAAACTCGCTGATGGTCAAAAAATATAAAGAGAATAATAATAGATCTTTATGTATATAAAAACTCCCACTTTTAACCCCAGAATCGTCCTTGTTTGAATTTTTTCAAGAAAAAGTTTCAAATAAAAGTTGTTGGGATTAATGAGTCTAATAATCATAGTAAGTTTAAAGAAAATCGTTAGAGCCGTTTTCGAAAAAAATCAAAAACACGTAAAATAAATTGGAGCAAATTTCCATGTTAAGTGGATTTTGGATAAAGCTTTCGATACAATATGGTTGTCACACATATAGACGTTAATTTGTCGTTTCATTTGTAGCTAAAAATCAACATTGTTTTTAACATTCAAATGTTTCAATAATTAAACAATTGACTGTATTGTAGCCATTAAAACAAAAATTTAAAAAATTAACAATAAAGTTTTTTTGTTTTAAATAGACTAAAAGTGTTCATCAATGAGGTGTAGGAGATTAAGTTTGAAAAAAGGTTGACAAAGGCTGAAAGGTTCTCCATCTTAGAATTTCCATAAATATTTCAAAAACCAAGCGTCCTAGCGAAAAATATTACGAGAACAAAGTTGAAGTAAATTAAATTTCCCATAAAATTTATAATTTTCATTTTTTCTCTAGGCTCAATATTAAACGAGATACAGAGGAAGTATAAGAAAGTAAAAAGAGTATTGTTGATGTCAAAAACATGAACAACTTCTGAAGTAAAACCAACAAAGGTTCTACGTAAACTTTTGTTAATAGTATGAAAACAATCTGCTCGAACTTTATTTTAGTTAAAAATAAAAATTAATACTATAGGTATATGAACAATAGCTGAATGAGTCAATCAATCATCAAGTTCCACCCGGACAGGTGCACTATCACATTCCAAGTTTTCTTGTAGTAAACAACCAACATCACTTTAATCTGGTAATGTAACAAATCTTAAGCCATTGAAAAAAATTAAAATTTGTCCGTTAAAAATTGCTTAATTTCGGCTTTTAGACAAACGCAATCAAGCTGAATTATTTATCGATTTTTTCGTTCCAAACCATAACATTTCTGCTCTCTTTCGTTGTTGTCTATTTCTCAACATTACATAGGTACATTCTGTTACTTGATATCCTAATTTATTAAAATAGAGAATTTTAAGGTTTTAAATTTCCGAAAGATTCGACCCGATAACAGAGAGAGATTTTACATTTTATTATGCAGTCAGACATTCGATAATTTTTTTTTTTTTTGGTGTCTTTATATTATATATACATTTTAAAATAGTTCGAAGCTAGTTTCTTTGCTTGCTCACCTTTCAAAAAGATATAAAAATTAGATTAGAGACAGCGGACTTTGTGAGTGTATCAACCAAGACTTGTCGTCTATCGTTACATTTGTCTCGCTACTAATTTCAAAAGTTTCAACAACACGAGCCTCGGGGTTTGGGGCTTTATCTCGAATCATCCCTTCGTGATACAATGACTTGATTAGGGTAGATTCACCACAAATGGTCCTCTTGTCTTTTTCGTCCGGATTAAGACTTTAGTGGTGCATTCCTTTAAACATCCCCATTTCAAGTATGCATCATACAATTTGGATAGAATTCCAAAAAATGTGACCACAATTTTTCTTGCATGGAATTTCGTTTTATCTCTGCGGTTTGCATGTTGCAGACTATACTCAAAGCTTTTAGCGTGTATTTTAAACTCGAATGCTTTTCAAAGTTTTCAAAAAAAAAAAAAAAAACAGTCAATGAATCAGGCGAGCGTTTCACTCATCAAAATTGTTTATTCAAACGACATAATTGACGCAGCATTTAATAATAATAAATAGATAATTTAATTAATTCAATTGATAAATCTGACTTGAATTTAAATTGGCTTTATCAAATAAGCGATGAAGGAAGATGTTATGTGGTGAGCCAAGATCGTGTTTTATAACCGTGACAAATAGTTTTGGAATTATCAAATATTTAAATGACTCATATTATGTTGCTAGTGTTGTCTTCCAAAGATAAGCCAATGCACATGGTTGAATGATTAATGTTTAAATGTGTAAGACCACTGGTTTAACGTACCTATAGAGAAATATTTAGAGAAACAAAACGAAAACTACACGAGGGGCATAAATATTCGATAAAAATATGTGCAATTAGATTAAATTTATGAGACACCTAATAAAATTAACTATCTGCATATTGAATGAAACCACCACACTCACACATCGGCCAATTTCTTAATAAAATCTTTCAACAGAAACGTTCAATGGGTGTATAGGTACACTACTATCTAAAAGTAGCATGTTATTAGTAAAACGAATCAAGTACTTGATAAGATTTTAATGCAATTTAACTCCAGTGCATAATTTCACCAAAATCAACCATTTATTTACTATTAGGATTAGTTTCCATGGCAACCTAAACAATAAAAGCAACCATTTTGAAAAATAATATGGAAAATGCTGCATTACCATAACAACTAATTAATGATTGAAAGTTTTGATTGGTTTTATTTTTCGTTACCATGGAAACATTCTATAATAAATACATAAATGGACGAATCAAGTGTCTCTATAATAATAGACAGTTTTATAATAACGTTAATTGGTTGTTACTTTAGTAACCATGGAAATCATACAAAGATTAATAAATAAATGACCAGCTCAAGTGTCAATATATCAACTACAATATGTCATAATTTATTTTTCATAAACTGTACCAAAACTCTTAAAAATAAATGTTCTTAATACTTATTGATTTCTTACTGCAATGATAAAAAGGTAACAATTTTAAAAATCCTTCAAAAAACTCACAGGATATGCAGAAAAAATTCAAATAGATATCTTACTAATATTATAAACGTGAAAGTTTGTATGGATGTTTGTTCCTCTTTCACTTAAAAAGTACTGGGGGATCTGGATGAAATTTGACATAGATATAGATTATAATCCAGTTTAACATATAGTATACTTTATATCCAGAAAACATGTACGGTTCCCGTAGGATAGATATTTTTTTGTTTTTACATAGCAAAAGATTTACTTCCTTTTTTGTAATGTGATAGTTTAGGGGCCAGAAAATGATATAGATTACTTCTCATACCGGAATAATAAATGGTTCCCATGGGATAGCAAAACAAGTATGTAGTCTATAAGAACCGTGTATTTAAAAGCAGTTTCATTAAAATCCACGAAAAAGAGTCTGAACTTATTTTTTCCTTAAGAAGATTTGATCTACTTTTTACTCAAGAGAGATGTACTATTCCCGTGGGATAGATATGTTTTTTGTTTATCACACAGCTATAAATTGATATGATTTTTGCAATGTGGTAGTTTGAGGGAGAATGATATAGCTTACTTTTAAGGATGGCAAAACAATTATATCCTACAGGAACCGTACATTTAAAAAGTTTCGGTAAAGTTCGTGAAATAGAATTTCAACGTATTTTCTTCCAATTTTACACAATAACAAAAGAAATCTCTACGTATATCTCTAAGTTGAAATTAAAAAATTGACAATTTTTACTGGAAAATAAATATGAATTTCAATTCAGCACCCGATAAAATTAATAACGAAATTGTTTAAAATATTAGAATATTTTCATTGTTCATTGTCGAAGATATTAATTAGAAATAAACGTATAAAAATAATAAACTAAAAATTTCAAAATATAACAATTACTTAACCGAACGAACTTTAATGAAGTTTTGCTAAAGATCCTGTAGGATGGCTACTAATCTATTCTTTTAAGGGAATATCCATTAATTACGTGAGGCGTTCAGGGGCCGATGGGATCGAGCCGAATCTCATCTAATCTTACTCTGGGGAAAGGGAAGGTTTCCCAAATATCATGTATTTTTTTTTTTTTTTTTTTGGAATAATATCACATTAGATTGCGGGTTGGGGGAATGATATATGCCAAATCTCATGACATCTTACCAGAGGAGAGGGGATGGGATTTCAAAAATCACAAAAAACGTCTCGCGCTATAAATGGATGCCCTCTAAAATAGCTGTACGGTTTTAAATGACATTTGGTTTGAAAGATTTTCAAGTCCTGAAGGAAGGAATACAGTTACTGTTCTACTAAAAATTGTATAGAAGCTGATGTGAGACAGCTAACATCTCTTTCTTGAAAAGTAGTTTTACGAATTTTGATGAACTTTCTTTGGATCTAAAGTCTGAAAGAATCTATCATTTTTTTCTGTTAGAATAGATTAATTTTTATATTTCGCTATGAACGTAGGGAATTTTATAATCAATCAGTTAAATTTAGATACCCTCAGCGAAGCGAGCGGGTATCAGCTAGTACTACATAAATTGAATTGAATTTATCTGAAAAAACCAACACAAACGTTGAAAGCATTATTAAATCCTATACATAAGCGGTAAAAAACCTAACATTATCCTTTTGTAGGCTCGAACTTTTCAACAAAACCGTATTTGATGATTCGAGCAAAAAAAGCCGCAATCAATTCATACAATAATTTTAATTAATTTCATCTCAAACACGACGAATGAATTTCCATAAAAATCTCATTCTCCAACCAATTCGTTTTCTCGAAACACAAACGACAAAAATTTCACTTTCAAATCTCAACTTTTAACCAAATTCCTCCTCAAAAAAAAAAAAAAAAACTCTCTGATAAAAATCAAACTGTGAAATACCATCTTAAAAAAACATGTCGCAATCAAAATTTTTTATTTATTTTCATTAGCCCGCTTTGATAGACACAACATTTAACATTTTTAATATCTCATCATATCTCGAAGAATTTTTACAAACAAATCGTGGTCGCATTTTTCACCTACCTACCGCACGCAGTTTGCTTGTATATGGAACGATTAACTCTTTATCATATTTTATTAAACACAACATTTATGAAAAATTTAATGATTGTGTCGCGTATAAATTTCTCGATTGGCCTACGTAAAAAAAAAATAAAACATACACACATAAGGAAACGATAAAGATAAAACAATTAAACGTTACCATTACGAAACAGAGACAACACAAAAATATTATCATAAATATGCAAATTAAATTTTACGGTCAACAGACCAATAAATAACTAATTAAAACCAATAAATTAACAATAAATAATTATTGTTGTTAAACATGCCATTGCTTCGAAGGGCGTCGTGCATCAAAAAAAATGCGTCTCACAATTTGTAAATCATAGCTACTTTGATTTGATTTGACACGAAAAAAATGGCCTTTAAATTTGTACAATTTTATTGCTCCATTAGATCGTTTGATCTTTGAACATTCGATCTGAGTTTGATATTTAATTGCCTCGATATAATTAAATCAAATTACGATTTTATTATAATTTTTGCCATCTGATATTTAGATTGTTGCCAAATTATGACAGGATGCAAAAAATTAATCAAAACAAATGGGTTTTTAATTTAAAATCAACGGCTCCAATTAACGTAAATGATTCGAGGTTAAAATATCAATTATTGATTTTTAATTACACCACGAACTTTTCCTTTCAAAAAGTTCTTTTGTAATCTTCAAAATTTAGCAATTTACTATTTTAACAGTTTAGATGCACGATGTTTGTAACATCTGCAAAATTTTAACTCTTCTATTATGAGATAATTGCCTTGATCTTAATCCCTTGATAAATAACAGGAAGTACCGAAAAAATCTCAGGCTAATCTTTTTCTATTCGATCCTTAGTTAGAGTTTCTTAAACTTCAAACCTACAATATTCAAACTAAAACAAAAATCAATAGAATATAATTTTTGACTTCTGTAGCTTTTTTGAGCCTCTTAAAATTTTTTTTTGTTAGATTTTCAAAATGAAACAAAAAAGTGTTGGTATAGAAAATATTTCATGAACTTAATTTTTAAAATTTGGCACCAAAATAACAATTAGTTTCCATAGAAACCAGAATGTCAAAACCAGCCATTTTGAAAAATAATACGAAAAAACTTTTCATTTCCATGACAACAATTTTATTGTTAAAGGTTTTTGATTAGCTCTAACTTTAGTAACCATGGAAACATTTCAATAACTAATAAATAAATGGCGGATTGAAGTATCAATATATCAGAAGTGTCATAATTTGTTGACTTGATCTGTCTTAAAACTCGTAAAAATGTCGTTTAATTAAAAAAATGTCCTTCAAAACGTTGGTGCTTCTTACTGAAAAATCGAACAAGTGGAAAAATGGTGGGTGTTCATTAAAAATATTTCAAAGGAACCTTTCAACAACCACGTTAACGTACCTACACCACAATCGAAAAGTGGTTGGTCATAGCTCAACAAACTTCATATCATTTATTTAATGGTTTTATATAAACTTTTTGATGAAAATCCTTATTTTGAAATTTTATTGTACAGAAAAAATGAATAGAAAAATTAATACACTTTCCACATTTTTCGTTTAAAAAGCACCTGTTTGTTATGATAAGAAAAAGTGGCATAAAAGATTTCTATCTGTGTAACAAGAATATGAAAGAGCACTTTATTTAGTAGCATTTCCATGGTAACCATGAGAAATTCTCATAACGAAAACGTATAAAACGAAATTCGGTTAATACATAGTTTATACTGTGATCTCAACTATAAATATCTACGCTACCTTTTAAGGCGAATCTTTGAACCCTTAACTACAGTCCCTAATTAATTAAAAACTAAAAAAAAGTATCTGCTGCGAGGCGTCACAGTACTTTCTTTTACTTTCAATTATGAAACTCGCTGTTGGTATAAGTTGTATAAAATATATATGAAATATAAGCACTTTATAACTATACATATAAACAGAACTATATTCATACAGCCTATATGTACATACCAGCGGCGTGCGGTCCATACATGCTATAGATGCGCCGCATGCCAAGAGATTGTAAGACGATTTTAAAAATTAAATATTTTTTATGATTTATTCATTTCATTTTTTAATTTACGTAATTATAAAAGGTATGGCTCATAAAATTGACATAGAACCGCAAATCAAATGAATACGCAGACGACCGCAACTTGCGGCCAGATGCGGCCGTTTGCTTCGAATTGGTCGCGCAGGCGCACTAGAATGGTCGAATACTATCTCTCTTGGCGTTACACATTGCCGATTGACGGTTTGCAGATGCGGTTGACATTTTAAATTTATAGTATAGTGAATTTAATTGTTACTGATTTATTTACCAAGAGGCCATACAAATGTTCTGTTCTTTAGGATAAGAACTATTTTCGTTGTTTTTAAATACATTATATTATGCGGTTGTTGATGATTTTTGTAGGAAGGAGCGTCGAATAAGGCTAATTTTTAAAAATAAATACTTTAATACAGTGTTTAACAAATGAAAAATTTAAACTAAAAAATTCCACACACACCCCCCCCCTTCTTCTGACCGCATGCCCTGTTTCAAAAGTCACCGCACGCCACTGGTACATACCTACATATAACATATACGAATTCCCAACCTTCACCCCAGAGCCGTCCTTATTCGAAGTTTCTCAGGAAAATGTTTCAAATAAAAGTTGTAGGCATCAATGAGTCTAAAAACTATAGAAAGTTTAAATAAAATCGTTAGAGCCGTTTTCGAAAAAACTTGCAAAAGCTCCAAAACTCCTAGAATAAAGTGGAACTTTTGCTTAACCGATTTCAACCAGAAGCTTCGCGGCACAACTAGGTATAATATGAAGGCCAGATAACAAGTTTGGTGAAATTCGGATAAAGCTTTCGATACAATTTGGCTGTCACACACACACACACACACACACACACACACACACACACACACACACACACACACACACGTGTCTAAAAACCACTTTTTACTTTCTTTTACTACTATATAGATAGTTAAGGAACTATTGTAATCGGGTCGAATTTTCGAATTCGAGCTTTCACCGGAAATACATGTTTTGAGGTCCCCTGAGTCCAAAAAAGTAGTTTTTTAAAAAATGTCTGTGTGTGTGTGACAGCCATATCATATCGAAATCTTTATCCGAATTTCACTAAACTTTGAATCTGGCCTTCGTATTACACCTAGTTGTGTCGCGAAGCTTTTGGTTAAAATCGGTTAACCGAAAGCTTTACTTTACTCTTGACGTTTTTGAGCTTTTTCAATTTTTTTCGAAAACGGCTCCAACGATTTTCGTTAAACTTCCTATAGTTCTTAGACTCATTGATGCCCACAAGTGTTATTTGAAACTTTTTCCTGGGAAAATTCGAATAAGGGCGGTTCTGGGGTGAAGGTCGGGAATTCGTGTATATATGTATATACATACATAGCCCTATAGGTTGTATGCATATAGTTCTGTTTATATGTATGGTTACAAAGTGTTTATATTTCTTCTATCTTTTTTCTTCTAACAGCGAGTTTCATAAATGAAAGTAAAAGAAAGTACTGTGACGCCTCGCAGCAGATATTTAGGACTCAGGAGACCTCAAAACATGTATTTCCAGTGAAAGCTCGAATTTAAAAAATTCGACCCGATTACAATACTTCCTTTACTATGTAGTAATAAAAGAAAGTAATTAATTCATTACAAAACGAAAAATTTTCTTAGAACAACCAAAATGGGGAGGAGGAGGTGATATTTTGTGAATACAAGCTTTGAGGAACGTTAAAAAAGAGGTTTTTATATTTAATATGAAATTCGTTTTAGTACGATATTAATATTTCAGTCCATCCAGTTTCATTATAAATGTTATTGTCTTAATTTTACTGCAATATGATTTTCTTAATTTACTATTGAAAAGGCGATCAAGTTTTATCTAAAACCCAAACCAATGGTTCAATGATTTGATTCCAACTACTATAATTCTATTGTACAAAGTTTTAAGAAAAGCTGACTATCAAAGTATGCTATCATTGTTTTCCTTGCATGCTTTCAAATGGTTTTTCCTTTATCTTACTATTGTTCTAAGCATACTATGTGAAAATCATTCAATTTTATTTAAGACTCCAACCAATAGTTGTAAATGATTTATGGATTTGGGTTATTAACTTGACTATTGCAAAAATGTTGACACGAACCAAAATCGAAACTTTTCGCGAATCAAATCGAACAAGATGCTAAATTTGAAAGTGACACACGTGCAAGTAGGTGTATTTATATATATATATATAGGTTTTGTGAAAAAAATATTTTGATCGATTATTTATTTGATTGCTTTCAACGAACTTGTAAAATTGGCCGCGCATCGCGTCGTAATAATAAAACATTTTTAGATAGTTGTTTAATTAGATTTTTCCAAATATGATTTTTAGGGCGGCAAACACCCACTAAAACACAGAGCGATGCTATACGAGAAAAGTGCTCAATGTTCACACGATTATCCGGCAATTGAAGCGTGCACAAAGCACACCGGATTTACGACTGTGTGCATTACATTGAACGTTTTATATATAGGTATGTAATGATGATGATGATGAAGAAGATGCAAGAGGTTGGGTTGGTAAAACGGGAATGGGTGGCAGGCGGTGTAAGAGAGAGAGATAATGTGGTTATGGAAGATGATGATGATGATGATGATGATGATGAAGAAGAGTTAGGAATTTTGCCAAATGCAATAAGAAGTATGCAACAAACTGAAAATGCAATGTGACTAGTGAGAGGTATATAGCGTACCTATTCCGTACATTTATTACCCATATATCATCTTTATATTTCAGATAAATAATACGAATGTTGGCTCTCTCTCGCCATGCATTTGACGAACGAAAATTCAATAAAATTTAATGGCCAATGTCTTCGAGCAGCAGCTCTCAGATGATAATATATTGACTTCGCGTCCGTTCTTCTTGCAATCGTAATTATTTGAGTAATTAGACAAAATTGATCACAACGATATCGTAATTGCCTGGCTATTTATTATCATTCGAATGGCAATAATATTATGAAAATACGTGGAAATAAATTGTTGAATAATTGAAATTGTCTTCTTCAAGCTGGGGCTTGGTTTTTATGAGTCTGCACGATTCAAATATTTAGTGGTTAATTGAAAGATATACCCAGTGAGATCATCTTTGGAAATATTTGAAGGCTAATCGAGAACAAAACATGATTTGTCTTAGCCTGGAGGAATAAGAATATGAAAATGGGTCCTCAGAAAAAATCGCTAAGAGGTCGCAATTCTTGGCTTTTTAATCCATCTAACTTTAGTTCAATTTTTATGTAGAATGCACGAGAATTGGGTGAGGATTTTAGTATAAATTTTTATGCAGCTTTTCAAAGCTCTTAAACTCAAATTTTCAACTGTTTAAAAACACTTGGCAACCAACATTTCTGCAGTGGATTTAGACTGGATCAAAAGAGCTTTCTTGTATGTGCTCTTCGAGCAAAAAGCTGGCATGTTAAATGTTCTGTTTGTCATTTATGAAAAGCTTGTTTGAAAGCCAAAATTATCAAAGTTGTGATTTTTTTAAATAGAGTTGAAAAATTTTAAACGAGCTTTTTATTCACTTAAAAATTAAAGAGACCAGAAAAATTCAATTTATTTAGTGTTTTTGAATAGATCGACTCGTGTGAACATGTTTTGACATTAAATTTTCATGGTAACTAGAGTTCATCGATTTGTGCAGTGAACCACTCGAGAATTGCAAAAGTTGATGCAAGTATTTGGAAGACAGAACTGTAAAAGTTTAGTCTGCGTTTAATGGTTTTCGACGGATATAGAAAGAGGTTGTTGGGTCCTGCGGGACATGAAAACGAAAGATAAAATTATCGGAAGTGTAATGATCTAAATAAAATGGCTAGACTCACCATCTATGTACCATATAGAGACACTTCGAGTAATTGTATATTTAAAGTTAGGTTAACTAAGTTAGTTTATATAAAGTTTTCGATAAGATAATAAAGAGAAAAACGTAATTTAAAGTTTGGATCAAAATATTTAAAAAAAAAATCGTTATGTCAAAGTTATTACGAGCAACTTTCTTAAGTTAAACTGACAGTGGAATTATGTTTAAGGAAGAAATCTCAGAAATAAAATGAGTAGGCTTAGTCAAACTTGCTGGTAGTATAATAATCGTCAAGGATTAGAAATTTATAATTTTATTCGTTTTTAATATTGATATTTTCATTTTATAATCGATCATTGATTGAAAGTCCCTAGAATCAA
The DNA here is from genome assembly GCA_958496155.1 of Sisyra nigra. NCBI lineage: Eukaryota > Metazoa > Arthropoda > Insecta > Neuroptera > Sisyridae > Sisyra > Sisyra nigra. Next base: position 3,185,990 of record OY292315.1, read on the forward strand.
ATCATTAAACCCTTGGTTTGGGTCTTCGATAAAAATTAATTATTACATAGTAAGCTTAGGAGAATTATAAGTAAGTACGATAAAGACAATACCATTCTAAAATAATTACAAAAGACAATGACAGGAGAAACTTATTTTAAGCAAGGCCAACTAATTATTTTTCTTTGCATCAAAATGAAACAGAAACATTTTAAATGTCAACCCTTAAAGTTATATAAAGTTTTAATTGTCGAGAATAAATCAAATTTCTTCAAGATTTCAAAGTGAAAATACTTCAATAATTTAAATCATAAACGATTTCGAGCGTGCTACGAAATGAACTGAGGCGTAAATGCTCAACATAATAGCGCCATATATTCGACTCTCGAACGCTTAATGTAAATATCAAACGAAACCCAACCCCATTTTATACATTAGATACCCGATCCATATACTTCCAATATTAGTTATCAAAAGTTTGAAAATACGAAAATAATTTCGTTGAATCCAAGCGAACAAAAAAAAAAAAAAAAAAACGCCTGAAATCAACTCAATATCGTCGAACAAATTGAAGAAATATACGAGCATATTGTGAACAGCAACCCAACTTTCGCAACTGGCAATTTATGCACAAACTTTTACCCAAGCAAACAGAATAAATTAGGCTTGAAAAACGTAAACTCACTTTTCGTAAACTTAACGCAAAACTAACAAACTTTTTCCCCAAGTTCGTATATAGAAATCTATCAAATTTTGATTTGGTCACATCAATGGTTTTTTTTTTGGTCCGAATAAGTATAAGTTTTTGATCATTAAGAGTTGAAAGTCGGTTGCGAAATGCATCTAATATACACACCTCTATGTGAAAATCAAGTTCAAAGCCACTCGGAGAGTACATCAAACAGAAGTTACGGCTTCGTTAATGGCTTGTGAGGCTTCGTTTTGATTTTATTCACACTCTAACGATGATTAAAGCATTAATACGTTAATACGTGGCACATTCGTGGCTTTTACCGTTAATTTCTCTTCCATCTATACATATTAAATGTATAATATATTTTTATATCACATCGACTAAGTGAAACAACACAAGTTTAGATCCATGCTCTGGCACAGAAGTAAGAATTAAAAATAAATATAAACCTCAAAACATAACATAAAACGCATCCAATTGCTACGATTAAACATCTCTTAACGTTTTTTAAGAAGATAACGCTAGGCTTTTGAGCCTATAATAAAAATAATTCAAATTCTTCTGGATAAAAGAAAGACTTACAGTCGTTCGGCGTTGCGTGGCAAGTTTCGAGGAATTTGTGTGAGACCGCGATGGGAGCAGTCGATGGTGAGTCCGGAACAGACGCAGGCCCAGGGACACTGCCGGAGCTGGGGCAGAGTCTCGCCCAGATGCATCGGAAGATCGTTGTTGGGCTCGGCGAAGACAAATGCCCCGGCGATGAGCAACAACACTGCGAAAAACGGCATCATGGCCACACGATTTTTGCGACTCGACATTAGAACACGTACTTTTCAATATTTCACGACACTAAAACAAAAAGAAATCAGTTACAACATGCATTTGGTCGTGATTTATAGCTATACTATGATACACGAAAAAAAATTGTGGTGTAAAATTTACAACACTTAACTAGTAATAATTTTACTGCACTTTGTGTTCACTATAACCACAAATGTAACAGCACATAACACACTGTGATGTATTCAGCTCTAACGTATAGTATTTTTTACTACCATAGTGTAGTAAATATATGTAGCTGTTACAACTGCTGAGTGTTGTACAATTAACAAATTTTGGCGTTTCTGTTACGCCACGAATTTTAACAAATTTGTAATCGTTACCATTTTTGGTTTATATAATACTACTAGCTGGTCCCCGCCCGCTTCGCTGAGCGTATCTAAGTTATACTGATTGAATAATGGAAACTTTCATCCCATCAACAAAAAAAGACAGATATATATTTCTAGCTCTTTGATTCATAGAAAGTTCATAAAAATCAGATAAACTACTTTTCCAGGAAGATATTCTATATATAGCTATCTAGAAGAGCTATCTTATTGGTTCTATACGTTTTTATGAATATTATAAAATAGGTACCTATACTTGTGTTCCTTAGGTAGCGATTCAATAGTAATTTAACACGTGTACCTATTTCTAAACATTATAAACATTCAAAAATTAACAATGAAAGAAGTTTCAATGTGTCCAAAATTTTCATTATTAATTTATCGATGTTATCGGATGTTAAATTAAAAATCATATTTTGCTGTAGAAATTGTAATTTTTATTTAAACTTTTTTGGAATGATTGTGTTAAAACGCTATTTCACGAACTTTAGGGAAAGCTTTTTTAAAACACGATTCCTGCAGGATAAGTGTAATTGTTATGCTATCTTTTGAGAATCGTGCATTATTCTAACATACGAATTAATAATCTATATATTTCTCTGACCTTTCAACTACCCTATTGCAAAAAATCATGTCAATCTTTTGCTCTATGACAAACAAAAACATATCTATCCCATGGGAGTAGTACATTTTTCCTGGATAAAAAAGAGATCAGGCCTTCTTGAGGATAATGCGCTAAAACTCTATTTCACGTACTTTAACGAAACTTCTATTAACTTTACGGTTCCTGTAAGATACAATTGTCTTGTTATCCCACGGGAAGAGTACAATTATGTCGATTTTTTGCTCTATGGAAAATAAAAACGTATCTATTCCACGGGGCCCGTAAGTACATTTTTCCTGGATAAAAGGTAGACCAATCTTTAAGGGGAAAATTCCTTAAAACGCTTATCCATGAACTTTTACGAAACTCCTTTTAAATACTCAGTTCCTGAAGGATACCATTCTTATCCTATCCTACGGTAACCGTGCTATATTCTGACATAAAAGGTAGCCTATTTTTATTCTCTGACTCTCAATTAGCCACCTCATTGTAAGAAATTATGGTAATCTTTTGATCTGTAAAAAATAAAAACATATCTATCTTACGGGAACCGCACATTTTTCCTGCATAAAAATAAGACTGTAGGATAAGAAAATTATTTTTTGCCATGAGGACATTATGAGTTATAACTATTAATATACTCTATTATAATCAGCTAAAAACGTTTAGTTTCAGCATGATTTTTTTTTAAACCAGTTTTTCTATTTTCCCGTTGAAATGAGAAATTTTTCCGAAATAAAACGTATTCTAGATAATGATTCATATATTTAGCTATCATCATACTTAAATATCACTAATATTCATTTTCAAATAAAAATGTATAGTTTATGCATAATTTTTGTTCTAGCCCGTTTTTCAATTTCCCGTATAAATGAGACATTTTCCCGTAACTAAAGGTATTATTTTTAATGGCTCAGATTGTCATTTATCAGCATACCAAATTTCATTAAAAACCGTATTTATTTGGGTAAGAATTAATAATATGTTTCTAAAAACAATTTCTCTAATAATGAATTATTTTTGAAACAATTTTTATAACCATTAAAAAGGTTATAGCGGGCCAACCTTAAAAGATAGATATATGTCGTCGCGGACTTTTTTTTAGAACTTTTTAAGAGGAACAATTTTGCTATACATGATTTTTGCGTCACTTAAACCATTTACGCAGGGCAGGCAACAAACGCTCTCAAAAGGAAAAAATTTTCCTGGTTTTTGCAACATTTTCCATTGATGCTCTGCTGCTATTGATCGTAGAGTAATTTGGTATAGCCTAAAGCCTTCGTCGATAATTAAGCTATCCAACACATAAAAAATTTTTCAATTCAAACCAGTAGTTCCTGAGATTAGCGCGTTTAACCAAACAATCAAACAAACAAACTCTTCAATTTTATATATTAGTATAGATATACAATGTACAATTTACTCCATTATGATATATAAACCTTGTAAAACGGCTGAGAAAAAAAATCCTATAATTTTGACAAATAAATTCAAGTGTCAAAAATGCAACTACATTATATTATCATGGAGTCATTTTTACTAGTTCGTGTTGTAAATAATACTACAGTTTATTTAACTACACTTAACTGGTAAACGTTACCACACGTGGTGTCATCCTATATATTACTAGTGTATGTTGTAACTTTAACAAGGATTGTAGTTAAATCTACAACAGATTTTTTTCCGTGTATATTTAAAAAAAAATGTTTGTTAAGCTCTGAAACTAATGAACAGATTTTAAAAATGTAACACAGATTATCTATGATAATCCTGAAAATAAAATTGGTTCCTGTGGGATATCCAATAAATAAAAAAAATGTTCTTTGATTCCGCAGGAACTGTGTGAGTCGTCAACGTGGTTTTGTATTCTTTGAAATATGAATTATACAAAGAACAATTTGTTTGTATGATTAATAAAAAGTACCAAATATCAACAAGTGACTATGTTATCCAGGAAAAACAACGGTAGTCGCTGTTGGTTAAAAGGACATAAATAGAACCCACGATTGGTTAAAAAAATATAAATAGAATAACATATATAAATATTTATACAAATAGAGATCTATGTATATACGATTTCCTACCTTTTACCCGAAAACCCTCCTTATTTAAATTTTCCCAAGAAAAAGTTTCAAATAAAAATTGTAGGTATTAATGAGTTTAAAGGCCCATTTACACTTTACTTAGTGCGAGAGCTAAGCAATTAGTGATTTCTGTGAATGATTAGTTCAAGTGTGCGGTTAGTTTAATTGCTAGGCGAGCTTTCTAAGCGAAGCAGCTAATCAGAAGACTTGCAGGCTAGCTATTAAACTAAGTGTAGCAGTTAACAGGACAGTGTCCTGATAGTCCAATCCGCCATTTATTTATAAGGTATAATATTATGTGACTATGGTAACTAAAGTTAAAGCCAATCAACAACTTAAATAATCAAACTGTTGTCATGGAAATGCAAAGTTTTTATTTTCAAAATGGCTGGTTTTGATATTCTGGTTGCTATGGAAATATAAGCTAATGGTCGAAGGTTAATTTTGGTGCAGAGATTTTTGATTGAATTTTTTCTTTGAAATTCTAACCAATAGTTCTTTAAAGCCCATTTACACTTTGATTAGTGCGAGTGATTAGCGATTAGTGATTCTCGTGAGTGATTAGTTCAAATGTATGGTGCGAGTACACTTAGAAAACTCGTCTAGTAATTAAACTAAGCGTAGCAGCTAAACAGTACAGTGGAAACTACTCGCACAGCACACTTGATTTAATCACTCACAGGAATCGCTAATTGCTAAGCATTCGCACTCACACTAACCAAAGTTCCAGTACAACTGGAAACTACTCACACTTGAACTTATCACTCACTAGAATCACTAATCGCTGACCACTTGCACTAATCAAAGTGTAAATGGGCCATAAAAAACTATTGGTTAGAAAAAATTTAATCAAAAATGTCTACACCAAAATTAACCATTGACAATTAGCTTACATTTCCATAGCAACCAGAATGTCAAAACCAGCCATTTTGACAATAGTACGAAAAAACTTTGCATTTCCATGACAACAATTTGATTGTTTAACTTTTTGAATGACTCCAACGGCTCCAACTTTAGTAACCATGGTTACATAATATATCTAATAAATAAATGGCGGATTGAACTATCAGTATATCAGACACGTTATACTTTGTTGTCTTGATCTATCTTAAAACTCGTAAAAAGGTCTTTTAATTAAAAAATATGTATTAATTTTACTTAGTATGTGTACATATATATACAACACTATAAGTATACAGCCTCTATTTATATACGAACTTCCACCCTTAATCCCAGAACCGTTTTATTTATATTTTCTCAAGAAATAGTTTCCAAATAAAAGTTGTAGGCATTAATAAGTCTTAAAACTATACCCTATAAAACATGATAAAACTATAAAAATTAGAGAGTTTAAAAATCCCGACCAGGAACTTTAACCCTGAATAACTAAGTAATTCCTGTAGGAGCGTTAAAAATAAAAAAAATATTTGTGGAAGCTAGTTTACGGATTCTAACCCCTAAAATAGAAAATTGATGTGAAGATAGTTTAGACCTTAAAACAGAATAGCAAACTACCAAAACATGGGAGTCAACATGATTTTTGTGAAAAGATACTTTGTAGGTTATTTTTAATCCTGGATAAATACGGGGTCCCCATGGAAAATCTTTCAGATTTTCTCGTTGAACAAGTAAATTTATGTGATATGAAAATATTAAACCATAACATAAGGAAAAACATTTTTTTTAAATGTCTGGTTCCTGTAGGAAAGCTGTTATTTCGACAACGGTTAGGCGATGTATCGTTAATTGGGTGTATTATGTTAATGTTAAATTATTTATAAGGTCCAACTAAAACAGAGTTGAGTTAAGCAAGAGTAGATAATAGCCTAAAGTTTCAAACTTAACCTAACTTTAATATAACTAAATAAATCAAATAAAGCAAAACATGAGCGGTACATGAAAAGTATTCACAACTTTTTCTCAAATTTTGTCACAGTAATTTGTCATTTTTTTTTGTCTCTATTGGAATTTTAAATAGCTTATTTTTGAGGGGATGGCGGCCCTCCACAAACCCCTAAAATCGGGCCGAATTCAAAGGGATGCCTTTTCAAACAGATAATTTATGGAAAGGGCACGTATCATACATAATATACAAATACTAAAAACCAAATACCCCGCTGCGAAAGTATCAGACAACTAAAGCCTACCTGAAATTCCGCATTGAACCTGATCGCTCGAGTGGGCCGTAAAAATGTCTTCAACACTCAACAACCTCGGCTATTAATACTTTCATTTTTACATAATTTTTCCTCGATTTCAGAAACTCAATTTACATAAATAACACTAATCATAAAGAAAGAAAGACAAAAAAAAACACACGATTTCGACCAAGGGGGTGGCTAATTTCAAAACGAGGAACAAAGCGGAAAAATGTTATCGCAATCATATTGGCCATGCGTGTGGGACGCGACGACATTTGAATCAAGTCTCACTCCAACCAGTTCCCCATATAGACCTCTGTGGATGCATTAAGTTGCATTAATATCAAATAAACTTATCAAAACGTTCAGGTGGGATTTCATCGCATCGAATTTAACTACAAAAACGACCGTTTCAGTCATAAATTATCTTTATAAATAAAATTTTTTCAAAAACATTTAATAACAACCAACAGACTTCTAATAGCTTAGTAATAATCTACCAAATATATTATGGTTTATGATATTTCCGATCTAATACATTAATTATTATAAACACAAAAGAATGAAATAAAAGCCCTCTCGAAATTAACGAGAAAAAGGTTGACCCATCCACAATTTATAGCCCTGTTAAATTTATATATGAGAAATATTAAAGCTTTATACCGTCTTCAATTTTATGATTGAAAAATGTCATGTCATTCGTTGTACACCCGATAAAATACACACACACACATGACAATATTTGTTAAGCAAGAAATCGTCTTTCTATTGAGACGTTCATCGATATATTCGACGACATTTCGACAACAAAACCTCCGATAAAAGCTATTTCCAGTGTCATCGCAGAAGACTCCGATAACAAATGACTGTCAATCGTCTTTTGTTTGGAGTAAACGAGGAGCTGCTGAAATGAAGCTGTTATTGATTTGGGAGAAGAAAACACCAGAGAGAGCTTCGAGGTGCTGCTTCTAGGGAGGTGCACGATACGGAGTCCTCGATGACCGCAGGGCTTTGTCAAACATTGCTTTTAATAAAAGGACCAAGAATCGCAGATGTTGACTTTCCCGCAAGCAAGTGAGTCAATATATCGCAGGAGTCTTTTTACAAAGAGGCGAAGACGAACCCAACACATACCTAGACGATGCAAATTGTGCACCGAAGAAACAGGCAACTAATAAACACGAAAAATTTAACAGCTTTTGTCGAAGCTCACACCTTCATACAGGGACGTATCCAGCTTTTGATATAGGGAAAGGTAAAGCTTAAAAGTAAAACTTTAAATTGAGATTTTTTCACAATTAAAAAATGTTTACGGAATATTAACTGACCAGTTAAAATGGGGATATTTACGGTTCATGGGGGGCACCCCCCCCTCGGCACGGCCCTGCATATATACACAAATCTTTTATAAGATTTCCCGTAGTGAAAATCGTTCTTGTCTGCGGGGAATAAAAGCGTTCGGCTCGAGCTTTTTTCCGCTGATAAAAAGCTTACAATAAAATCGCAAATGTAAACACACGGATGACGAAAGCTCGCTCGAGAAATGCACGAGGCGAACAAATTTTCGTCAAGTTCACCTTTCTGCGATATATATCGCAAGCAATTATCGTGAATGTGTATATGGATAAAGCCAACCCTTAAAACGATTGAATGGCTTAGGACTTGGATTGTACAAGAAAAAAAAAATTTCTTTAAAAAAAAAGATTAAGGGATTTTCGAGGAAAATTGAGAAATTCAATGCAGTTTAAGAGTTTCTAAAAGGTTGATGCTCACGTCTTAGAAAATTCGAGATGACTCAGAGTTTTACTAAAAAAACTTCGAACGATTCGAGACAAAAGAAATTAAACTAATGTAGAAACGTCCATCAATGCCAAGGAAAAGAAAACCTTAATAATACCTAAATTAGTTAAAATATTTTCTAAAAATAATCCAATTCTCTGAATTTTCTTGGTTTTTATCTTCGATTATTTAAGCAATTAATGATCTTAATCGTTTTCCATAAACGTTTTTAGCTTACTTAAAAAATCCTTTAAGTACAACAAAAACAACAACATTAGTTATTGAATGAGAGAAGCAAAGAAACAATCAATTGTTGACATATTGGCAGAAATCATACTACGATCAAAGTTGGCTTAGTATAAATGACGTAATTAATCAAAGACAAGAACCAATATCAACCATTAATTTTTTTAATATTTGAGATTTAACTTATTACGATTTCCATTTTCTTTTTTTTAGATTCTTTTTCCTTAAGATTGATTATTTACCATGGAAATATTCAAAAATAAATTTCCTAGAATTTATAAATTGTATGAATTCTGAAAAATTCTAAAAGGTTTTCTCGGTTTTTATCATTGAATATCTACTTAAACGATTTGTTATTGTAATCATATTTATAAACGTTTACACGTTAAAAACCAAGAAAAGCAATCAGATTTTGATAAATATTGATAGGAAACACGCTTTGAAAAACATTGACTGATTTTTAATTACTTAATTAAGCCAAAGACAACTTTAACTACCAAATTTTCTAAAGAAAAGCTTTGGCATTTTCCTTTTTTGATTTATATTTTAAAAACTCCTCTCAATTGCTTATAAGCAATAATAAAAAGATTTCTTGAACTTAGAAAATTACAAATTCGGGAAATTTTTCTTGGTTTTTGTCTATGATAGCTCAAACGATTTTCCATAAACGCACATCAAATTCGAATGAAAATTTAATAAATGACGGAGCTTGCTTCGAATAAAACTGGGTTAATATAGATTAAAATTTTTATTAAAAGATTTCCTGAAATTCAAAAATTTTCTCAACTAAAAGTTTTTCTTGGTTTTTATCTTTGATTACTGACAATTTTCATAATATATTTTGAAAATCTATTAAGTGCGATAGAAACAACGCTATTGTCAATTGAGTGAGAAAAACAAAGTAAGCTATCAAATATTGTTAGAAAGCATGCTTTGAAATAAGCAAGCTGTTTATAAATGGCTAATTAATTTTAGACACAAACCAATGTCAACTAAATTAAATTGGACAATTTGACTCTCCTCAAAATTGATTATTACCTATTATAACCAATAAAAATCGTTAATAGAGGATTCTCTGAAATTCAGAATTTCCTTGAACTTGAAACATTTTTCTTGGTTTTTATCTACGATGAGTTATTAAAATTATTAGTTATTATTATTTTGAGAATCCTTTGAGTGCAATAAAAACAGAGCTATTATTAATCAGATGAGAGAAACAAGAAAAGCAATCAATTTCTAACTTATATTGACAGAAACGATTAAAGTTGGCTAGGTAAAAATGTCAAAATTGTAATCAATCAAAGACAAGAACCAATATTTTGGCATTTAACTTATGTGATTTTTTTTTTAAATTTGCGTCTTAAAATTGATTGTTATCGGTACAAAAAAGAACAAAATATATAATGGATTCTTCTGGAACTCAAAAAGAGCTTTGAACCATTGAACTTTGAAAGTTTGAAAGTTTTTCATGGTTTATGTCTTTGATTACTTCAACGATTTGTTGTTTTAGTCATTTTCAATAAACGTTTATTTTGATTAGAAAATGCTGTAAGTGTGATAAAAACAACTCTATTGTCTATTGAATAAGAAAAACAAGAATAGCAATCAATTTTTGACAGGCTTTGATTTAAAGCATGCTATGATTAAAGTTGACTTACAATGGGTCTAATTTAATCAATTAATAAAAATACTAGCTGTAATTAACTGCAATGACAAAGTGTTATAAAATCTTCGCCATTTAATTTTTCAAGTTATTTGAAAAAAAAGATCTAACAAAATTATAACAATATAAAATTGTCATCATATCTTCAGAAAATTCTACAATATTTAAAGTTTTACTCAAAGATTATGGTTAATCTACAAATATTACAAGTTTCTTTAAAACGTAATGCATACAGGAAAATCTATATAACAAACCCGTTTAAGGTGAAGTTCGGTTAATACGAACTAACTAGGTGGCCCTAACCAAATATAATAAAAATCGATCATAAGAAAACTATAGCGAAATATTTCTTCGTATTAAACGAATTATGTCTTAAGAGAAAAAAAAACGGAATCTTAATAGTTGATACTTTTATTTTAAATTCGACCACCCAATAATATCAATTACAGTTAAGTAACTGGCCATTTTGTTACAATGAACGTCGATATATTATCATTGAAATTAAATAACTTGGAAAGTCAATGTGCGACTTGAATCGTTATTTAACTATTAACATTTGGCTTGAGTTTGACCTAATTTCAAGTCAAATTTAAGTCAAGTGGCTTGAAAATCAAGCCAAGAGGGTATCCTTATTTAGTTTACAATTGTACGGATATAAAGGTCCATTTACACTTTGATTAGTGCAGGTGTTTAGTGATTAGGACAAAATACGTGTGGACCGCAATTGATTAGTGCAAGGGATTAGTAATCAGTGAAGAGTCGAGTTCTATTTTTCTACTCGCACTTCACACTTGAACTAATCACTCACAAAAATTGCTAATCACTAATCACTTGCACTAATCAAAATGTAAATGGGGCTTGACACAAAACGTCTGTATATTTCATCTCACTTTTCAGATTATAAAGAGCTTAAATCTCATTTTTAATTTTTTTTTTTTTAGTTAAGGGTTCAAGAGTGAGTGATAATTTAACTTCCGACAGGTAATGACTATTGTCTCAATTTCAGTAAAGGTTCCTTTGTACATCTGAGATTTATGTATCGTCTTACATTAAAAAAAATGTATGGAATTTTAATGGCTTTAAGTTGGACTCAAGAATTATTTCGTATTAACCGAATTTTTTACTTGGTTCTTATCTTAGATTACTGACATACTTTGATATTTTGAAAATCGTGTACAATAAAAGTAAAACTATTGCCTATTAAATAAGAAAAACAAGGAAAGCAATCAAACTATCTATAGTTGGCTTAGTATGAATGTAATGTTATAATTAGCCAAAGACACAAACCAAATTAACTACAATTAACTAATTTTTTTTTACTTTAATAAGACCTTTGGTATTTTACTTTTGGCAATTTAGTCAATTTCTCCTTCTCAAGATCATCAAATCAACAAAATTGCCGATGACAATTTTCCTTGAGAGAAATCGAAAATTATCGACTTCCTACACTCAACTGCCTTATTTAAAACGTTCATAATACTTATACATTTTATTATAATGACTTTCGAAAAATCTTTTTTTTTAAGTCTCAAAGAATGTGAATGGAGAAAACTCAAAAAAAGTCTCTTTGTTTGTTTATATCCACGTTATTCGAAAATAATTACGGGAAGACCTTTTTACCTGCCGGTTATTTATTCAAACACGAATTTATGAGAAGAGAGGAGCAAAAAAAAATGTACCATAGTCTACTCCTTGAAATCCATATCTCAATCAATATTTTATTCTAGCTGTATATATATATAATAATTTTAATAGCGACCGTCCTCTCACCAAAATCTCTACCTCTTTCATGTTATACGAATCTCCTCGTTAATTTTATTCATCGCAACTTGAGCCGTTTAATTGCATACGAAATTACATAAACAATCCGTTCGGATTTTCGATTATTCAAGGTTCAGAAACTAGGCAAAGTGTTAAATAACTAGGCGTGTCAAAGGTCCCTCATATTCGAAACGAGGCAAGAATTTTGATAAAGAAACGCATATTAATATCACGCCATTATATACGACCGAAAAAGGGAGAGCCATCAATTCAATGTAGTCTCGTATCAAAAAAAAAAAAAAATAAAATAAATAAACCCTTTGACATGATGAAAATCAACAAAATCGAAATGTACACATATAAAGAGAGAATTTAAAGCTCTATATATAGACTATTCGAAATGTCTGCTCAGTTGAACCAATCAAATCAAATATTGGCCTTTTGCGATCGACAAAAAGTGCAATTATGTGTGAAAAATCGCTTTTGTAGGAGTTGAAATTTTATTGGTTCGACAATAACGAAAAAAATTTTTCTCTATTTTAAAATGTTACTCCCATAAAGTGAAGTTCTTCGAAAAATCTCTGAACAACTAACTGCGAGCATTCTTTTTCATGATAAGCATTTCATTAAGTTTCATCCTTTTATCGTTGAAGAGCCAAGGACAAGAATCAAGATTTTCGATATCGACTTACTCTTAATGATATTTTTGTGCAATTTTCTTGCAAATTCTTCCGGAATCTATTTTACGATTTTTACTGACAGCTTAGAAATTTTATCAATTTCAATAAATTGAGGTTATGTTGGACATCGTTTCTTTCGTTGCCAGAAACAGGTTTGGGCTTCTCCCCCCCCCCCTTATTATATTCCACTTCTGCTCATGTGTCTCTATTAGACAAGAATTCTTGCTTATTCCAGGTTCAGCATTCTGACTAACAGAAGCCTGTACTAAGCTTTTATCCCATACAGGTGTCGCCACTTTGTGAGGGCTTTGTAGTTAAAATGGCATGGGTCGCGTTTTCCTCCCCATCCCCTCACAGTCTGTATTAGGGGTCTTGTTGAGACACCCCAATGATTATCAGTTCCGTTACTGTCTTGAGCTGCTTCCTTCCCAGCCGTAATACCTCAACGGTGAGCGAGGGGCAAATTCTCCCCATCATTCTCTTGCTGAGCTTCCAACCGGACATCTCTATCCAGTATTTATTTGGCCGCTGTCTCAGCCGAGTTTTCATCGCCCTTTTGACAGCAGATTTGGTGATCCTCATTCTAGGCTCCGGACCTACGAGTAGGGTCATCGAATCAGCTTCTTCATTGCCCTTAATTTCCTTATGCCCCGGCACCCAAGTTTAACTCGGTTATGCTTTACCAGGTCCTCCAGGAGTTGACGACATTCCAACACCAGCTTAGAACTGATCGTTGTTCGCTTTTAGCGCTGCCTGACTGTCAGAAAAGATCAGTATATTCCTATTTCGATAGCCCCCATATCTAAATTTTCTCTGGCACATATGTCAAGCCTCCAAGCGATACTGAGATGCCCCTTTTTGGCTCCCCCTAACTACTCACTACTCCTTCCATAACCGATCCATCCGTGAATTATGGACATATCAGAAAGATATAATTTTGATGTCATAGAGACATCTATAAGTTATATTTTGAATATCTCTAAAGAACTTCTACTAGAAAGTTCTGAAATGTATCAATGATTTGCCGGGGGTCATCGATACTAGCAGATATCAAAGATTTCAAAAAGCCTTTTTGAATGTATAAATGAAAATGGAGGTGGTGGAAAAGTTGAAAAGGAGATTTTTTATCACGAAATTAAAGTTAAACTTTTATTTATTCTCTCTAAGATCAATATTTAACGAAACACCTTCATTTGTCATCATACTGTAAGGAACAGTCATAGAAAAGGATAGAACATTCCAGATTGTTCGATGGAAACTTCAATAATAGACATATAAACCAATTCATTATTTACCCCCCCCCCCCAATTAACGAGAAAATAATCCTCGTGACCTTCCTAGAAGACACCGCGCTACTAGCCATCCACGACTGTCCCAGAATGGCCTCCAAGAAGTTCCAGTCTGCACTAAACGAGCTCCAGCTGTGGTTCTGCAAGTGGAAGATCACCATCGTGACATTCACCACAAGAAGGAAAACTCCTCTCTCACTAAATGGCCATGAAATACCCCAGGCTACGGAGGCCAAGTACCTTGGAATGCACCTGGATTGACGTCTCACCTGGTTTAAACACATCCTCCACAGACGCAACCAACTGAAAATCACTACCCGGAAACTGTGGTGGCTGCTGAGAAGAAAGTCCCAACTGTCCCTGGACAGCAAATTAACAATAAGAAGTCCATATTTAAACCCATTTGGACATACGGGATACAGCTATGGGAAGCCGCCAGTAACTCCAATGTGGAGAAGATTCAGCGCTTTCAGTCTAAAATTTTGAGGACTCTCTTGGTACGTCTCCAATCAAGCCATCCATTGGAACCTCAAACTGGCTCCTATAGTAAGGAGTGAGATTCCGGATTCAGTCAAAAATACTTGCAGAGACTGAACGAACACCCCAACTATCTAGCTGTCAACATCCTGAATAATTCCGACCACCATCGAAGACTGAATCGCGTCTCATTTCTGGAGTTACCTTTTAGAAAACCACGAACCTCTTAAGGCACACCTTCTAGGGGGTGCGGTCTTCCCCACCTGACATATTGCAAATTAATAAAGCAGAAAAAAACATTGTTTAACCGTCAAAGATTTTTGGAAAAATCGTATCGAACAATCGAGAACATTCCGGTACATTCTAGTCACTTGGTTGCATATATAAATACAAGAATACTTTATTGATTATAACTAGAAAGTTATGGTGGCAATTGAAAGTCATCATTTAGATATCTTTAAAATGACTCATACTAGAAGACAGTACGGAAATTTTGTTGATATAAAATGTATCAACAATTTATTGACATTAGAGGATTTTCATAAATATTTCAAAAACCGTTAGTTTTAGCGAAAAATATAAAAAGATTAAAGTTGAAGTAAATTAAATTCCTCATAAAATTAGCCCTTTTCATATTTTCTCTAAGATCGATATTTAACGAGATATGGAAGAAGAAAATGTCAACGAACAGAGATTTCCATTAAAATGCAGTACACTGAGATTTGGTCGATTGTGGATCATGAAATACTGATTCGTAAATAAAATCTTATAAAATGTATGGTAAGATATTTAAGCTCAAAATTTATAAGCTTAAACTTTTGTTAATATCACGTCTGTTGAGCTTTTGATGAGCTTTTACGTGGTGGTGGTTGTAACTCAGAAAATTGATTGACATTCCTGATCTTTCTAAGATTAATTCCGGTAAAGAACAAGTTCAAAGGTTTGAAACTTTTTTACTAAGATTAATTGGCGATTAAAAATGGCATAAATCAAAACCAGAAATCTTCAAAAAAAAAAAATTACTGGAAATTTCAAAAACGTCATATTTTGAAATCCAATTAAAATACAGAAAGGTGTTGCTCAATTACCGTGTAGTGAAGAAAACCTTCACCACGTGCAAATTACAATCTTTATACGAAGATTTATTGATATAAATGCAAATCCTATTAGACAGAATATGCAAAAATCGAGAAATTGCAACGCCAATTGCAGGTGATTTACGCCGATAACATCGACTTACAAACCAATAAAGTAAGTGAATAGAAAAATTCCTCGTTCGAACCAAAATGCACAAATGTATTAGACGCGAAATGCACTATAGATATACCTACACATATTCAATATTATGGATGTCCCAGTGAAAGGGGAAGAAAATAAAGTACATGTGTTAAGGGTGAACTCGAATTCGTGCCGCGCGTAATAAAACTGTTATTCCCGGGAGGCAGCTACTGGCAGAGCAACGCTCTCCTCAAAAGAAACAATTTCAAACCAAATAACTTGCAACGCAAGACGTAAGCACATTGTAAATTATTTATCAGACTATATATATCTTGTATCATGTACCATTTAAAAAACCAACTTTATTATACTTTCATAGACACGGGCAAAAAAAACCAACCCCCAATGAAGGAAATGATGAAATTAAACATCCAGTAGGAAGTCTCGCTCTCTCTCAATTATTCCAATGGGATGAAATTCCAACGCACAAGGGATGAATCAAGCGCCCACCCCTCACAATTTTCCTATGCTATTATGATATTAAACCCTTAGTACCCTTTCTATGACTAACATTTTCGTTTACTATCCACTGAAAAATTTTTCTGGCTTATAAAAAGTTCAATGGAATCCTGCTTCAAGAAAGAACGTCATAACACATTCAAATCCAATTATGCTACCTATATAAGAAGTAAAGACAAAAATTTAAATCCAAATCCCATAAGCCATAATGGACGAACAATAGGCTTAAAAACAATGTAAAACTTGATATAGTTTTTTAATCAATACATGAAGATATCATTCGTATATATATAAGAACTATATTAACGAGTTTTTATCACCATATACAGGATGGTCCGTGTAAAGACGAACTTTTGTGATTAACTCGTTCCCTGACTGTGGGGCCTTTTAATGTAGGTGTAAAAATCATAGATCAATAGTACGACTTACTTTCTTGGCATATATATCTCAAAAATGGTTGGTTAAATAAAATTTTTCTTATAACCAAATTGGTAGGAAATTTTCTGGTCTACAACTTTGCATACAACTCAAAATGCCGTCAAAAGCACAGGAAACGAGATAATCATAAAAGATTATCACTGACTGTGTAAAAATCGTAGGCCAACCGTTCCACTCCCACATTTCATGGTATATTTAGAAAAGGGTTAGCTATATAGAAATTTGTTAAGGATGAAATTTATAGCAAATTTTCTAATCTACAACTTTTCATATAACTCAAAATGCCGTTAAGAGCACAGGAAACGAGATATTCATTAAATATTGTTACTGGATGTGTAAAAATCATTGGTCAATCGTTCCACTCCCACATTTCATGGTATATCTCGAAAACAGTTGAAAGTTTGAAATTTTACTAAGGACCAAATATATAGAAAAATGTTTGATCTACAACTTTGCTAAAAACTCAAAAAGCCTTCAAAAGTACAGGGTACGAGATCATCATAGAAGATTGTTACTACATTTGTAAAACCATAGGTCAATCGTACAACTCCCACATTTCATGGTGTATGTTGAAAATGGTTGGTTTTCTGAAGTTTGGCTTAAAACCAAATTTGTAGAAAATTTCCTGATCTACAACTTTGCAAATAACTCAAAATTCCCTCAATAGCACAGGAAACTAGATTATTATAAAATATTTTAACTGAATCTCGAAAATATTCCAATCGTTCCACTCCCACATTTCATGGTGTATCTCGAAAACAATTGATAGTATTAAATTTTACTAAAGACTAAATATATAGATAAATGTTTGATCTACAACTTTGCTAATAGCTCAAAAAGCCCTCAAAAGTACAGGGTACGAAATAATCATAGAAGATTGTTACTGCGTGTGTAAAAATACGCCAATCGTACCACTCTCATATTTCATGGTGTAAGTTGAAAATGGTTGGTTGTCTGAAAGTTGGCTTAGAACCAAATTTGTAGCAAATTTCCTGATCTACAACTTTGTTCATAATTCAAAAAGGCCTCAAAAGCACAGAGAACGAGAAAATCATAGAAGATTGTTACTAGTACATGTGTAAAACCATGAGTCGTATACTCCTCCCACATTTCATGGTATATCTCGAAAACAATTGAAAGTTTGAAATTTTACTAAGGACCAAATATATAAAAAAAATGTTGATCTACAACTTTGCTAATAACTCAAAATGCCTTTATAGGTATAGGAAACGAGATAATCATAAAAGATCTTTACTGCATGTTTGAAACCCATAGGCTAATCGTTCCACTCCCACATTTCATGGTATATCTAGAAAAGGGTTGATTGTATGAAGAGTTGCTGGGGACCAAATTTATAGCAAATTTTCTGGTCTTCAACTTTGCAAATAACTCAAAAGGCCCTCAGAAGTACAAGGGGCGAGATAACCATAGATGATTGTTACTGCATGTGTAAAACCATAAGTTATTCGTACAACACTCACATTTCATGGTATATCACGAAAACAGTTGATAGAATGAAAGTTTGCGAAGGACCAAATTGGTAGAAAATTTTCTGATCTTGAACTTTGAAAATAACTCAAAATGTTGTTATTAGCTCAGGAAACGAGATAATCATAAAAGATTTTAACTGCGTGTGTAAAAATACGTCAATCATACCACTCTCATATTTCATGGTGTAAGTTGAAAATGGTTAGTTGTCTGAAATTTGGTTTAGAACCAATTTTGTAGAAAATTTTCTGATCTACAACTTTGCAAATAACTCAAAATGCCGTTAATAGCACAGGAAATTATAAAATCATAAAATATTTTAACTGTATATCTAAAAACAGTCCAATCGTTCCACTCCCACATTTCATGGTATATCTCGAAAACAATTGAAAGTTTGAAATTTTACTAAGAACCAAATATATAGAAAAATGTTTGATCTACAACTTTGCTAATAACTCAAAAAACCCTTAAAAATATAGGGACCGAGATAATTGTAGAAGATTGTTACTGCATATATAAAACCATAGGTCAATCGTACAACTCCCACATTTCGTAGCATATCTCGAAAACGATCATTTCCATGAAAGTTTCCTAAGAACCAAATTTGTACCAAATTTTTAGGTCTATAACTTTGCAAATAACGCAAAAGGCCCTCAAAAGCACAGGGAACGAGATAAAAATAGAAGATTGTTACTGAATGTGTAAACCATAGGTCAATCGTACAACTTCTACATGTCATGGTATATCTGGAAAACGATTGACAGTATGAAAGTTTGCTAAAGACCAAATTTGTAGGAAATTTCCTGATCTACAACTTTGCAAATAACGTAAAATGTCATTATTAGCTCAGGAAACGAGAAAAGTAGAAAAGATTTTTACCGTCTATGTAAAAATACGTCAATCGTACCACTCTCATATTTCATGGTGTAAGTTGAAAATGGTAGATTGTCTGAAATTGGGCTAACAACCAAATTTGTAGCAAATTTCATGATCTACAACTTTGCACATAACTCAAAATGCAGTAATAAGCACAGGAAATGAGATAATCATAAAATATTTTAACCGGATGTCTAAAACAGTCCAAATCGTTCCACTCCCACATTTCATGGTACATCTCGAAAACGATTGATAGTAGGAAAGTTTGCTAAGAATCAAATTTGTAGCAAATGTTCTAATCTACAACTTTGCAAATTACTCAAAATGCCCTTAATAGCACAGGAAACTAGATAATCATAAAATAGTTTAACTACCTAGATGTGTAAAAACCAGTCGAATCGTTCCACTCCCACATTTCATGATTAATCTCGAAAACTATCGATCCTATGAAAATTTGCTAAGGACCAAATACATAGTAAATGTTAGGATCTACAACTTTGGAAATGACTCAAAATGCCGTTAAAAGTACAGGTAATGAAATAATCATAAAAGTTTAGGTTCGAGAGCTTCGAGTTTTAATACTTGATTACAAAATATGTTATGAAACTCAGAATGCTAAAAATTACACCTGAAAAGTTCTCAGCGTTTTACCTCTTATTAACCATTAATTGACTACCTAGGTAAATGCGTCGTTTTACAGCAATTATCACATCAATTTTCCATCTTTTGAGCATTATTACACTCAAGCACTAACCCTGAGCTTTCGACTCAATTCTAATCCAGTTATAAAACGTCCAATCTAAAAATGTCCAGTAGAAAAAGAAAAAATTATAATCAAAACTAGTCAGATCCTATTAGATATCAGATACATCATAAGGGCGTAAATTTAATATACCCTTGTAAGAGGAATCTAAATGTTACTTTTGGACGTCTAAACACCGACCACCCTGTATGTAAGAGAGTGATGAAAAGGTAAATAGCGAAACCCTCTTGTTGTACAGTGGATGCATACAATGCAAAAGACTGCACACACACACACACACAAACATATATATGAGGTGGCATACAATAGGGTGGCCGTCACTGGGGGTTTCTGTTTGTACAACGACGAAAATTATCGGAAATCCTTTCACTCTGTGTACATACCAAGTCGCTTTTCACTTGGTGGAAATCGCCGTTAATTTATTTAAAGCATACACAGAGATGATTTATTACAACGATTTAATTATATTGTGCAGCCGTTGATTTCGTGAACATCTTTATTAATATTTATATCTTCATCATGCCGGAGAACAATAGCTGATGTTCCGGATGAGACTTTGTCGTGGAGGATTTCGTGATTGGACCAACAAAGCTTAAACATGCTTTTTTCTTCGATATCTTCAAAAAAATCTCTCTTCAAAACCACTCCCACTAATTATAGTCAATAGTATCGTTAATATACGAGAACGATTTTTTTTCATGGTTTTCTTAGAAATTTCTCAAGTTTTAAATTGGGCTTTTTGTTGCAGGATTAATCGAGAAAAGCTCCATTCTTATAATATGTAAGAAAGAGATCGATTAAGTAAGCCATGGTGAGATTGATAAAGATCTATCAGATGCTTGAAATCCCATGATTTGAGATTGATGAATTATGCACAAAGGATCTTTGATTTGAGTCTTTCATCATTAAACTAGGTGCAAGTCAAAAGACGGGTTGTCGATGTTCTTTTGTTTAATTAAACATATACAAGAACAAAAGCAACTGATCATATTTTGTTTATTCCTTATAATTTTAAGTTTTTAATGCTAACAAATATAAAATGTCATAAAACTTCCCAAGATCATGGTCATAGGTTTAAAAGTTTTGTCTCCTAGAGATAGCACCGTTAGTTCAGTTTTTGTTAGTTTAAACCATGGGGTCAATGTGACCCCCATACTATATGAAATGGAGTTACAAAATTGAAGACTGGACATCAATAACGGGCTAAGTGCCAAAAACAAAAAAATTAAGAGTTAGACCCGAAAATGTAAGCCAATTGCCAACAACCTAAAAAGCGAGCTAAATGCCCCGCCCGCTTTGCTGAGCGTTTTCAAGTTGAACGATGTATGTTTTTCGTTGCGCAGTTTTTATAGTTTTGCACAGAAAATCAAAATTTTTTCGGAATAAAAAGCATGTTATAGCACTTTTTGTAATGTTTACTACCTGTATGTGAAAATTTCGTCTAAATCGGACCAGCCATTTTCAAGTTTGCCAAGAACAAACAAACAGACAGGGAAAACTATTCGAAATAAAAAGTAGCCTATAATGTAAGTTATATTATTAAGTAAATTTTTGTGAAAATTTCATTGAAATCGGCCCAGCCGTTTTCACGTTTACTCTGGACAAATAATTTTTTTTGGGGAAAATTACTATGTAAATGGCATTTATTTTTTTTGGTATAAAATATATGAAAATCTAGGTAATAAAGA
Source organism: Sisyra nigra (assembly GCA_958496155.1). Taxonomy (NCBI): domain Eukaryota; kingdom Metazoa; phylum Arthropoda; class Insecta; order Neuroptera; family Sisyridae; genus Sisyra; species Sisyra nigra. The sequence goes on from OY292315.1 coordinate 3,207,546, forward strand.
GTATTCATCAAAACACCATATTTTTTATAGATTAGATAAAAATCTCAGCTAAGAAAAATAATTATGTTTTTATTCGCTCGCGCAGGTAAGACGTTTTTATTATAAAATTATTCAAAAAGCTGAAAACTTCAATCTCATTATTGGTATAGATTAATGTATTAGGTAACAATGGCACTTAGCTTGCTTTTTCGGCGCAAATTCCATTTTTTTGTTTTTGGCACTTAGCCCGTTATTGATGTCCCAGTCTTCAATTGTTTATCAAGTTTCATTTTTATTTTTCAGATCTTAACAAATCGATGAAAACTTGTGAGGTTAATGATTTAATATAAAATCACTTTGACTTGGGAAATTAGCGCCAACTTTTGATGAGTTCGTTATGAAAGATTTCATTGATACAAAGAGATGATCTTAATATAAACATAATAAGGAAAGCTTTCGAAATGTGAATTTTAACATACTATCTCAACTTGCCATATATCAAGTAAAAAATTTTTTTCTGTATTTTTAGCCAAGGTCTTCCCGTTTTTGGTAGATATTTTGGTTCTTATTTCAGAAAAAAAAGCTTTGTCAAAATGTAGAAATTCTAGATTTTCAACTAAATTAATCCAGAATAATGATTCTCGAAGAGGGTAGCTTGCTTTTTCGGGTCTAACTCAATTTTTTGTTTTTGGTACTTAGCCCGTTATTGATGTCCCAGTCTTCAATTGTTTATCAAGTTTCATTTTATTTTTTAGGTCTTAACGAATCAATGAAAACTTGTAAGGTTAATGATTTAATATAAAATCACTTTGACTTGGGAAATTAGCGCCAACTTTTGATGAGTTCGTTACGAAAGATTTCTTTGATACAAAGAGATGATCTTAATATAAACATATTAAGGAAAACTTTCGAAATGTGAATTTTAACATACTATCTCAGTTCAGGTCTTCTCGTTTTTGGTACATATTTTAATTCTAGTTTCAGAAAAAAAGCTTTGTGAAATTTAGAAATTGTAGATTTTCAACTAAATTAAACCAGAATAATGATTCTCGAAGAGGGTAGCTGGCTTTTTCGGGTCTAACTCAATTTTTTGTTTTTGGCACTTAGCCCGTTATTGGTGTCCCAGTCTTCAGTTGTTTATCAAGTTTCATTTTCAAGTTTATGATTTAACATAAAATCATTTTGACTTGGGAAATTAGCGCCAACTTTTGATGAGTTCTTCATGAAAGATTTCATTGATACAAAGAGACGAACTTAATATAATCATATAAGGAAAAGCTTTCAAAGTATGAGATTTAACTTACTTACTATCTCAATTTACCATAAATCAAGTAAAAATTTTTTTCTGTATTTTTAGCCAAGGTCTTCCCGTTTATGGTAGATATTTTGGTTCTAGTTTCAGAAAAAAAAGCTTTGTGAAAATTTAGAAATTCTAGATTTTCAATTAAAATAATCCAGAATAATGATTCTCGAAGAGGGGTCGTGGACCTCAAAAGGGTCACGACAAATATTTAAAGGGTCACAAAATAATTCTTTCGTATTTACAACAATTTCTTCCTCATCTTGTAAATAAACCAATTTGTCGGAAAGTCCTTTAGAACCTAAAGACCCAGAAAGGGGTCACAGACCAGAAAAATTTCAGACACACCACCCAAAAGCAGACCACTTAAAAAATGCCAAATTATCAGTGCCTCGTCCTGCACGCTTTCTGCTTATCAAAACACACACACACACACACAAGCTTAAAAGGATTCAAACCCCCATCCCTGATAACACCTATACAAGCCTCGACTTATATCCTTTTAAACACGGCAACATTTTTTTCAACAACTTAATTTTATGTTTTCAGAAAAAAAAAAAGGATAAAGGGTGTGGCGCGCATGAAATGATTGTGGGTTTTTTAAAACAGAAAAAAAAAATAAATAAAGGATTTAGATGAAATTGATTGAATCCTTTTGAGTCGGGAACTTGCCATGTTTAGTTTCATAACTCTCATAGCCCTCTTCAGATCTTTCAAGTCAAGTGACGGAGATTTATTAAAATTTTAATAATCATTTATTAAAATTATTAAAAAGTTTTTAATCAAGTTTAAATCTATAAAGTTGGTGAAACTGTGGCTTACCGAAATTGATTTATGTTCCACTCCATGATTCCATTATCGATAAATGCCAGGTATTGTATTGAACTGATTGTTTTTTGTTTTGTTTATTGTTAGTTGAAGTTCACGTGTGATACTTTTTTTTTAAGCAACTAATTAATTAGTGTTGCTAGTTTATTTCACATAGCACTAAAAAGTGTGAACTATACACCAATTATAAGTAGTAAGATTGCATCGAGCCACAAGCACTACTAGAAAACTTCACAAGATCGTTAATAATTATAAACAAGAGAGTGTATGCGATGTTCACTTGTTTTCTCGTTGTTGTTGTTGTGATGATATTTTGAATTTTTTTATTGTGGATTTTTAACGATTTTTTGTTTTAAACGGGAATTTGAAGGAAATTGTCAATGCACTAATCGATTTATTTCAGGTGGAAAATCGAAAGGATTTTCTTGTTTGTTTGCGAAAGTCAAAACACATACACAGTGAGAGGATGAATCTCTGAAACAGTAGAGAATCGAACGTGTTTGGGTGGAGAGACACAGAGGCGACGCGGTTGAATGTCGGCGCTCAACTGCAGCGAGGTGCGCGAACTACGTTCATAACCGGTTGTTGTTGAAGCCATCTACGCTCTTGTCGTCGTTGTTTGAACCAGCATCGTCGTTGTCGTTATGTACCGTACTCATATATATATATATACACATAGTATGTACCTACATATAGGTACCGTGTCGATCAAAAGTATATGGACATGCTAAGAAATCAAAAATAAATATTATAAAAAAATGAAAAACCGACTTCAAAATATATAAAAATTCTTAAACAAGAAATGCACTAAAAAGTACCAAAATAATGGCGTATCCTTGCAGTATCTACAACTTACAAATTATTAGGATGATACAATATACAACTATTGTTATTTTTGGAGTTGGTGTCAGTCAAGAAAATAAATATTAATAGTAATTTGTAAAAATTTTAAAAAGGTTTAGTAAAAAAATGAAAAACCGACTTCAAAATATATAAAAATTCTTAAACAAAAAATGCACTAAAAAGTACCAAAATAATGGCTTATCCTTGCAGTATCTACAACTTACAAATTATTAGGATGATACAATGTACAACTGTTGTTATTTTTGGAGTTGGTGTCAGCCAAGGAAATACGACTATATTGGTACTTAGCAAAAAACGAGAATACCTTATGAAAATTATTTTTCAAATGAACTTTTAAACAATATACTCGAACTGTAACAATATCTAGCGACCTTTAAACTACAAAATACCAATACCAACTAAACCTTTTTACAATTTTTACAAATTACTATTAATATTTATTTTCTTGACTGACACCAACTCCAAAAATAACAATAGTTGTACATTGTATCATCCTAATAATTTGTAAGTTGTAGATACTGCAAGGATATGCCATCATTTTGTTACTTTTTAGTGCATTTCTTGTTTAAGAATTTTTATATATTTTGAAGTCGGTTTTTCATTTTTTTATAATATTTATTTATTTCTCGCGTTTTAGTGATCTGAAGTTTGATAACTGATTTTATTTTCTTGAAAATGGTTAACCTTCCAAACGCGCTGCTCATATGAGGCAGCGCCGTTTAATATTAAAAGTTACTACATCAACCCTATTTTGCCCTTAAGGGTTGAAATTTTTTGCTTTTAAATGTAATAACAAAACTTAGTGGATTACTTTTTTCAACAGAAAAATTATCAAATTCGTTTAAATGTCACTATTTCATCCCCTATTTTTATCCTTAAGGGGTGGATTTTTTTCTTCAAATTGAAATGTGAACAATTTAAAGGTACGTTGTACGTAATAGAAACAAAATTTTCAAAATCGGGTTAGCCAGGAAAAATTTGTAATATTATTTCATCTCTAATTTTTAACCCCTTATGAGTGGAGTTTTTTTTTTAATGAATAGGAAATTAATTTAAAGTTGTGTTCTACAAATAAAAAATGAATTATCAAAATCAAGCTATCCAATAAGAAGTTAATATTTCATCCCTTAGTTTTCAACCCCTTAGAAGTGAAAATTTTTTTTCAAATTAAAACTGAACCCCACGAAAAGCACCAGCTTTAAAATAAAAAAAGAATTATCAAAATCGAGCTATCCAATAAGAAGTTAATATTTAATCCCTTATTTTTCAACCCTTTAGAAGTAAAAGATTTTCTTCAAACTAAAATGGGACCACACGAGAAGCACTAGCTTTCAAATAAAAAAAAATTATCAAAATCGAGCTATCCAATAAAAAGTTCGAATTTTATCCCTTAGTTTTCAACCCCTTAGAAGTGAACGATTTCCTTCAAATTAAAATGAAACCACACGAAAAGCACTGGCTTTCAAATAAAAAAAAAATTTTCAAAATCGAGCTATCAAATAAGAACTTAGTATTTCATTCCTTAGTTTTCAACCCTTTAGAAGTGAACGATTTCCTCCAAATTAAAATGGGACCATTCGGAAAGCACCGGCTTTCAAATAAAAAAAGAATCATCAAAATCGCTTCACCCAGTCGGAAATGCTAAGGTAACAAACATAAAAAAAAAATATACATTCGAATTGAGAACCTCTTCCTTTTTGTTGAAGTCGGTTAAAAAGAAAATTAAAGAAATCAATGGGGGGGGCTAGTCTATTGCGACAAGGGTAGCAATGCCTTCTTGTACTAAAGATTCATCAAGTCATTTAGATGACCTATGTAATAAACTCAAATTATTTTATTTTGAACTAGCTGATCCCCGTCCGCTTCGCTGAGCGTTTTCAAATTTGGTGATGTATGTTTTTTGTGGCACAGTTTTATTTTTTTGCTTAGAAAATCAAAATTTTTCGGAATAAAAAGCATGTTATAGCACTTCTTGTAATGCTCACTACCTGTATGTGAAAATTTCGTCCAAATCGGACCACCCGTTTTCAAGTTTGCCAAGAACAAACAAACAGACAGGAAGAAAACTATTCGAAATAAAAAGTAGCCTATAATGTAAGTTACATTATTAAGTAAATTTTTGTGAAAATTTCATTGAAATCGACCCAGCCGTTTTCACGTTTACCATGGACAAACAATTTTTTTGGGGGAAAACACAATGTAAATGGCATTTATTTTTTTTTTGGTATAAAATATATGAAAATCTAGGTAATAAAGAGTATTCATCAAAACACCATATTTTTTATAGATTAGATAAAAATCTCAGCTAAGAAAAATAATTATGTTTTTATTCGCTCGCGCAGGTAAGACGTTTTTATTATAAAATTATTCAAAAAGCTGAAAACTTCAATCTCATTATTAGTATAGATTAAAACAATTTATCCAATTCATTCCGTATTTTTTCACTCCATCCTGCCCTATTCTTCTTTGTCTTCTGAGTCTTTACAGTCTTTCCATCTCTTCCTCGGTCGTCCTACTGGTCTCGTTCCTTCCACTTGAATTCTGTCCACTCGCCTCCCCACCTAATCCTCTCTCCTTCTGGCCACATGTCCATACCACCTCACCCCTCTCTTCTGTATCTTTTTTGAGCACTCCAACTGTCTCTCTTATCCTTTCATTCCTGATCTTTTCTCGTCTTCCCCAGCATCCACCTTAATATTCTCATCACTGCGACCACCAACTTCTTCTCGTAGACCCTCTTGGTTGCCCAAGTCCTACTGCTGTAGATGAGCGCTGGCCTCACATCCGTCTTGTATAATTGGCCCCTGGGCCCTGACCTTACTGTCTACTCTTCCAGCACTCCGGATATTATTTTCCAGCTTCTCCACTCAGCCTGAGTTCTGAGGTTTATTTTCCTTGACATTATAGGTATTTAAAAAATAATTAACATTTGACTTTAGTTTGATTTGATTTGAAGTTAAATTTAAGTCAAGTAGCTTGAAAATCCAATCAAGTAGTTTTTAGTAATCAAGTAGAATTCCTAACTGGTATAAGGTAGTCGTAAGTATATGTTTACCGAAAGAGATGTGGATACCTCCCCTGAACCGTGACTATCCCATTTTAACTTTTTTTTGATACTATACAAAGTATTCTTGAAAGGCCAGCAAGATAAGTTGTCAAGAATCGTAGCCAATACAGAGGGCCCACGAACAAAGAAGAAAAAAGTCTTCATCGAGGCTGTACATTCAATTCTGCTCTATGGAGCGGAAGTATGGACAGACATTCTGACACAGGAGATCTATTGACGCAAGGAGGAGCCCTCAGGGTGACCTACGCCTACCGCACTGTTTCTAAAGCCGCTTTTCTAGTTTTTGCAGGGGATGTATCTATAGATTTCCTAGCTTTCGTTAAAACTTTATGCCGTTAAAACCAGTGGTATCAAGGAAGCAAGAGAAAAGGTAAGGGAGGAAACGCTGAAACAGTAGATGGACAGCGTCTGATCCCGAACATGAAAATCTGGTTATTACCCGGAAACACGGGAAGACAGAATTTTTCCTGACCCAGCTGCTGGGACAAGTCATGGTATGTTCAGCGCTAATCTCTATAAAATGGGTCTACACCACTCCCCGAGGTGCAAGTATTGCCCGGACAAAACCGAAGATGCGGAGCACAAGTTTTTTGAGTGGGATCGCTGGAAGAACTATCGAGCCAGTCCCGAAACAACCATACCTAGGGAAGGCTCTCAGCTCAACAGGCCTAGTGGTTTACATGCTAGAGCGTAAGGAAAACTGATCGAAAATCGCAGCCTACGCGCGGTGGTCCTACAAAATTAAATCTTGGAAACAGACCAATAAACAAGAAAAGTCATCGCAGGACGTAACACGGATAGGCAGAGGGGGTTTTTAGTCGGTATGGGATTATCCAAGTCCGACATACCAGGCACAACACCTAATCCTGACTGGGCACATAAAAATATTTCCTCAAAAATTTACTTTTTGATTAACCAAGCAATTTTTCACTAAAGTTTTGATCAAGTTATCTTTGATTTGCTCCGTTTTGATTCGTCGCTAAGCCAAACTCTAAGTTTTCATTGGTTCAACACCAAATTTGTCATAGGCTCCTTAGATTTGCCAATTCATTTAATTCCACAACCCATTTAAAAACTAATTTTCACATTTAAAAACGTAGTTAAAATGTTATAGGGGTTGAAATTGAGTATGAACCAATCATTTGTGACTTGGGGTTTTCTTTCAAAATTAGTATTATGGTCTCTGTTCTACTCAAAGTTTTGACTCTCTTTTACTACCATAGAAGGTCCCTTGAATTGGAAAAAGTGGTTTTTAAAAGCTTTTTCCTTTATAAAAGCGTCCCCATTCAACCCTTCCCTATTATTTTACCCTTGTACTTAGGTGACCCCTTATGCATACACGTAGTTTGTTTAGACTAACCTCATAATATTTTCAAAATTCATGGCGTACAAATTTCGAGGTTCATAACCTTTTGAACGATACTGTATACGTGCACATATTATAAAGCCCATATAGCCAGCAGCATCAAATTTGGATTCGAAATCTTTCTAGAACGGGCCTGAGGTAGATTGCGCTTGACATACGATACAATCGCTCTCCTTTCAACTGCATTCAAATCATATGCCAGAGCGACAGTGAGCGACGATAACAATGCAAACGATTTGTAAAATAAAAAAAAACTTTATTGTATTCTCTTTATTATTTTATTTTACTATACACAATAATCGTTTGTGCTTGTAATCGCTTCAATTATTTAAAAAAAAAAAAAAAAAAAGTTTTATTACCCTTTTAGAATTTCCCATTCATCTTCCCAAACGCCATTTTATAGCGTTTATGTCGGGAGACTTTTAAGACTTAATCTAATTTTATTGGGTCAGTGATAAAAGTAGCCGAAACCAATTTTTTTTATCAAAGAGCTGAATGATGAAAATATACGATAGAAAGTTGATGAATCTCCGACTCGATGAGTTTGGAAGACTAATAAATTGCTTCTTAAATCGTGCCTTTTTCGAGGTCAAGATGAGTTCTTTATCAAAAACTGAAAATTGTTAAGTGTTAGTTGCAACAGTGCCATCTAGTGTTAATAGGTAACACTAGCTGAATGGTGAAATATAAATACAAGTCTTACTTGAACCTTTTTTCTCTAATACTTATTCTTCTTGCACTATAAACAAGTTTTTCAGTAAAAAAAAATGCGTGACCCACCGTGTGGTCACGTAATTGCTTTGCTGAAATTAGGATTTTTTTTTCCTTTTTACGGGTCTCAGGATATTCCTTCTGGTCTATTGTGATGTGATCCTCTGTATTAACTAGAGGAGCATTATTAAAGAAAACCAGCACCTGCCTAGGGGTTGCCATTGCTATCTCACCAGGCGTTATGTTTGTCTTTTCGAGATGCCACAGTCTTCATACGAATACAATATTTAATACTTTAGTTTGACAGCATCTTAAATTTTCTCTTCGTTTTCCAACCTTAGAATGTGTGACCACACGATGTGCCACACTTATTTTTTTCATTTCTAACGTTAAATGGTCGAGTTTTACCACCATATATAGATTGATTTTAATAAAACAATTATTTAGGTAATTCAAAACTTCGAAAAATTCTGTGACACACCGTGTGGTCACACCGTTATTTTTTTCGAAAGCTACATGAAATCAAGTTTTTTTCTTTCTATAGTTTACCACTTATAATATAATACAATTTTACCATTGCATTAGTTTATAATAGGAACTCCAGATGGCGCAATTGTACCACAACAAGCTCATCTTAATACATTTTCATAAATATTTCGTTAACGGTAAGCCTTACGAAGATTTTGAAAATAACTAATTTGATAAAAAACCAGATTTTCTTTAACTTTTATTTGGAAAAAATATTTCTACAACCAATATTTTTCAAATTATTCCCAAATAGTTTTACACCAAATTTTTACATGGTCAAATTTTTTTAAATATCTCATTAATGGTTACTTGTACAATAAAAACTCAAATAACCAATTTTATAGAACATACAATTTTCTATAAGTTTCATTCAAAACATTTTTTTATTCAAGAAAGTTTTACGGCGTCAAATCTTCAAACAAAATTGCAACAAAGAAATTATACGGTGTTTTTTTTTAAGTTTACCTATATAATAGAAATTTCAAGCTCCACTTGTTAAATATTAAACTAAATTTTCAAATCTTAGTATTTCATTGTTTCGCATGAAGAAATCTCAAACTGGTTTGTTCCCATATATACAAAGCCGTTATGAGTGTATATAAAATTTTCCTCAACACGCATCATCAAATCGTAAACGATAAAAGGTTTACCCAAATACATTTCATACGACATATTAGTGAAAGTTGAAAAATGCTTCAGGTTAATCGAAGAATCCAAGAAAATAATCGTACAACAAATTTGATATTAGTTTTCTGATCGTAAGGTTTCTCGCCTAGCAAAGCGTTTAAATCACTTTAATTAAGTCATTAATTTAAACGATTTTCGAGTGATTCTTCTAATCACATGATGTGAACTCAGAAATTTTGTCTCGTTTCCATTCCATTTTTTCAAATATTCTAAAAAAGATTTTCGACTGACAAAATTTATTATGCGACTGTGTATGAAAACACGGAGGCAATTGATTAAATTTTAGGACGGTTTTTTAATGCCACAACACGCACACGACTCAAATATTCCTATTGTTGTATCACGTACATTTTGATTCCCTCACATTTGATTCTATTTATTTTATCCGGTTCAAATATACATCCTGTTTCTTCACGCAATAGAATTTCTATTAAATACAATTAGTTAAACGAATCTTCTTTTCACGTCAAAGCTCCCTGTAAAAATGTTCTCTGAAAGAAATTCGTCACAAATCTCTTAATAAAAATTAATTTGCTTTCATACAATTTAAACACGTTTTATAAATGATTTATTTCTCAACGATTTTTTTTTTATCACCACCGTCATATCTTCTTTAATATTTTAACAAATTTTATGATTATTTGGAAGATTGCATGATGTAAATGGAGAGATTAAAAAATTTTTCCTAAAAATTAAATATTTTTTTAATAAGTAATGTAGGGAGGCATCTATTGACAGTCTATGTAACTATTTAATCACTTTCAAATAAATTTTTTCCTGGAAAAATTCTGGATGATTGCGATTTCATGAACGTATTTCAGTATTTAAATAATTTTGTAAATACCGCGGTTAACTTATTATTTTTTTAACGGTTACTAGGCAACAATTAAAACAAACAAACCATTTAGAAATGGCGCATGTAAACATTGAGTTATCCACGTCCGAGTCGGAATCAGAGCTAGATAATTTGGGAAAATCATCTTCGGAACGTAGTCGATTTATTTATGATGATGAAGATGATGATGAGGTATTTATAGTTAATGTTTTACTGATACCCTAGTAAGAGCACCACGTAACAATTCTGTAACATAACATCCCCTGTATCTTCTACATTACGTGGGTTTAATGCATGCTGATTATTACAGGCTAAATCAAATCGTAAGTCGCCCCCAATGGCGTCAATGTCGCGACGTCCAACAGAAGCTCGTGGTCGCATGTCAGCGATGGCTTTCCACCCTCAAAAATCGAGCAGTGAATCAAGCGACTCCGGCAGTGATAACGGAAGCAAATCACAAACCAAAACCAATCAATCGATTGACGGAATTTACAACCCGGCTAATTTCAACGATTTGAACGTCTCAACCGAGATCAAAGATCTTTTCCAACACATAATGAGGTAACACTAAACTTTTCGTCCATATCTCTTATAATTTCTCCTTTTTTTTTTAAAGGTACATACCGCAAAGAATCGATCTGGAATACAAACTCAAACCCTTCATTCCCGAGTTTATCCCGGCCGTTGGCGATACCGACGCGTTTTTGAAGGTGGTTACACCCCAAAAAACGTGGTCGGGCGAACCATTCGACGCTTCACAACTGTTACAATTGGGTCTCGAAGTTTTGGATGAGCCCTCGGCTGCTCAAAGTGATTCGGCTCTTTTATTTTTACAATTACGAGCTACCGAAAAAACGTCAAAGAAATCTTCGTCCCACTTGGTGGTAAATTTAAAAAAAAAGAAAAGAAAACAAAATTAAGCTCACAATTAAATTTTTTAGACCATAAAAAAAGTGTTGGACGTCGAGAAAAATACGAAGGCAATCGATCAGTGGATCAATGATATAAGTGATTTGCATGGATCGCATCCTCCACCCACTGTCATTTATAAAAAGTACGTCAATGAATCCTTTTATAACACAGTTGAACTAGGATAATTAAGAAGTGTAACACAAATTACTAAAAAAAAAGTTCTATAAATAAAAAATTAAGGAAGAAATGGACCTTAAAAGAAAATAGTATGGATAGGCAACCGATGCACCAATGTTTATTGGGTCACCTATACAAAACAATTTTTCATTTTTAATACGTTACATGGGCTTATACAAAGAAAAGTTTTTCAAAAATTCAAATCAAGGCTTAAGTATCAGAGAGTATTTAATAATTTTTTTTTAATTTTCAAGTAATAATAAAAATACAAGTTTAATGGCTTAAATTTTTTAGTACAATGCCAGACGTTGATTCCCTACTTCAAGACTGGCCCCAAGAAGAAGCCAACGCCTTAAAGGACGGCTTTCCCAACTACCAACTCAACTGCTCTCTGGAACAATACGTCGAACTTGTCTGCTCGATTTTCGATATTCCAGTCTTTGAAAGTCGGATCGAATCGTTGCACATGCTGTTTTCAATGTGTCTGGCCATTAAAAACTACTACACATACATCACAACGGCAGAAGCTTTGGAAGTTGAATCAAAAAAATTGAACCCACCAGATGCAGACAGCGACAATGAACAAGTTATAATGCAATAATCGTTTATTTAAAAATAAAATTATTACAAAATTAAACCTATAATTAAGCCGATGGTACATTTGACACTGTAATATCTTTCAAGTTTTCCTGTTGTGTTAAAGTAAATCCATGTGAATTGCACAGATGCAACACGGCCGAGAACACAATTCCGTAGCTCAGATCGGCCCCGGGCATTTGTTTCTTCAACGTGCCAAACACATTGGAGAATTTTATTTCACTTTTGTCATCTTTCGCAAACGACGTTAAAATGGTGTGTGCCTTTTCTTGGACTTTTCGCATGTCGACAAACTTGGCTTTGCGGGCGTAATCGATGGCCAATTTTGGTACCTAAATACATAGACAATCGGTGATGAACTTGTTTAGATTAAAAATCGAGAAAAAACAATACCGAGAATGGCGCGTCGATTAGTTCCAAAGGACCATCATCATTGTTGCATTCTTCTTCTTGTGGAAAATCATCCTGACATCCAACGTTATCCTCGTTGTCATTATCCTTAAAATAATTAATATTTTGACAAATGGTTTTTTTCAGTACTGAGTACTGTACAATCAAATACATTGGATAGGTGTTTCATATAGATTATATGCTGCTTTATGCTTTCATTACAATGCAACCCATCTAAAATGTATTTGATTGTACTATACTACATAACACTGTTTCACAAAGTTTATTGATAGTCGTTTTTTTTTTGAAAATCGTTTAAGTTCATTTTCATTGAAAAAAAATTTTTCCGTCCATTTCTGTTGTACCCATTGAATCCAACTAACTAATTTTTAGTATTGTTAGAGACGTGCTTATAGACCCCCTTTTGCCTATTGTATATCTTCTAAGAATATCTTCAGAAGGGGTTCTTAAGGAGTAAACTACTGAGTCGAAATTTACACATACTTTTTGTTAAATTTTTAAATAAAAAATTATTGGATTAAATGCTCAATTGTTTTCTTATCAAATTGAATTACATCAAGTACAAATATGTAAAAATAAAAATTGTAACAAAATGAAAACCCGACCTCAAAATAAATCTTAAACAAAAAATACACTAACAAATATAAAAATAATTACGTATCCTTGCAGTGTCTACGACTGACAAATTATTAGGATGATATAATGTACAACTATTGTTATTTTTGGAGTTGGTGTCTGCCAAGGAAATACATTGGTACTTAGCAATAAACGAGAATACGAGAAATTTATTTTAAATGAACTTTTATACAATATACTAGTACTGTGACAATATCTAGCGACCTTTAAACTATAAAATACCAAAAACCAACTAAACCTTTTTACAAATTAACATTAATATTTATTTCCTTGGCTGACACCAACTCCAAAAATAACAATAATTGTTCATTATATCATCCTAATAACTTGTAAGTTCTAGACACTGCAAGAATACACAACTATTTTTTTTATTTTTAGTGCATTTTTTGTTTAAAATTTTTTATTTATTTTAAAGTCGGTTTTTCTTCTCTCTCGGTTAACTGATTTTATTTCTTTGAATAGGAGTAAACCTACTAAACGCGCTGCTCATATGAGACAGCGCCGTTTAAATGTTAAAAGTTACTACTTCATCCCCTTTTACTCTTCAAGGTTGAAATTTTTTGCTTTTAAATGTGATGAAAGAACTAAGTGGAATATTTTCAAATAGAAAAAAAAATCAATAAAATTCAATGATTCATTTAAACGTCAATATTTCATCCCTTATTTTCATTTTTAGGGGATGGATTTTTTCTTCAAATTGAAATGTGAACAATTTAAAGATACGATGTGTACGTAATAGAAGAAAAATTATCAAAATCGGGTTAGCCAGAAAAAAATTATATTATTTCACCCCTAATTTTTAACCCCTTATGAGTGGTTTTTTTAAAAATGGAAATGAAAATTTAAAATTAGGTTCAACCAAAAAAAAATTATTATCAATACTATCATTGTTACCTCCATTCAGCTTATATCAAATTTTTTTCACTTCAAATCTATTATTTTTATCAAAAATCTAATTAATTACTAGGCATAGTACCACTGTGCGCAATCGCTAATAGCCCTAGAAGTTGAAGCGACTTTAAAAATTTAAGAAAAAGAAAAAAAATATCAAAATCGAGCTATCTAATAAAAAGTTAATATTTCATCCCTTAGTATTCAACCCCTTAGAAGTGAACGATTTCTTTCAAATTAAAATGAGACCAAATGGAAAGTACCAGCTTTCAAATAATAAAAAAAATCATCAAAATCGGTTCACCCAGTCAAAAGTTCTGAGGTAACAAACATTTAAAAAAAATACAATCGAATTGTTAATCCCTTTTTTGAAGTCGGTTAAATATAAAACTTACCATGTTTGCAACGTATTGGCTGTCATTCAAATTATTATAGTCGTAGCTGGGCGCCGTATCGTCCGACTGGCGTGACACAGATCGATTATTGTCGGATCGCACCATCAATCGTTTATTCATCTGCAGCGGCAACAAATCGCTCACTTTTATATGATAGTTTCGTGGAAATGTGACAGCATCTCGGTTCCAATGCAACATCGTGTTCTTTTTTATTATAGCCGTTGTTAGTTTCGACTTACTATTAGCAACAGCATCCGTTGAGGTATATGATGATATATCATGAAAATCAATTGGTTTCGGTTCTTTTTTCTTTTTCAAACGTTCTATGGGACAATCAGTCGTCGATTTCGTCAAAACTACAAAAAAAAGAAGAAAAAAACACTCCTATATTATACGCTTATAATAAATTTGTTTCTTATGTGGTATCGTTTCATATGAAATAAATGTTTTGTTGTTGGCATTTTTAGATGTATATATGTTATTTGGGATGCCTATACATCAACAAAATACTAGTCTATAATAGGATGATAAGATGACTTATACATACCTCGATTGATATTTCCTTTTAATTTCCAATAAGACGGGCCAGCCCATGCACCAGGAAGTGGTCGAAATGAATACTCAAGGAATTTTGTCGAACGTTCATTGTGACTCGGACGCATGTCGACCAAATATTCGACGGCATTATTATAAACGGGAGCCTCTTTAATCACATCCTCTGAAATTTCAATGTCGTCGTGATGCATTTCATTGTCGCCGATGGAATCGTCGATCGGTTTAGCCTCCACGTCCATATCGAACATATAGTTCATCGCTGATTCTTTCATGCTTAAGTGAAAATCCTCCAAAGCCCTACAAAACTCGTTTTAAAGTTACTGTCCCTAACACGCTAGTTTTGATTACTTACCGACTATCATCTTCAGAGTTCCAATTTAAGAAACTGAAATCTTCGAATTCGGGACAAAACACTGCTTTTTTTATATCCTCAACTTTCGGTGCGTTTTTCACCTGGATCCAGTTAACTTCCTTACTTACGGGCTCCGGAACTTTTGAAATACTTTCCCAATAGTTTGCCTCGGAGTCGAGGATATAGTCGAGATTTTCGGGATCCATATCGAGGAACGCTTGGAAATTATTTTTTGACGACATGAAATTTTCGGCATGGTGTTTCGCTTTGTAGAGGAGTTGTGAAGGTTTGTCATAAAGTTCGGGTTTGCCACGTAAACTTTCGGGATCGGCGGTGAATTTAAAGCGACGTGTCGGCTTCTTTTTGCCGGCTTTTTCGTCGCCCTGTTCGTTGTCCTCGTTGGTCTCGGTCTCGGCCGCCTCTTGCAACAAATTGTTGGCGAACTTCAATACGATATTGTGTAAATCGGTTACTTTCATGTCGTAAATATGAACAGTAGCTGATAGAGCTGTGGCCAAAAATTGAAAGTCCTTACAGTTCCCAGTGACGATTTGTTTGAGATAATCACTCGCTTGGATCTTCCAGACATTACTCGGATTGATTTTCTGGAAGAAATTGAAAATTTTAAGTTAAATTCCGTACCTTCAAAGCATTTATACAAGACTACAGAAGCTCCAAAATTTTCAAGTAGGCTTATGCTTAACTAAAATGAGCCTCTAACAGGAGCCCCTGTTTTACCCTTAATGTTTAAAATATAAACAATTTTTTTAAACTGTTACCTTTGCATTGGACATTTGAATAATCGACGATAACTTGTCGAATACAATCGCCAAATTTTCCCCACTGATTTCATTTGGTTGCTTTGTTTGCGTCTTAAGAGTTTCAGACTTTTTCTTTTCACGTAGTTGTTGTCGCTCGATATTATCATCGTTGACATAATCAACGGCGGGTTCTAGAGGAGTTGATGATATTATCGTTCGTCGACGTAAACTTGGTGTTCCTGGAAGCACCTCAGCACACGATTTTCGTTTCGACTCCATTATTTAGTTAAATAATACAAAAAAATATATATAAAACTAAGTTCAAATATGCTTAAATTTTTAATTTATATAACTACATGTAGCTTTAGTAATTTGAAACATGCAACTGCTTCTTTATGTCATGTTAAAAACCGTTCAAAAATGATGTCGCTGTCAGATTGACCAACTTGAAGAAATCAAAAGTCACTAAGGCATGCTAAAAAATACTAGTGGTTATTAAAAACGTGTATATCTAAGATTGGCAACCGTGAAATAACTACGAGTTTTATATTTGAAATAGTAAACAACTGTTAAATAAGAGCAAAAATATTGTTGTTTTTAAAGAAGATTCTAGAAATGAATATTGAAACTTGTACCATTCAAAACAAGTCCAGACCAGGATCAATACACAAGAAATAAGGAAATAACATGGACCATTCAACGGCCATGTAGTCAGTTATATATTCATTCATTCAAGTGATCCACGATCTACATTCAAACACAACGGATTCGAGAGCTCTCAGCAGCATCATCCCAAAATACATTTCTACAATCATCTTATTTCTACTTTATTCTTTTCTACACATTTTCATGACAATCGTTTCATTTAATTATTACAATAAATTCAGTTAATTATTTGTGACATTTTATTATCCTATTTACCATCACCTAAAAATACAGTCCACTTTTATCCATCCTCATCCATCCCCAAACAAATATTATATAATGAAGCAAGAATAAAAGCAGCACCAACCTTCGAAATAGAGAGAGTTAAAAACAAAGTTTAAAAGAAAAATGTTGTTTGATTAATTTGTAATTTTTTCTTTAACAATAAAATTATTTTTCTTCAAAGCCTTCTTGTATTTAAATATACAATCCTCAACAACATTAAAATTTAAATTTTAAAAAATTCTTCCACGAAATCATCTTAATGATTATACTAATCATGATTTGTCTTTCCCAAGACAGTAACAAATTAATTCTTCATTAACGAGATGGCTAAATTAAAACCGTTCATCATTTTGCCCAACTTAAATAAGTCAAATAAAACTAAGAATACCTAAAAAAAACCTTAAAAGTAAGGGTGGTTGCCTAAACAGCAACATGGGTTTCAAATTTTTAAACTTACAAAGAACTATTTTTTAATATTTTAATAATAATTAATATTTTTATCATGTTGAAGATTATCCGAAGAAATTATCGATTTACTCTAAATGTTTTCCTTTTTTAAAACTTTAGAAATTATTTTATATATTATTAAAAATTGTTTTATTTAATTTTTATTCTAGCAGGCCGAGCAATTTTTAAAAACAATGTCGAATAGCATTAAATAAATAAAGTCATAAATCTAAAATCAAAATTTTAGTTTTAGGCATTTTTTGGTGGGATTTAGATAAATTTTTTTTTAAATCTATTAATTTCGAACGCGTTCCAAATTCTCAACTGTAACAAGATGGTAAGTATATAAATGTGTAATGAAAGAGAAATGCGCTCGGGAAAATTTCGTGGCAATTTTGACACGCGAAATTTTGGGAGCTAATGTTGTGCTGCAGTTTCTCTTTTTCGATTTTTATTTCAGAGGGAATGTATTTCCATTCACGTTGGACAAGCAGGAGTTCAAATTGGTAACTCGACATGGGAGCTTTATTGTCTGGAACATGGCATTTTACCCGATGGTACTTTGGATAGCGGGGAACGATCCACGTCCGATAATTGCTACACGACATTTTTCTCGGAGATCGAAAGTGGAAAAATGGTACCGCGTGCGATAATGGTCGACCTGGAGCCCACAGTCATCGGTATTTTATTAATTTATAATAGTTATCACCCGACAAAACCTTCTTTGAAATGTGCTTTATTATGTAAAAGCTTAGATAAATTTGAGATAGATCCCATTTTTTGTTAAAAATGAGTATTTAAAGGGTTAAAATTAATTTTAAAATGGCCCCAACTCGAAAACCCCGGTTATATATGCAACAAATGTTGCATATCCAGCATGCTTATTGCCTATACGATATACCTAACAAAACGAAATTTTATGTTAGAAAAATTTATTTTTAAATTATTAAATAGATATTAGAGCCTAAAAAATTAAATTTTTGCAAAATGCAAAATATTTATAAAATCTCGATATATAACATATTCAATTTGTAGATGAAGTCCGAGTTGGAGCATACAAGCAACTCTACCACCCCGAACAAATGATCACGGGCAAAGAAGACGCTGCCAACAACTATGCCCGAGGTCACTACAGCATCGGCAAGGAAATAATCGGAGTCGTCATGGATCGAATTCACAAGCTTTCCGAACAATGTCACGGACTCCAAGGCTTCTTCGTTTTCCACTCATTTGGCGGCGGCACCGGTTCAGGTTTTTCCTCACTACTCATGCAAAAGCTCAGTCAGGACTTTGGCAAAAAGAGCAAACTTGAATTTGTTGTCTACCCTGCACCACAAGTTAAAAAAATTATAGGCCTATTTACGTTAGAATAAATTTTTATTTTTTTTTAGGTTTGTACGGCAGTGGTAGAACCATATAACGCGGTGTTAACGACTCATACAACCATCAATCATTCCGATTGTGCATTTATGGTTGATAACGAGGCAATTTACGATATTTGCCGTCGAAAATTAGGCATTGAACGACCCGATTATATCAACTTGAATCGATTGATTAGTCAAGTCGTGTCATCAATCACGGCCTCGTTGCGTTTTGATGGTGCTCTGAACGTGGATTTAACCGAGTTTCAAACGAATCTGGTGCCGTATCCTCGCATTCATTTTCCCCTAGCCTCCTACGCCCCAGTGGTCTCGGCCGACAAAGCATATCACGAGGGGATGAGCGTTAGCGAAATCACAGCCGAACTTTTCGAGTCGACAAATCAAATGGTCAAGTGTGATCCACGAAACGGGAAATATATGGCGTGTTGTTTGTTATATCGCGGCGATGTCGTACCCAAAGATGTAAACGTGGCGATTGCTCTGATGAAGGCCAAGAGCAATGTGCGTTTTGTTGATTGGTGTCCGACGGGATTTAAAGTCGGCATTAATTATCAGGCGCCGACGGTGGTTCCTGGTGCTGATTTGGCCCGGGTACAACGTGCCGTGTGCATGTTGTCGAATACAACCGCGATTGCTTCCGCCTGGAATAAACTGGATCATAAATTTGATTTAATGTATGCAAAACGAGCGTTCGTCCATTGGTATATTGGTGAAGGGATGGAAGAAGGTGAATTTCAGGAGGCACGCGACGACTTGGCCACTTTGGAAAAGGACTATGAAGAAGTTTCCCTGGAATCGGGCGTCACTGATGGACAAGCCGATGGCGACTATTAAAAAAAAATCATTCGAATTAGTCTAAATTAAAATTATCCTTTTTAATTTTTGTCGTTTTATTTTTCACCATTTACACAAGTAAAAATATTTTTTAAATTTTGTAAATTATATATATTAAACATTTATTAGTTATTTACAATATTATATAAACGATTTTGTTATGAATTTTCCTCTTTTAAACGTGCAATTTCTGATCCTAACGTATCGACATTTTCCTGCAAATGAAATATAAGAACTATAAATGTTTTTTTATAAATATATTTCGACTTACTTTTAATGTAATATTTTTAAGTAAAGTGTCCTCTAATACTGCTTGTAACCGCTTATTAATATCTAACGAAAGTTCTAACGTAAGATTATTGTCGATAGCTCGTGAGGAAAACATAGACGCCATTATGCCTTTCGACTTGATCATTTCGGCCTATTGAAAAAAAAAATGACACCATTATTAATGAAATTTTCATACGATTAATAGCTGTAAAAGATGAACAAGTCAATCGTAAAAAATACTTTTTACAGCATCTTAAGCCTTTTAAGCTTCACATCTGTGCATCATCGACTGACTTTGATTGCAAAGTCAGTCAACGCGACTGACATCTGTCTGTGACAAACGAAACTTTGAAATTTGTGGCGACGACATACATTGCACATTACACATAGCGATCAGTAAGTGTAGAAAAGGCTTAAGAATAAGAAAAAAAAACCAAGGCAAAAATAAGAAAAAAAAACTCACCGAAAATTAGCAAGCTAAATTATAATAACAACAGACAATTAGAGAAGTGAACTTTACTTGCCTTCAACTACATGTTAACAGATTTAAAGAATGGAATTTATGTTGTATAACGATGTATATACCTTTTGCTGGTCCATCGCTTCGGTCGTTAACGCTCCAGTTTGCTCCCGAATCATATAATTTTGCAGAAGGCGATTTTTCTTTTGTAGTTCACTGATGAGATTGTTAACGTGCTCTTCGAGGAAATCTAATTTTTCAGACTTTTTAGCGCTGGTACGTTGCAGTTTCACGATGTGATTCAACAAGGTTTGGTTGTCTAAGCCGTTGGCCACTTCACTCATTGCTTGCTGAAAACACACAAACATCAAAACTTTATTAACACAGGTAATTAAATCGCAAATACCCCATTTGAATCTTCCGCTTCTCGAGTCGAGCTCAAATTATTAGCGAAGCCAGCAAGTTGTGACGAACTAGAACTATTACTACGACTCCGATTCGGTTCTTCCGGTTCACTCGTTTCATTTTGTTCAATTTGTTTGTGACACTGTTGCAACTCTTTAGTCATTTGCTGCAAATATCCACACAAATAATAACTAACCGCTTTTCAAAAATAATCAATATTCAATCTTTACCCGAATAGTGACATCCAACTTTCGTTTTAGCACCGCATTTTCACCTTTTTGAAAGTCTAACTGTGACTTGAGCTGGTCGATAAGTTTCGTTTTTTCAGCGACATGATGTGCTAGAAGCGAGGCCTCGTTGACGCGAGCCGTTTTCTCCCGACTCAACTCCTCGAGGGCTGTGTTTAATTTCATCGATAAATCGTCGGTCATTTGTTGGTAAGAATTTTCTTCACAGCTCATCTGTTGCATCTACATATTAAATAATCATTAAAACAAAAAATTCACGAGATTTGTCTTGAAGTGACAAATGTCGCCTCACTTGACATGTCTTACTGAATAGGCCCGATTACTTTAATCAAAAATTGGAAAAATGGGTAAAAACATTATTTTTAACTTTAAACTGTACTTATATTTAACGATTCATAGTTTTTATTTAGGCAAAATGCGAGCTCAAACATTTTAATATATGAATGCGTATAGGCAACCAAAGTTACTTGTAAGTATACAACTAGACGAAATATGGCTTAATTTAAAAGTAGGCCCTGTTTTTTTACTAACGAAAATCGTCCACAATCATAAATGTTTTGTTTGCTTGGAGCAAATTTAACTGTCATTGTAACTGAAATTGTTTCAAATAAAAAATTCACGAGATTTTTCTTGAAGTGACAATTGTTGTCTAACTTGCGATGTCTTACTAAATTAATCTTTACATAATATATAAAACAAAGTTGCTCCCGCTCCCTTAGATCTTTTAAGCTACAAAACGGATTTTAATGCAGTTTTCAGCAATTGATAGAGTGATTCAAGCGGAAAGTTTGTAGGTATAGAACATGCATATTGTAGTAGAGAAAAGTCGGAAAGTTCAAAGATTTGTAATGTGATGTCATAGCAAAATATTTTTGTGCACTTACATTGCAAACGCTGACTAAACTTTACGAGATAGATCAAACTAATATGCGGAAAAATTGTGTATCTTACAAAGATTGATAAAAAAGTCCGCGATGGTATATGTCTATCTTCTAACGATAACCCACAGGAACCATTTTTATCTTTTACATATTAAAAAAAATATTGTTTATCTACCAAGCTATTTTTAGCAATACAGTTTTATTCCTTATGCAATTAAATGCATTAGATACGTTGTGTAATTCATGTAGATCAAAATTTCCCTTTACATCATATCATAAAAATGAATATTTTAGAATATATCACAGATTTAAAAAGCGTTGGCAGAGCGACTGAATATTGTACGTCGTACGTAGTGGCTGTTTTATTGCTATCTTTTTCTTATAAATATAAAAATGTTATGCTGGTCCTTATTTAGAACAAAAACTCGAAAAATTCTACACCAATTTGGTATGTAAGGTAGGTACTACATGTACTCTTAAAAGAGTACGGTTGGTCACTCTACATAGGATAGCATAACAATTGAATCTTATAGGAGCCGTGTATTTTCGTAGTATTTTCAGTAAATTTAGTTAAAGTTCGTGAAATAGCATTTTTAAGGCATTTTCCTCAAGAAGGCCTGGCCAATTTTACACAGTAACGAAAGAAATCCCTGCAAAGTTTAAATTGAAAAATTGACAAAGTTAACAGGAAAATAAATATTATGAATTTCAATTAACATCCGATAAAATTAATAATGACATGTTTTAAATTTATTTGAATTTCTTTATCGTTCGTTTATTGTCGAAAATATTTATAAGAAATAAATGTATTAAAATATACTAAATTTTTAAATAACTAACAATTACTTAACGGAACTAATTTTAATGAATTTTTGTTAAAGATACCTCAGATCTTAACGTATTGAATTCCATTTATCCTAACTAAAGGCACGATTCCTGTAGGATAGCTACGAATCTATTCTACTAAAATAGCTGAACGGTTATAAATGATATTTGTAACAAAAAATTTTCAAGTCTAAAGGAACATTTTATACTTAGAATTGTAATGAACCTGTAAGATAGCTAATATCTTTTCCTTGAAAAGTAATTTTAATGATTTTAATGAACCTATTTTGGATCTAAAGTCTGAAAGTATCTATCTTTTTTTTCTGTCAAAATAGATTAATTTTTAAATTTCGTTGAGAAGGTAGGGAATCAATTAATTACATTTAGATACTCTCAGCACAGCTAGCGGGTATCAACTAGTTCAATCATAAATTGGAAAAAAAAAAATATGCGAAAATGTTTATTCGTGTATAAAATTTCTCTAGGTCAAGAAGTGTGACCACACAGCGTGTCACATTTTTAACCGACTTAAAAAAAAGGGGGGAGGGGTTCTAAACTCTAATTTTTTTTCTTCATTTTTAACTCTAAACTGTACTTCTATTTAACGACTCGTCGTTTTTATTTACACAAAAATCAAGCTCAAACATTTTAATATGCGTACGTATAGGCAACCAGAGTTACTTGTACGTATACAAATATACTGAATATAGCTCCGTTTAAAAGTAGCCCCTGTTTTTATTATTAACGAAAATAGTCCACAATCATTAATATTAATACTGACAAAAGTTACCTTGGTTTCAACACCACTAAATTCCGACTGTAACCGCACATTTTTCTCGGTCAAAATTTGCGTAAACTGCAACATTTCAGCCTCTCGTTCGCGACATGCCTCAATCTCGCCTTGCAACTCGCTATTACGTTGTTTCACCTGTTCCAACAACTTCATATTTTTAGCCGCTTCATTTTGTTCACTACAAAAACCCAAACCGTAAACAATTCGAACGACCAAAATAAAAATCATTCAACTCTTACTTGACAACTTGTAGTTTCATTTGCTCAAATTTCGACACGATATTATTTAACTCGGCCACATTTTCAACTTCTTTATCATTCGCCTCGCGTAATTCGCTAATTTTACGACTCATTTCCAACCGTTCAATCTCCAATTTTTGTACCTAAAAGAAAAAAATTTACTATTTTTTTTTTTTTAAATTTTAAATTCGATCAACTTACTGTTAACGTAAGATTGTTGTTCTCTTGTAACAAATTATCGTATTTCGTTTGTAACTGGTCCAATTCCAGTTGTAGATTATGGGCTCGTTGTTCCCTTTCGTAACATTCGTGTCTGACTAGTATTAAATTTGCGGTGATTTCTTTTAATTGCTTATCTAAAAAAAAAATTTTTTTTAATTTAGGAATGGTTTTGGGTTAATTGTTAATACCTAAAGTGTACGCTCTGTTTTCTTGTGACTCTTGAAAAGCTCGAATTTTTTCTTGAACCTCTCGCTTGGCGTTGTCTACTTCAGCGTGGGCACCTCGCAATCGCTCGTTCAACTCATCGATTCGATTAAGGGCCTCCTAAATATAAAAAAAAAAATGATCTATAATTCTTCTAAATCATTTGGATCTTTAGAAGTTTCAAACATTTTACCTTGTGAGCGTCCGTTTCCGTTTTTAAGTTATATTTTAACGATTTCATTTTATTTTCACTGGTGTTCAGCTCCGATTTTAATCTTCCGTTATCTTTTTGTAATGCACTGACTTCATGAACCTATAATTGGAATCGATTTTTAAAGAAATCCAACTGATTTTTCATAGCCTTAAGACCTTATTGTCGAACATCTTGCAGATGCGATCTTTATCGGCGACTAACTGAGCCTGTTTATGGTGAAACAACTCGATTTCTTTGTGACTCTCTCGCAGTTGCTTCTCGAGATGTTCCCGGGCATTTCGTTGTTCGATCACATTCTTTTCACTGATTGCATATTTAACGATAGCCGCTTCCTTTTCTTTTCTCGCATGGTCGTATTGTTTAATTAACTAGAAAATTTATAAAATGTTAATAACAGTTTTAAAGGTATTTTTAATATATACCGTTTGGCATTTGGCTTCAAGTTCAGCTCGAGCTAGACCTTGTTGTACGTTGACCTCTTCCAGATAGTGAATATGATCGATGGCGCGTTCCAGGTCAATTTTTTGTTTGGCAACGACCAGCTGCAATTCGGCAATTTCCTTTTCACTCTCGGACGTTTCTTCAATGCTAGAAATTTCACAAATTAAAAAAGAAAAAAAAAATTGATCGAATTGTCGTACCATTGTGGGAGAGGTTTGTGTTTAATTGGGGAGCTATAATGGGGGCTGTCGAGCGTACTGGGTCGGGATTTTCCGCTGGAATGTTTTGGAGAGTGTCCTTCGCCCCCCGCTATGGCTCCTGAAAAAATCGAATCCATAAAATCTTTAATAAATAAATACCTTTGAGTACCTTTTTCGGGAACGATTTTTGGATGTGTTGCAATCTGTTCTTTGACAGGTGATTTGGACGAGGCTGAATTTGCCATGTTTTTGATTAAAAAAAATTTTTAGGAAAAATGGAATGATTGACTAATTTGTAATTTTGATTTTCATGTAGATAAAATTTGAGTGTCAAAAATAAACAGACTACTTGACAGATTGATTATCTGACTTACATTTTTTAAATTTGTGGGTAGGAAAAGGTGAAGCGGAGTGTAGCGGGGTGCGATTTTCCTGCTCTATGATTGGTTGTTGCAGTATGACGTACCAATACGGTACTTTCGGATACTTTCTTGTACAGTTAAACACATCATAAAGGTGTTTTCTTTATGTTTAATAATTAAAGCATTGAGCGCATTAAGAACAAAACAAAAACACCGTTGTAATGACTTAGGTTGTATATACAACAGCAGTACACAACCGAGTACCAAAAGTACTGTGAGATTTTAAATTTAAAACCGCGAAAAATTAATTTTTATGATTTCAACATTATAATTAACTAGCAATTTATATTTATATTTATTAATTAAATAAATTAAATACTAACATAATTGAATAAAAGATTTATTCTGTTATACAATGATCGATATATGAAAATGCATAGAGTAAATATGGACAATTAATGATCACTGAAAGATAATTTTATTAATCAAATTTTTCCCATAAAAATCAATTCGAGGAAAAATTGGTTCCAGAGAAACATTTCTGATGTTACAAATTATATAATAAGCTACTTTAAGTAGGTTTCCAAAGTGAAAATATGCTTTAAAAAATTGATGAAAATTTTAAAAATCATAACCGATATCTGAATGATTGACATCATTGACATATCTTAAATTAATCATATTTTCTTAAAAAATCCACTAGTTATATCAATTCTTGTTTAAAATCATTTTTATGCTATCCATTTATATTGATAATTACTTATTATCAATTAATTTGTTTTAAATATTTTTAAAAAAATTTGGAAACCTGTATGATAGGTGCGTTTACAGGTGGTTTTATTTTGCAAATATTTCATATAAAAATCAAATTTTAAGAAAAAGTGTTCCCTGAAAAGCATTTTTCATGTAACAAATTTTAATAAAACATCAAATTTTACTAAGTATTTAACGTAGAAATATGTTTAAAAAATTGTCAAAAATATATAACCTACATCTAGGTGGTTGTCATTTTTTCAAATTTATTCCCTTAAAAATAAAGTTAGTGTCTTGATTTTTCCTTAGAATCATTCTTTATACTACAAATTACAATGATAACTAATTATTTTCTTTAAATTTGTTCGATAATTACGTTTAAAAAGCGTATACATTTGGGGGGCCTGTATGGGGCATCAATATGACAGACATTTTGTTCGTTTTATTTAAATTATTCAAAATTATTTTTATGAATCTAATATTTAATTAGTCTTTTATTTCTAATGCAAATCCATTTTTAAGTTATGAAGTTTCTCTCATTGTTACTGTCAAGTGATCATTTGTGATCATCAATGATCACTTGGAAGTGATTTTATCTTGCAAATATTTCACATAAAAATTTCAGATTTTTGTTTCTTTTTTTAAATCCAGGTCTCAATTTTTCTTTGAAGTAATTCTTCATACTACTAATAATGTCGATAGTAACTTATTTCCAATAAATATGTTCTTAAAATGTCTTAAAAGAAATTATCAAAATTCCTATCTGGCAGGTGGTTTTATACGTTAACATTTTTGAAAATGTTCTCCTAATAATTTACTTAATATCTTATACTTTTTATGAAAGTCATTTGCTGAGTATTGAATCTTTTAAAGGATTTTCTAAATGTACCTTTGATTGTCCACTACTGACAAATTATCTCATGGACCTGAAATGGAATAAAGAAATTGGGTGTTAAAATAATTCTACTACGTTTAAATATAAAAACTCTGTGCTATTTTATTGCTAAATAAATTAACATATATACAAGTCAATCAACAATTTGCTTTTTAGTCTGTTTTTTGATCTCATTTTCAATGATCGAATTCATATCGTCCAAAGGTTTATAATACAGATGGACAGCTTGGGCTCCGGCCACCATCGAGATCATTGCCGCCGTGAAAAATTTAATGTAAGTCGACCAAGAAACTCCTGCCGGCATTTTGAACTATTGCTGCACTTGGCTCAGTAACAACTTTTCCTTCACCTTCTCTTCAATCTGCTTCCTTTTATAAGTCTTATCTAAAATTAAAAAAAAAATAGGATCACTTAACGTCGACATTTTCTGATGTAAAACATACAAAAATTGACTTCACCAACGTGCCAATTAATCATGGAAAATTCCAACGTTGCGCCCAACATAAAAAATATCGGCAAAAATCTATAAATTCCGAATGTTTTCTTGCCAGGCCATTTATCGAGCAACACGCGAAAAGCTTTACTATAAAAGACCATTTATAAGAAAATAATCAATGGAAAAGATTTCCAATTTTAACAGGGGGAAAAATAAAGTGCACGTTTTTATTATGTAAAACACGATGCACGAATGAAAAGTTTAAGCACTCGAGAATTTTTTTAAATTTAGAACTTTACCCAAATGAAAATAAAAATAATAAAATGATACGACCAAGCTATTTATTTGTTGTAACCCGGTCAACATGAAAAACTTGCATTTTTTCTAATTTTCCAGGATCTATCAAGCAATACTTAATCAAAACGAGGATAAACTAACGTAAAACCTCGATTTACCTATAATTTCCGTAATTTTATCATCTTTCATCTTATAACTTATCCTCCTGTAAATTAATCATAATTTAATCCTGCTTTTGACTAAATCAATTTTCCTTGATTTGCAATCAAAGAAAACTTGGAAATTCCTCCTGAAAAACCATAATTTTACAATTTTCCTCAAATTAAATTAATTTGACAGTTGCATTCAGTTGCATAATGTCATGCTGGCCAACCACACAAATTCCCCTAGCTGTAATTGTCCTGGTGAAAATGTGGCGTTAATTAAATTTTTTAGGTCATCGAGTTATGTCATCATTCACCGGCTTATTGACTTACGCCTAATTCCATTATAAACGTATAGCTGGTCGTTTTATTAGGGGTGAAACACGGGGTTGGTTTTTTAATTACACCGGCTTGAAAAGTTTGTCACCCTGCGCGGAAAAGCACACTGATTTCTCGACTCATTTTTCTTTTACCTAACGCTCGTAAGGATTCGGCTCGTGGAAAACTATGAAAATTTTAACAAGTTCACCTCAATTTAATTGATATTTTCGCCTGATTCGGTCGTATGTATTAATTCGCAACTTTTTTGAGTCATGTGGATCGAAAACGCTGATAGTGTCGCGGAGATTTTCCGCGGATGGTTACCCTATTATTTGTTGATTATCCTACCGGTTTTTATCATTATTTCGCCTGTAAATCCGGTGGCGGGGTCTCATGAGTTTGCCGTGTATCGTATGCAACATTATGACCTCCATGGAGTACCTCATGGTATGTAGTTTCGGTACCTTTTAAAGGAATGCCAATTGAATGTGTTGGTTTTAGGGTGCCGTAGCGCTCAAGTTAACTTGGAAGCCCGCTCGTTGACTGGATGGAGTACCTCCCGTCACTGTGTCGTCACCTGGCTCAATGACTTGACCATTGAAAGATTCAGAGACATTAAGACCAAGGCCGGAGCCCTTCTAGCGATGCTACCCAAAAATTTCTCGGACTACAACAACGAGGATAAACAACAACTGATGACCTTAGAAGATTCGATGATGATACAAGACGTCGTAATTCCGGTTTATTTCGCCAAATACTCACCGGCTTTAGAAGAAATAATCTCTGATATTGCCGATGGGTTTGTTACGGACAAAAAGGGAGGCACCGCCGTTGATGCTTTAGTCACATCGATCTCAGCCAATGGCTATCAAATTGTAATCAGTCCTGGAGCGACTAAAGTCAAACAAGATAACATCCTCGTGACTCTCCAGGGAAAATTATCGGGTGTCTCGGCCGATGGAAAAATTCCCACTATAGCCTTAGTCGCTCATTACGACAGCTTCGGAGTAGCTCCCGTAAGCAAACATTTTGATTATCTTAAAAATTGAATATACATGAAATAATTTTAGGAACTATCCTTTGGAGCTGATTCAAACGGGTCGGGAGTCACCCTATTATTGGAACTTGCTCGATTATTTTCCCATCTGTATTCCAATCCGAAGACGCAGGGAAAATATAATATCTTATTCTTACTAAGTTCTGGTGGCAAGTTCAACTATCAAGGCTCGAAAAAGTGGCTGGAGGACCAGTTAGATTCGCTCGATGGGTCGATTATTCAAGTAAATTTTTGTTTAATTTCTTGAGAAGTTTCACTTCATGCACATGTTATTAATTTTTTTTTTTTAGGATGCATCGTTTGTGTTATGTTTGGATACATTGGCTGCAGCCAATTCGTTGTATATGCACGTGTCGAAGCCACCAAAAGATGGCACGGCAGCCGCTCAGTTTTTTAAGGATTTGAAAGCGGCTGCTGATCGCTACCCCTCGGTCACGGTGGAAGGTGTTCACAAGAAAATCAATTTGGCCGAAGAAATGCTGGCTTGGGAGCACGAACGTTTCAGTATTCGTCGACTATCGGCGTTTACGTTATCGTCGTTGAAAAGTCATCGGGATTTGCTGCGTCGAACTATTCTTGATACTAAGGAGAGTGTCAACTTCGATAATTTGATTCAAAACATTAACATCGTAGCCGAAGCTCTGGGACGATTTGTTTACAATTATTCTGCGTCTCCATTGTTTGGTGGCCACTTGGTAAGAAATGGGGTGCATAAAAAATTTGGTCATTTCTCATCCAATAACCGTCTTGAATAATTTATTGTAACATTTGAATTTGTCCAGGGCCTACATAATTTATATCTATATTAAATGTATAGACTTAGGCAATATGCATGACAGATATGTATCGTATATTGCATATACATAAACATGATGTTTGTCTCTAGAACAATTTTAAAAAATTTTATTTTTGTTGTAGAAAGTTGAACCGGAAGCGGTTGAATCAGTCATGAACTTGGTAAGTTCACAGCCTCGTTCGGTGCAACTTTTGATGGACAAGCAAAACACGATAGTTCCATCGTTTAAACTTCTTATGAACAAATATTTAAAGGACGTCAAAGTGAACAATTTCTCGCCGGATAAACGAGAACCGGAATTCACATTTTATGAAGTCACCAGTGCAACGATGAACGTCTATAAGTACTTATTTTCAAATTAATACTTTAAAAAAAATACTGATCTATTTAAATTTTTTAGCGTGAAACCTGCAGTTTTTGACCTGGTCTTGACGATTGCTATCACCTTATACTTGATTAGTGTCTACCAATTCATCCAAGTCTTTCCCAAGATCTATAAGTTTGTGTTTAGTTTTTCAGAAAGTCAACGAAAAGTTAAAAGCAATTAAGTGTTGTTAATAATAAAAATACATAGTTTGATCTATTCATTATTTTAAGAGAATAAAAAGTTTGACGTTTTTGACCAAGAAATTGGTGCCATTGAAAGCTTTGTAAAATTAGATCGTAGAAAAAGTTTTTTTTTTTATAATTATTATTACCATTTTATGGATTAGGGCGTTACAATGTATTTATTCAATAAAGAATTTGTTCAGTTGAAAAATGTGTTTGATTTGAATCGTTTGAATCTAGTTGAAATAATTGGTTTGTGTCTTGGCTAACTTGTTGGTTGGGAGGGTTGGGAGTTTGGGTTGTTAGGGGATACACAGGGAATTTCGGGTTTGATACGTTTAACCCTGAAATGTACAAGGAGTGATGGGGGTTGAAAGCTCGATGATCTTTTCCAATCATGGAAAATTGAAAAATTATTGTGAATATTTCGGGTCACATTGAGGAAAAATGCGATTGAAGGCGTCGAAACTTGTAACGATTTTCGTTATTGTCCTAAACATCACCGCGTTGTACTATGTGTGGCGATTGATTTCCCACTTTCGATGGGGTAGCAAAAATATTTTCTTCCAGGACGGCATCGAGCCGCCGGTGACGACCAGTAAATCGGCGACAAATCGCCACGTCAGCAAATCAATCACGATTGTAATTCGCCAGTTTGAACTATTCGAAAACGATTTGTTCGCAACGGTCAAATCGATTGTTGAGATCTTCCCCAATGTGCAAATAATCATTGTGTGCGACGACATTGTTTATCCACCACTCGATTTTCCGCTGGGAAATGGCACCATGAAAAACGTGCGAGTCGTCAACACAGGTCTGAACTTGGCGATGGCATTCAAAGATCGATTTCCACTGTTTTCGATCAAGACAAAATACGTCTTATTCGTGCCTGATTCGACTCGAATTAAATCCAAGCAAATTATTCACTCGTTAATGCTGGAAAGCTCCAAGAAACCGAATGATTTATTCGCTGTGTTATACACGAAAGAACGAAGCAATGCTTGTTTGAAGATCGACTTAAATTTACGTGAATGGACAATAAAGTATTCGAGTGTTAATAGTGGAATGTTATGTGATGCGGTTTCGGGGAAACATGCAGTGCTGGTGGAAACACAACTGCTGAAGAAGCTCCCGGACGCCTTCATGTTACCTTTCCCGGAGGCTTTATACATTCAAACTGCCGTACAAAAATCAAAGGTGAGAAAGCTCGAAATTATTTAGGCTTACTTTGACTTTGATTGGCCAACAGTCTTACTGAAATGTTATGCTAGTTGCCAATACAACAACAACACACTTGGTCTGGGCTTGATCCAGGCATTCCTTTTGAAATTTTTCTCCCAAAAAACGGTCTAAAATGAGAAAAATTTTTATTTAATATAAAGAATAGTTTAAAATTTGATATATCAGAATTTTTTAAATACATAACATATGAAAACTATGTTAAATATTTTCTTCAATCATTACAATGTTGCTCATGCATAAGTCTTATGGTGGTCATATGGTTTAATGTTTAATTGATTTAGCCCTTGTAAATTAAATTCAAGTTTTTAAGGAAGGTCTACAAAACATTCCTCCAGATTTTAATTAAAAAATTTAAAGTGAACATATTTATATTACGTTTTTTTGACGTTAGTGTTAAATAGAAATAATCGTAAAAAAAGTAAACAGCAAACTCTAACGATTTTTACATCCACTTGGAAATTTACAGAAGTAAATTTCCCTCGATTTTTCTACGTAAGGCTAGCAAAACCTAGCTTTGTAAAAATATTGTAGACAATATTCTGAAAAATTCCAAGCTTAAGATTTTGTAGTACAGATTTAAGTTTTATTGTTTATATTCATTTCTATTCGTTATAATTAAAGAAAATTGAAAAGGTAAGACTGAGAAAGGTACAATTATTTTTTTAAAAATGGGATTACATTTAAGTAGAGATTTTTAAGTCTATTAATTCCTATAGGGTTGATATTTGGTAACGTATAGGCAATCATTTGACAGATTTGTATATTGACTGCCTATAATTAACAAATCTAAAATTGAATTTTTTAAACCAAAATTTTCTCGATACAAAAGTCATGTTAAATATTTAATTGGTGAAAAAAATCCCTTATATTCTTATGTATGTCTCATGATGATCCCACCATTTAATATTTTATATATTTGATCTTTAAATATCAATATCAAACTTAATATTTTCAGGCGCGTCTTAAAAATATTGTAAATTTTATTGGAATTACCCATAAACAGGGTTTTTAAAAACCAATTAAATAAAATTACTTTGTTTACTTTACTACTTACTACCCTTAAAAAAAGAATCATTTTTTTTTTAGTTGTTCTATAATTCTTATATAATTACGGTCGTTTTTGGTAAAAGCTTAAGTAAAAATCGTAAAAAAAAAATAAATAAAGACCTTTAAAATGCTTCTAAAGGTTTTAAAGACTAAAGAAATGAATTTCCTCCTGTTTGGGTACAAAATTTTAAATAAAAATCGACGCTTTAAAAATATATTTTAAGGAATAAATTAAATAATTCCAAGTCTAAGAAAATGGTTAAGATGACCTTTATATATTGTACCCTATTGCTAATAAAATATTGTTCCTTTCATCATATGTTTTATCAACCTTAAGGACTTTATAATCGTATTATTAAAAAAAAGAATGTACGTGTTTTGGGATATCTATTTGCGAAGTATAGGCAAACACTTGACATATCTGTATATTGACTGCCTATACTCTAACATATTTATTATTTTTGGTAAAAATTTTCTTGATTCAAAATTCATGTGAAACACTTAAATCATAACAAATTTTTAAGAGTATAAGGGTTAAGTGAAAAATTTTTAATTTGAAATAATGGTTTTACAGGTTTATATTCGTGACAAGTCGGTGATGTGGGACGGCAAACCGGTGTTGCAGTCGCATCACTCCCAGGCTCGAAAACAACAAAATGATATCAGCAAACGGAAGGCAGCGTACGGGAGGTTTTCCCTGAAAAAAGTCGTCCGAGAAACGGGGGCTGTGGAATGGTACGGATGTACCAGAGACACTCCTCGGTGTTTCGGAACGGTCTACAACTCATTGCCTTCATATCTATACAAAGAACGGTGGACACCACCGTGTTGTTTGGCACATCTACGTAAAACGGCTCGACATGTACTTGGTTGTTTGGCCGAGGCCGGTGTCCGGCATTGGCTCGAGACTGAAAGCCTCCTGGGTGCGATGCGCAGCGGCGATATTCTTCCATGGGATTTCGACGTCGACGTCGGAATCAATCGGGACGACATCAATCGCTCCACGTGGCTGAGTCGAGCATCTTCTCGACCCGTGGTTGACGACCATGGTTTCGTCTGGGAAAAAGCCACCGAGGGTCAGTTCTTCCGCGTCCAATACAGTAAAACAAATCGCATTTTCGTCAACATCTATCCGTTCTACGCGAAAAACGGAACGATGACCAGCGATGGTTGGTTCACCCAACACAAACATATGGAGTTTCCCGACTTTTATCTGCATCCGATGTCCAGCATTGAGTTCCTCGGCAAACACGTACCGAGTCCCAATAACATTCGCGACTTTCTCGAACTCAAATTCGGTAAAGGTATCATTGAAAATCCTCACTATTTAGACATTTTGTCACAAAAAATGAACATTCGAATCCCTTGAAACAATTGAAATTCGATCGTTTCTACTCAGCCAACCAATCGGGGCCAAAAATTAAAAAAAAAAAAATGAAACGTCTGAATGCAATCTGTTAAATAGTCTTTATATAAATCAAGAAAAAATTGTTTTAATTGTTAGGATTTCTTTACATTAAAGGTTCCCTCTTCAACACAAACTTGTAATGTTAGAGCTTTCAAACGAATGTACCAATTTTAAGTTTTTTTTTTTTTTGAAAGTTCTGAGCTATGATTCAAGAAAATTTGTTCAACCATTTAACGATCCTCATTTCAACACATGTTACTTGTCGGGGGTTTTTAATATTATGCAATTATATCAAATATATACAGATAAATTGCCAAACGTGTCATTAAAATATGTTATACATTTAGAGTGATTTGATGAACTCAGAAATTGAGTGAAGGGAATTAAAAAAAATTACAAAGACATTTTTTTGAGGTAGATATATATTATATTTGATGTAAATATGTTAATAGTTTTAGAGAAATTGTTCTTTAAAAATATTTAATGGAAATTTAAAGAAAAATTCAGTATTATCCTTAAACAAATTAAATAAAGTATTTACCATATATACTAAAGAGCTACATGGGTTTCGAAGATTATTATTTTTTTCTTATAAAACTTTTGGCCTTTTAAAAGGATAACGCCTTAGGATAACACCGAGAATGCTACAATTATTTTTTTTTAAAAAGAATTACATTTATTGGGATTTTTAAGCCCATATTTTAACCCCAGAAGGTTGATATTTGGTAACGTATAGGCAAACATTTGACACATTTGTATAATGACTGCCTATAATTAACACATGTAAAATTGAATTTTTCAGACCAAAATTTTCTCGATATAAAAGTCATGTTAAACATTTAATTGGTGAAAAAATCCCTCATGTTCTCATTTATATCTTATGATAGTCCTATTACTTAATATTTTATTAATTTGGTCTTTAAAATTCGAATTCAAACATAATATTTTCAGGCGTGTCTTAAAAATACTGCAAATTTTATTGAAATTACCCATAAACAGGGTTTTTAAAGACCAATTAAAAAAATAACTTTGCTAATTTTACTTAAAAAAACCGAATCACCTTTGTTTAACCCCTTTAACATAATAATGTTAAAAAATCATATTTTAAAAAATTGTTGTGGTTGTGAGGAACAAAATTTTGAAGCAAGAAGCGAAATAAAAAAGGAAAGGAAATAGCTATAATAATTAGAGTATTTAGTTGAGGACCACAATACCATTTTGTGTTAAACGAATTTTTCATTTTAGTCGTTTAATCGCGTCGTATGATATTACATTGAAATTTAGCTTGAAGTTATGCAAATAGCAATACGCTCCAACATTGTTGGTTGCGTTCACTCATACTTGAAGACAGGTTAAAAAAGCTCAAATTAAAGTATTAAGTAGAAATTTAAGACGTTTATCACGAAAAATTTGTGAAAACCGGAAGTAATTAACAGTTAAATGTTATAAGTAATACAATTTTTTGTAAATGAACTCTTTTGGTTTAAGATAATGTTGATTTGATCAAATCTTCTATGCCTCGCTTTATGTCATTTGGTCGCTAAGCAAAACCAAATATTTTGATTGGTTCAAAATTGCGACATCATAAAATTTTTAAAGGTCACTAAGATAAGAACAACTTTCCCAAAGGGTATCTTCTTAATTTTCACTTTTAATATTGGTAAAGTTTATAAGAAAAAATTAATTTCTTAACCCATATAACCTCTATAATTGCATTTTAATTTCATGCTGACAATATTTAGAATAAATAACCGATCATTTAATTTTAAATTTCGTAGATTTTATTGTGAAAAATCCAATTATTATTAACGCTTCATTGTTGAAATTATATAAGATTATATTATTATTAATATATATTCGTCCATTAAGCCACAATAATTTAAGCTATTTGAGCTAAATTTGATTTTTTTCTAAAAAAAAAATAATCTATATAAGTTATTCGACTATATGTAAGATGATAAAGTATAAGAATATGAATTAGTTATTGTATAAATAGCTTAAGTTTTAATTTGTTAGAGAGAAAACTGTGCTCAAATTATTAAGTTTCCAATGATTTATCTACGCATTTATTTTCATGAAAGATCTATCGACTATCTAGGTCTGTATATCTGAAATATTTAAATGATTCAAATCGCCTTTTTTTAAAAATTTATTAAACATTAGATAGTATGTATATTAAAGTATTTAATTGTTGATGATTTATTAGAGTTTTTTAAAAAAAGTACAGAATCGAAATCCTTGTTAATCGTAACAAAGTGTGTTCTTGAAAAAAAACTTTTCGACTGCTCCCCTAAAACTTAAAAAAATAAGGGTTAAAATAATAATTTGAAAATTATATATTTGAAAATTTTTAAGACCATCTCAATAATATGTACAGTTAAAATTAACTCGCTTAAATCTTCAATATTCTGTACTTTATTTAAATTCATATAAAAAGTTAGAAACTTTTTACAGTCTATATGTTGACTTGTACTTGTTAAACGCAATTAAATAGCGACATTATGTTACATTAAAAAAAAAAAAAGAAATAAAAATCTCGAAATCAAATTGATTTAATTTAAAAATTTTTTTTTTTCCATAAAAGTTTTAATCTTCCTCAATAACATCGGGAGGCCGTTCCAGTTTTTTGGGTTCCCGCATCAGCGACAAAAGTCGATCCAATTTCATCACTTGTAAGGTGGTCTGATCAATATTCGCCTGTTTCTTGGTGGCCTTAACTAATTTTCTTAAATTTGGAGAGAGCTTCAAACTTGTAACACATCCTCTATAAAAGACAAGAAAAAAAAAATTTCAGCATTTGCTTGTAAGTTTCTGATTGCTTACTTATCGTCTCCCACAAGGATAATCGGAAGTTTCGTATTGAACGCAATTCGTGTCAATTTATTAAATCGACGATTGACGATATTCTGAGTACAAATCGCTTTATATTTGTTGACACCCAAATCGAAAACATGAACTTTTCCATCGTTAGTGACGGCCGCAAACACTGTGCTGGAATATGGCGCCCAGCGTACGTCTCCAACACAAGTTCCCAGGTCAAAGGTGAACATTGGCTCACTTAAATCAACCAAAAAAAAAATGAAACTAGCGCCTTCTTTTGATGAGTTTATTGATTGACTGATCAATTAGATAAATCTGATAACTAAAAAAAATTCGATTACCTGGAGGTACTCTCCCAGATTTTGATCCTCCAATCTCCACTGCATGAGATGAACACGTTACTATTAAACTTATTAAAATCGATTCGATAGACAGGTAAATCGTGCGCATAATACGTATTGATATACAAAAATGAATACTGGGTGCTACACTCATGGATTAGACCTTCTTCAGTTCCGACCAGATAATTTAACGGGTTATCGGGACGAAGACGTAGCGCCGAGCCGCAACCTTTCAATCGAATCGTAGTTCCATCAGGACCTGAAACTGGCGGCAAATCCATATACAAATGCATCACCGTTGTAACCGTCAATGAGCTTAGTTGTAACACCCATTGATTAACTTTTCCATCTCCCGAAATCGAGAAAAAGTTCAAGTCTCCATCTGGAAGATCTTTGGCCCATTGCACCTTAGAAAAAAATTCTTTTAAAACCGAAATAAGGTGAAATTTTAAAGAGATTACCTCCCAGACGATTCCAAAATGTTTCTGGTTGACGCTATGGCTTTTAAATTGAGGTTCTTTGGTGGTTTGTTGTATGTTCCAGACGGCCACATTGCCATCGAATTGACCAACGGCGACAAAGTATGGGAATCGGGGATGAATATCGACACACATCAGACCACTGTCTGAGACACAAATTGACTCGGGATATGAAGGATTTTTCAAGGAAAACAAACACAAATAACCCTCCTCGGTGATCTTAGAACAATCAACTAAAAACAGTTATGATATAAACGGGGGTTTTTGTATATTTGTTTCGATTTTACATGAACCAAAGGTGACGGCCATCAAATCATAGTACCAGGGGTTCCAACAAATGTCGGTAACGGTCATTTTTTTGGTTTTCTCATAGCTAAATTTCCATAAAGGTAACAGGGTACCTTCGTCAACGCGAAACTCATCGGAAGGATCTTCCCAATAGCGACAATCTAAAATTTATTTTTTTATTTTTAAAAATTTATCAAATCGAAAAACTTGATAATTTGTACAATGACTTGAGATTAAAATTGTGAACTCAAAGTTTGACTTGACTGGTCATTGGGTTAATTAATCCCTTAATTAATTATAACTTGCTTAAAAGATTATTGAATTTAAAAGTTAAAATAGCTTTAAAAGCCTTCAAGAGAAGAATATTTGACTCTTA
Organism: Sisyra nigra; assembly: GCA_958496155.1. Classification (NCBI taxonomy): domain Eukaryota; kingdom Metazoa; phylum Arthropoda; class Insecta; order Neuroptera; family Sisyridae; genus Sisyra; species Sisyra nigra. Next base: position 3,246,003 of record OY292315.1, read on the forward strand.
AGAGAGTTAAGAAGCTTGGATTTTTAGTTGACATAACGGCTAAGTATTTTGATTTGACTATTAAAAAATCGTTTTAAATGAATTTCCCAACAATTAACTTTCTTTTGTTCTATACAAAACTTTTCAATAATCATTTAAATTTTGTTATTTTGTATAAAACTTTTTATCCAACATAATATAAGACATTCAACTAATATAATGCTAATGGATAGGCAATCAACTATTCATCAATGTATATTAAGGCATATGCGTATCATACAATTTTCCTAAGAACGAGATCGAATAAGATCAAATTTTTACCCTTGAAGATAAAGGTACAAATTATGATCCTAAGAAAAAAAAAATTCAGGAGCAAAACCACAATTTTAGAGATATTTCTTTATCGGTTGCACCTTGCAAAATATCATCGAAGGAATTCAAGTTTATCATTCGTTCCAGTATATTCCAATTTTTCAACAGTTCAATTTGAAGTAGCTCTTTCTTTGATAGTGCCTTCTTTTTGCCACCTTTCTTCTTGCCAGGTCGATGATGAACCTTTTCAGTGGCCTTCTGTTGTTCGGCATAGTCTTCCATTAAGGTATCATAAATCAACCATTGATACACCTGATTCGAGTAAGTGGCTCGGGGTGGAGGAACCGTTTGAGCTTCGCTGGACTAAAATTTTAAAGAAATTAAGTTTGTACAACAACTTAAAAAATTGGTTACTCGAATAGCATTGCTGTATGTTAACGCAGCTCTTTCACAATAGTTGAATTGATTCATGATTTTTTTAGGTTTGCCCCCGCCACCCTCTTCGGTCTCTTCGGGCTCGTCAGCACCACCTTCACCTTCTTCTTCTTCTTCCTCGTCTTCGACCACATCGTCGTCTTGCAGTGAAACAGGTTCGGTGATGGTTTCTGTATCGGCTTCCTCGATGGGAGCCTCTGCTTGACCAAATCCACCAACTAAAATTTCATCACCTTTTTGAAAAGAAATTGTTTTTATTTTTTTTTTTTAATTACCATCTTTGCCTTCGGCCATCAACTGAGCCCGAGCTTCGGGAGTTCCTTGTTCCAACACGATTCCTTTAACATTCATCAACACCAACGTATCTCCAGGAAGCGGCATGAAAACATACTCTGATTTAGCAAAGCTATACTGAACTAAACTGTCGGGATATTGCATATTTTTCATGGTTAAAACTCGAGTGATTTGTTCTTCCATATCCTTTAAGTTAACAACTAATTTTCTTAAAAAAATCTCAACAAATCGACCAACTTACTTTTTCTGGAAGTTCCAATTGATCATCCGGTTTGATCAGCATTTTTGCCTTGGCATATTCATCTTTTTCCTCGACCACCTCAGCAGCTGCCGCTGCTTTCCCCGATTTACCCTAAAAGTGCAAATAACCCTTTTGCAGTCGTAATAAACATTAATTAAAATAATGAATACCTTCTTCGGGGGCATTTCTTTATATAATTTAAATGATTAGTCGCTATCGCAATAATGAAAAATAATTGAAAAAAAATATATTTAAATGTCAATTCTTGTAAAAGTTAGGGGTAGTCAAGGGGGAGAATAAACAAGTTGTATTTCTATGACAACGAGGGATGAAATTTAAAAAAGGGTGAAATCAAATAAAATATTTATGGATTCGAGCTTAAAATATCGCGAAAATACGAGGTAATAATTGAAAAAATTGAATTACTCTGTTGAAATTTATAACTGATTTTATAATAATGAACATTTCAGTTGAAAACATTTTTTAAGTCTTAGTTTAAATGTTCATTGTTTCTAGTAATGCTAGTGGGTGAGATTTTTAAGACTTTCGGGGGTAATTTAAATAATATTTTTAGTTTGTTAAGAATTTTTATCAAATTTAAATGAGTTTAGCCAAGACTCGAACTAAAATGATGCAGGTTGTGAAACTGGATGACGATATTGATTTTCCCAGGCGCTCAAGCTGAAAATGATGGAAAGCCGACCGAAATGTTTATAGTGACATTTTCTTAGAGCCTCGAACTATCAAATAGCATCGTACTAGAATAATAAAATGGAAGATAGTGGAATAGATAGTGATAGCAGGGTTGCAGTTCGAGATGAACCCGATGGACCTCCCAACAATACCCACGGGGTAAGCCAATGCTGGTATTTTTAAACCTTTTTTTTATTGACTGATTCGTTGGGGTGTTAAAGAATGAAAGTGACAGTCCATCTGAATACGATCCTCCGCAGCAGATTGTTGTTTATGGTTCGAAACGAAAAAAAACGTCACAAATCCAAAAGAAATTAGAGGCTCGAATCGACGAGGCCAAACGAAACCATCGGATGCAAGAATACAAAAAAAGTCAACAGAGCCTGATTTCGATACAACGCCTACCGATTCCAGGTGTTGTTGAACAACAACAACCCTTGGTCGACTGGGACGACACTGACGACAGGTTTTTTGCAAAAAAATTTGGAAAAATTAAAAAAAAAAACTAATTAAATTAATTTTAGTGAGGAAGATATTGTCAACTTTTTCCCACTTTCTCGTACAAAAGACACGCACAAACATCAGGAATTATCCGATACATTCAGTATAGAGGAAATGAACATTTCGGAAGAAAATGACGAAGAAGATGAAGACTTACAACTGGTGCCTCCAGCACCATTAAAAAAGCGATACTATTGTTGCGATTTTACTCCAACCTGCAATATAATGTGATCACTAAAAATTCGGACGTACATTTGGAAATTTGTCAAATGAATGAAAATCTCGCCGTTACTAAACAAAGAGCGAATTCATTCAACATAATAACGAACAGTATTAAAACAGCTAAAAGCATCTTATATTTTATCGTTTTAAAGACTTAAAAATGCATTTATTGATTGTTGATTAAATGAAAAATGAGGAACGAAGCTGATAAAAGATTTGATTTAAAATTGATGTGTTCCATGTTAATTTTTTTGTAAATATTTTGCATTATAATTTTTAAACGCAATAAAATATGTTTAATAACATTTTTTTTCCAAAAAATTCTTTAAAATTAATAAGGTTTATCTTTCAGTGAGAGATGTCTGACACAAATTTGTAGCTTGAATGTTTTGTATAGGCAATATTATTATTGATATGTTTAAAAATTGCCTATACTAAACATTTTTATGGCGCTCATTTTATATATCTTTTGTGCTTGAGATTTATAAAGATTGGATGAATTTAGACCGCAATTTTCGATACACAACTATAAAAAAATGCTCTTTTAACATTTGCTATCGAAAAACAACATATCATATTTATCGATTTTCCAAAAAAACGCTTGAAAATACCATGTTTTTTTATTAAATTGATAACATTAAGTTTGAACAAATATGCGGGAATCCAATTGCATTTGATTTTGCCTACTTTTGAAAACCATTAATGAAAAAATATACGGTTTTAGGTAAAAGGAAAGTTATCGGTTTATGAGAAAAAAATTTGGAAAACTCGGTTATACGCCTTATCAAAATATAACCCAATATAAACACTTCATTGAAGCAATTTATAATAAATTCTTGGTTTGGAGTAAAAAAATTAATGTTGATTTCTATTAATTATTTACCTACGTGTGACTTTCGAAACGCATTAAAGTTATATCCAAATTATATTTCTGAGTTTTCTGGACACTAAAATTAACAGTAATTAACTTTAATCCAGCGTAATAAAATAAAAAACTCAGAATTTAAAAAGGCCAATTTATGTTGAACTCGTATACAAAGAGCAATATTTTTATTAGTCAACTAATGGTTTTTTAAAATAATAAAGCCCAATTTTCGCGTTAAAAAGGTCTCGTTGTATTTTTAACGTGATAAAACCAAAGTCTTACAAATTTATTTCAAAATGAATTTTCTAAAGAATAATTTTTTTTATTTTGTAATTTTTATTTTTTCCTTATTTAATTTATGTGCAGCCCAGATAGGTTCATTTTCAATTACAAAAAAGGTAATGCAATAAAAATATTTTTTTATGTTTTATTTTACTATTTTTATTGATGCTAGAGAGAGTTTGTTCAAGTCCAAGGCTATCCTTTCGAAACTTATTCAGTTCTAACTCCTGATGGATATATTTTAAAACTTGAACGAATTCCATATGGCAATCGTTCTCAGCTGCAACCAAATGTGACTCGTCCAATTGCCTTACTGATGCCAGGTCTATGGTGCGAATCAAGCTTTTGGTTAGCTTCCGGAGCTAATAACTCGTTAGCTTTTTTGCTAGCTGATCAAGGTTACGATGTTTGGTTGGGAAACAACCGTGGAACATTTTCATCCAGAAAACATAAACTTTACAATCCAAACTGGAATGAACAATATTGGGATTTCAGGTTCATCATTCAAATTCCAACAAATAACGCATTATTTTTTTGATTTATTCCCTTTTTAGTTTTCATGAATTAGCCGTTTATGATCTACAAGCAATAATTGATCATATCATTGATCATACCAATTCAAAAAATATTACGTACATTGGTCATTCGCAAGGAGCAGCAATTTTATTTATACTTGCGTCAGAGATGCCTCAGTATAATTCAAAAGTTAAGGTGTTCATTGCTGTAGCACCAGCCGTTTATTTATCCGATATTAAATCAGAACTAGTTACACTTGTTCCTTATTATTCAACCTTAAAGGTAAAACAATACCTTATATATATTGCGTCCCCGGAAATTTTTTTTTGCCTAATCATATATAATCATATATAATCAGATCTGAAAATTAGCCAGGTATGATCATATATAATTATATATGATTAGACAAAAATATTTTTTCCTGAACAATCACCTACTACAAGCAAAAGCACATTTATCGAGAGTTGTTTTTTTTATAAAAACTAAATAACTAAAAATATATTAAATTAAAATGAGTGAGTACTCGACAGGGAATATTTTTGTTTTATCATATATAATTATATATGATCATACCTGGGCATTATTAAGATCTGATTATATATGATTAGACAAAAATAATTTTTGTCGCGCACTCACTCCTATTAATATAATATCTTTCTAGTTATCACTATACTTGGGTTTTTTTTTCTTTAGTTTTGATAATAATACTAAATAATGTGCTTTTGCTTGTAGTAATTGATTCCCGGAAAAAATATTTTTGTCTAATCATATATAATTATATATGATTATACATGGCCAATTTTTAGATCTGATTATATATGATTATATATAACACATTTTTTCCCGGGTCTGAAAAACTATAGACCAAAGTATATAATTTTTGTACAGAAAAAAAAAATAGTAGAATGAAACCCATTGAAAAAGGAAGAGAATATAACAAAAATGAAATTAAAAATAAATTATGGTCGATCTGAGGTGGGGAAGTGGAAAAGAGGGAGTTTTTTAAGGGTAGAAACGGTTTATCTCGATTTCCAACAAAACACACAAGTCCTATGGAACAAATTTAAATAGCAAAGTTGTAGATAATAACTAGATCTACAACTTTGGTGTTAAAACTTTTTTCACATAACCTCAAAATTTATGTCAAAAATTCCCATAACCAAGTTTTTTTATTTTTATCTTGTACAAAATAATTTATTTTCATCATATTTGGTAAAAAATTATCTCTAAATGTTTCAAACACACTGTATTTTTTTTTCACCTTATTTTGACTTAATATCGAAAAAGCACTCTAATTTTCAATCGAAAATTCTCACGGTTCATCTCGATTTCCGACAATATTACAAGTCCTATAGAAAAAAGTTAAAAAGCAAAGTTATAGATAATAAGTAGATCTACAACTTTGGTGTTAAAACTTTTTCACATAACCTCAGAATTAAGGTGAAAAATTCCAATAATAAAGTTTTTAATTTTTTACAAAAAAAAAAATTTTGTGCATGTAGTTTTAACTTTAATTTTTTTCCAAAATATTAATTTTAATAATATATTAAAATTTTATTAATATTTTAACCTTATAATGACTATCGAAAAAGCACCTTCATTTTCAATCGAAAATTCTCACGTCAAAAAATCTCATTTTCTTAAAAAGTCAGTTAGCTTTTTCTGTATTGAAACCTCTACTTTTTGATGGTGCAAAAAATATATACATTGCAGTGTTAAATGTTCTCAGAAAATGCAATAATTAAAGTGTAAATTTTAATAACTTGCTCAAAATTGTACATAACAAAATGTTGCATTTTCTGGGAACATTTACCATTGTAATGTATATATTTTTGCACCATCAGAAAGTAGAGGTTTCCAAAATCCAAAAACTTCGTTATTGGAATTTTTTAGATAAATTTTGAGGTTATGTAATAAAAGTGTTAGCACAAAAGTTGTAGATCTTCTTATTATCTACAACTTTGCTTTTTAACTTTTTTCCATAGGACTTGTAGTTTTGTTGGAAATCGAGATAAACCGTTTCTACCCTTAAAAACACCCCCCCTTTTCCACTTCCCCACCTCAGATCGACCATAATTTATTTTTAATTTCATTTTTGTTATATTCTCTTCCTCTTCCAATGGGTTTCATCCACTATAATTTTTTTGACTTTTTAAAATTTTCAACGGCTAAAAGCACTGGAACAACTACTACAAAAGTACAACTTTTTATTTTAGCACCTTGCCGAAATTCTTCATACTGTTGAACTGTTACAATATTCACGTATTGGTGCTCAAATCGCTGGATATTTATGTGCAAAACAACATTTAGGTTTAACTGTCTGCAATCATCTTCTGGAGAGAGTATTTGGTCCATCCAATGAAACTTTTGATGTAAAAATTTTTTTTTTCCACGCAACAATTGTTATGGTTTTCATTTGTTTTAGGTGTCCTTATTGTTGCAACACTACCCAGCAGGAAGTTCAGCAAGACAAGCATGGCATTTTATTCAACTATGCATGAATGGTTATAAACCCAAATATTTTCAACACCTTTTTTATTTTTAAATTACCTTCATTGCAGGTCGATTTTCTAAATATGACTACGAATCAGAGGGAAATATAATAAAATATGGGAACGTAACTGTTCCAGATTACGATTTGCGTAAAGTTACTGTTCCTACTGCTATTTACTATGGGAACACGGACTATACCATGTCTAAAAAGGTTACATAAAAAATTTTTTTTTTTAATTTTTTTTAAATTTAATTTTTTTTTTTTTTTTTTTTTAGAATATTGACAAACTTTCATCGCAAATTCAAAATACACTTTTTGTGAGAGAAATTAGCGATGTTAACCATTTATCAATTATTATTGGAGATCATGCGAATACTAAATTATTTAAGGATATTATTGAATTTTTAAAAACATAAAAATTTTGTACGAATAATTCAAATGTAACAATTGATCAGTTTGTAACATGAAAATGTCACTAATAAACGGCTGTAGTGTAGATTCTATATAAGTAAGGTAGAGTAATTTTAAGTGGGCAAATGATAGCATTTAAAGAATTATCTATGCATAAACTTATACAATGCGTTCAGTCTTAAGTAATTGGAGCAATTAAATGTTGGTGATTATTTTGAAATCAATTGAAATTTAAGAATTTTTATAAAAACTTTTCTTCTTTTATAATTGTTCAAATTAAGTTGCGTAGGAATTGAAACTTATCTGAAGCAATTATTTTCAAAATAATTTACAGTTGAATATCTTTATAAATTTTCAATGTAACGATTTTAATTTTTATATATACAGTGTTTCGGGTAAATTTAGGCACAAACAAACCAAAAAATTTTTATTTAATTTCCGAGTTCCTTTTAGTCCAGGGAATAAAGACAAAAGAAAAAAGGTCAAATTTCGGAAAAGTTAAGAATTTTCTAAAAACGATAAATGAATTTTCTCAAAAATCTCGCTAATGGTAACTTTTATCGAAAAAATACAAGTTATTAAATTTAAAGTTTAGGAAAAAACCTACAAAAAATGTATTGTTACTTTTTTTCGTAAGACTAATGGTTTTTGAGAAAATTCGATTTAAAAAGTTTTAGATAACGTTCAGTATGCACTCCGTAGATTTGTAACCCGCTCGCTTTGCTGAGAGTATCTAAATTTAATTGATTGATTAATAGATTCCCTACCTTCATAGCAAAATATAAAAAAAAATAGTTGCGTGTACTTATGTACGCGCGTGAGAAGTTATACTTCTTTGGTATCATTAAAAATTAGTTTTTATTAATTTTATTCAAATAATCAATTTTAAAAAAAACTGTATTTTAATATTTAATAATAATAATAGATATATTTAAAGATATAATTATTAAAACTAAAATTAAGAGAATAATATTTTAATTTGTATCAATAAATAATATCCAAAGAAAGCTGCAAGACGTTTATAAAATTTGTCAGGATCATTTTTCTGGTTAACAATTCATACATGTCATGAAAACGAAGCTTCATAGAAATTGCGAAATATAATAAATAGCTACTTGTCAAAGTAAATGTCTTGATCTTATTCATATCTTGTGTTACTAAATTATTATTCTAAGATGGTTGAATTATTTCAGAATCCCAGATTTCGTGATAACTAAGAATATACATGGAATGCAGACGTCATTTTCATCACTAAACTCCAAATAGTATAACAGCTACTGCAAAATTTGAGAAAATTAAAAACTTATTTATTAATAATATGTGTCATTTGTATATAAATATTTTCTAAATAAAATATAAAAATTATATTTAAAGAATGAACTATTTTTAATTAAAATATAAAAATTAATAAATAAATACAACAAAAATTCAAATTACGCGCGCCTAGTTAAAAATACCGAGCCGTTTTGCGGGCAACTTCATCTTGTTAATGTGTGATGATAAAATAGAACGCTACTAATGCTTCTAAAACCGCGCCGCGATGTAGACGTCATTTTCATCATTAAACTTCAAATAGTACCTATAACAGCTACTGCAAAATTCGAGAAAATTAAAAACTTATTTATTAATTATATGTGTCATTTGTATATATAATTATTTTTAATTTAAATATAAAAATAAATAAATAAGTAAATAAATACAACAAAAATTCAAATTACGCGCGCCAAGAAACATAGTGGTTTTGCGGCTAACTTCATTTTGTTAATTTTTGTCTCAAGATGGCCGCCCATCTAAAAATTTCACTCTCATCATTTATTCATAACGCACCTAAAGAAGTATAACTTCAAAAATGTATCCATTATGACAGAAAAAGATGATCTAGATACTTCCAGACTTTAGATCCTAAGTAAGTTCATCAAAATCCTTAAAACTAAAAAATGTAAGTATAAAAAGTTCCTTTATAAAAATATGAAAATCTATCATACCAAATGTCATTTAAAACAGTTCAGATATTTTAGTAGAAAAGATTAGGAGTTATCCTACAGGAACCGTCCTTTTTTTTAGAATAAATGATATTCATTAATATGTTAAGATCTGAGGTATCTTTAATAAAACTTCATTTAAATTCGATCCGTTCAGTAATTGTTAATTATTTAAAAATTTAGTATATTATTTTAATTCGTTTATTTCTAATTAATTTTTTCGACTATGAACAATAAAGAAATTCAAATTTTAAAAAAATGTCATTATTAATTTTATCGGGTGTTAAATTGAAATTCTTATTTATTTTTCAGTAAAATTTTGTCAATTGTTTAATTTAAACTTGTTAGAGAATTTCTTTCGCTACTGTGTAAAATTGATCAGGCCTTCTTAAAGAAAATACGTGAAAATGCTATTTCGCAAACTTTAACGAAACTTTTTTTAAATACACGGTTCCTGTAGGATACAATTGTTATGCTATCCTATGGGATTTACGTAATTTTCACTATTTATTACTGACGCGAAATATAGATAAAAACCAGTTTGGAGCCCGATTGTATATTGTATCAAAATTTCAGCTCAATTCGTACAGAATAAAGATCAACATAACATTTTTATATAATATAGAAGAAGATACCAATAAAACAGGCAATACGTACGTCGTACAATGGCCTGCCGCCAATATAATTTTTTTGTCATTTGTAAAAAATAAAAATTGGTTCTTGCGAGTTATCCTTAGAAAATAGACATATACCTTTTTTATCAACCTTTTTAAGATACACAATTTCGCTGAATATAAGTTTGATCTATCTCGTAAGGTTTAGCCAGCGTTTGCAATGTAAATGCAGAAAAATAGCTTTGTTATGACATCACATTTCAAATCTTTAAATTTCCCAACTTTTCTCCACTAAATTATGTATAAATTATAGCCATTTTGTTATCGAGAACTAATAGCTATATGACAAAAAAAGTTTCATCAAAATCCGTTCAGTAGTTTTTGTGTGAACGAGGCACAACAGACAAAAATCTTCTACACTTTTATTAAGTTTATATAGATTAAGCGTTAAATGTGACTTTAAATACTGGAAAATTTATTTTCGTGAACGTTTCAAAGCTCATAATAATACAAACTAACGCATATGTAATGTAAAATAGTGCCAAATTAACTCTCATAGCCTATGATCCCGATTTTTGCTTAATTGCGTGCACTTTTAAATTGGCACCCGTACATCATCATACACAGAAAAACAGAGCTTCAATTTAAAATTTACTCGCTACATTATGAGTGTAGTAATCATACAATAGGATCTTAGACTAAGAGTTAAGTTAACAAACTATTGTATAGTAGGGGAACGTGGGGTATTTGAGAACAGTTAACGTTAAATTATCTTAATTAATAAAATAAAATAACAATTTTAATAAACTTGCCATTTTTATTTTCACGGTAGTGTGTAGGGTAATTGAAATCAATCCACGGGGATCAATTCCGCATATATCAATTTTATATACCATCACAGTCAATTGAAATGAAATCCAGGAACTACTGGCCATTAAATTTTCGCAAAAGACGAAATAATTACAATTTAACTAATCTAAATAACTCGGTGTTTCCAATTACCCAACCTTCCCCTACCCATTACGCTATTAAATTGTAGTACAAATATAGCAATAAAATATTTAATGATTTTTTCATTCAAGAAATAGAACAATTAATTTTTCAAAATTTAATTATAATGTAGCTGTCCTACTATGAATATTAAAATTCATTTTTAATAATGTCATATAACCCACCATGTAAATCAGTATGGTAAAAAAATTAAGATCCACACAATGTTGAGTGCAACCCACTGAAATATATTGATCAAAAACGCATTTAAGTACCTACTATTTTGAAATTATTTTTTTTTTAGTCTAAGTCCTTCATGTAAAATTAAGGTGAATGTTCACGTGAGAGCATGAAGAATTTCATTGCATTTTATTTCATGTGGATCAATTTTTTGACTTTCGGCAATACCGTCGAAAATCCGGATGGACATTTACAAGTCGTAAGTTGTAAAAATCGATGTCTTTAAATGCATTAAACTTTTGTTAGAGCCAAATTATAGCGCATCATAATTATCCGGCCGAAGCTCACACAATTGCAACTCGAGATGGATACTTTTTAACTTTATTTCGTATCCCTTTTAATCCGGGTGGAGCGTTAGTAAATCGGCAGCCAGTTCTCGTTCAACACGGCGTGCTGTGTTCTGCAGCTTCTTTTGTAACTAGCGGAGAGATGTCCTTAGGTCAGAAAACTATATAAAACAAATATGTAACTTATATATTATATATTATTATATATTATATATATATATATATATATAATATTATATATTACTATCATTACAAATATATAACTATGATAACAATTAAATTTTTTTTTCAAGCTTTTATGCTATCACAAGCTGGATACGATGTATGGTTGGGTAACTTTCGAGGAAATGGATATTCAAACTTTCATTTAAACTATACGACCGATCGAAAGGAATTTTGGGATTTTAGCTTTGACGAATTAAGTCAATACGACCTTTCAGCAATGATTGATTATATTGAACTGATAACAAAACAATACGGAAACCTTTTGTATGTGGGGCATTCAATGGGCACGACGGCGTTCTTTGCTCTGTTAGCTGGGCAACCCCAGTACAATAATAAAATCAAAGCTATGTTTGCTTTAGCCCCAGTCGCCTATTTAACATCCACAAGAACTCCTTTACGACATTTAGCGACAATAAAAAACATTGTTTCGGTAATAATTTTATCGTTTAAATAATTCTGAATTTTTATATTCGGTTTTTACAGACAATTTGCGATTATTTCCAAGTCTATGCTGTTGGTCTGGCAAAATTACAGGATTTAAAACAATTTTTCGCACCCGCCAGCAGTAATATCCTATTTTCAGTGATTAACTATCTATTTTCCCTTGGCGGATTCAATTTCGGTGACTCTGAATTGGTTAGTGTTAAATTATGTTAAACTATTAAATTTAAACTTTTTTTTTTTAAAAATTCCAGTCTTTGTTTGAAACACTGTTATATCATGCACCATCTAGCTCATCGGTGAAAACAATGCTCCATTTCTCGCAATTAATTGAGTCGAAAGAGTTTAAACTATTTGATTATGGTTTGGAGAGAAATCTGATCAAATACAAACAAGAAACGCCTCCGCTCTATGACTTGAATAACATTAAAGTTCCAGTCAATTTATATTATAGTACTAACGATTGGTTTGCTGGAAAAACTGTAAGTTCCCGGGGAATTTTTTGTCTAATCATATATAATTACATATAATCATATATAATAATGTATAATCACATATAATCATATATAATTGTATATAATCACATATAATCATATATAATTATATATGATTAAAAAAATTAATTTTTTTCCGGGTTATGTACCTCATATACCTGTTTCAGTGCCATGAATCAGTTTTAGCTATATACTAACAACTTTAATTTCAGGATACTGAACTATTAGCATCGAAATTACCGAACCGATTTGCATGTGAAATATCACACGAAACATTCAATCATGTTAGTTTCATATGGGCAAATATGGCTCCGGAAATCTTATATACTCCACTTATTAATAACATGCTGCGATTTTCAAAATATCGTCCTGTTATCAACAACAACTTGAATATTTGTTGAAATTTGCGCTAAGAGGAACTGAGTCAAATTATATTATAAGATGTATAAGACTAAGCAAAATGTTAACATTAATTATTTTACGTTTGTATTTAAGTCTTCTGAAATACAGTCCTTCTTACGTTCTTCCAGTCGGTGAAATTTTCGATTGAAAGGTAAAAATACATTGATAAAATCTGTGTCATTTTGCATAAATCGATATGCGTAGGGGAAAGTGGGGTATTTGAGAACAATAAACTTTAATTTATCCTAATTAACAATATAAAATAACAATTTTAGTAAACTTTTGCAATAACATAAACTTTAACTTATCTACTTTAATAATTTGATCACAAAACTTTTTTAAATTAACATTAGAATAACAAAAATATAGAATATAAAAACTATTGCCATTCCTATTTCCACGGTAGTGTGTGGGGTAATTGAAATCAATCCACGGGGGACATAGAAACTGCATTGGGTAATGATAATATATATAATATAAATTTTAATGATTAACTATGTTTCACACAAATCACAGACGTAATTATTACACATGTATTGACAGTTCGTACATGCGTCATGGGCCCATTTCTTACATTTGGTACACATAATCCAGTCTTCTTTAGGGGGCGATTCATATTTTTCCGTGCAGAATATGCAATAATAGTCCACGCCGTCACTTTCCTCGAACACCGTTTTCAAATTTCTAACGACCGCTGTATTGTTGACTGATGGTGGGTTCGTTGTACTTCTTCGTTGTTGAATATTTTTATTTTTCTTTGCAGTTTGCCGTTTTTGTTTTTCCTCTAATTGATGTCTTATGGGAATGCTGGATAAAATTTGAGAATGTTTTCTTTTTCTTCGTTGTGAAGTTTCTATTTTAGGAATGATCGGCACGTTGGCTATGTCAGAGAGGAGCACAGGAGTTAACGGAGCAAGAAAAGTGTGTATGGTTAAATCGGTTTGATGTTCATGATTATGGTTGTGTGATGTTGTCGGTTGATCGTCCACAGGAATTGTTTTCTCAGCTGTAGTAGTAGTAGTAGTAGTATCACGAACGGAAGTAGTATGTGGACTGTCATGACTGTCAGCAGTGTTAAATTTATCAATAAAAGGCATATTTGCGAAGCATTCGTTAAACTTGTCCGTATCGATGGGATGAATTCCAGCCACTCTAAAACCATTGATCGCTTTGCTTATGTTGGCTGTCTTGTTGTACGCATTAGTAAACAGCTCGGCCACTTTGTATTGGGTGATCCGTTTGCCAGGATTGTTAACCATGTAGAGCTCACACTGTCGATTGTATGCACATTTCAGTGCACTGAAAAAAGTTAAGTCCAGCGGTTGCATTTTATGTGATACATGAGGCGGTAAGGAAAGAACATGAAGGTTGTGTTCTCGAAAAAGCTCCGCTATGCCCCCAAGCTAATGTGACTTTCATGATTATCTAGTACTAGCTGACCCACGCAACTCCGTCTGCGTCACATAAGGGTGGGAGAAGGTTAAGAGTGGGGAACCTATGGCACAATTCTAAAGGAGTTAAAACTTGCTTTGTTTTATCCACAAATCACTTAAGAACCATTGAAGAGATAAAATTTGGTACCTATAATGCTAATTTAAAACCACGCGGACGAAACCAAGAAAAACATTGTATGTCTGTAATGGGCAATATTTATTGATTAATTTGAAGATTTTTTTTCTACTTTAACAGTATAACATGAGCTATCTTAGGTACACCGTACATCACACTATGATCAGTAAGAGTGGAACTATAGTAGAAAATGTCACGGAAACGGGAATAATAAAGGAACGCTGCATAACACTACTGGGGTGTTTTATTGATAAAATTTACGTATGTAAACTTAAAATATAATGAAGAAAAAAGAATATATGAAACTTAAACAAAGAGTAACGTAAAAAATATTTAAATGTTATTTGATTATTGCAACGCTTGTAACCGTTGTAACAAATAATATATTTTAAACTTGTACTTCTGTATCTGATATAATATATTGCAAGGAGCTGAATGCCTGAATGTCTAATGATCTATGAATCAGCTCAGTACTGACTCCTGAAAAATAGTTAGATGGACACAAATATTGAGAAGGAAAAGCGCAAGCATTCACTTAGAAGGCCTAACATATTTTAAAGAGTGGGGAGTTTTGAAAAGAAAAGTTGAAATTTTAATTGTTGATTTTTTAAATGTAATTTAACACGCTAAATTCTAAATATGTATTCGAAAATTAACAATGAAAGAAATTTCAACGTTTCAAAATTTTTCATTATTTTTCGGATGTTAAATAAAAAATCATATCTTCAAGTGAAAATAGTAATTTTTATTTTAATCCTAAAGAGAAAATGTGTTAAAACGCTATTTCACGAACTTTAAAGATCTATTTCACGACCTTTTTTTTAACACACGGTTCCCGCAGGAGACAATTATCATGGTATCCTTTGAGCACCGTGCATTATTCTGGCATACGAAATAATCTATATTATTATCTGATCATTATCCCTCAACTATCATATTGCAAAAAATCATGTCTATCTTTTACTCTGTGAAAAACAAAAACATATCTATCCCACGGGAGTAGAAGATTTTTCCTGGATAAAAAAGAGATCAAGCTTTCCTGAGGAAAATTCGTTAAAACTCTTATTCATGAACTTTTAGAAAACTTCTTTGAAATACTCAGTTCCTGAAGGATTCTATTTTTATCCTATCCTACGGGAACCGTACAATATTCTAACATAAAAAGTAGCCCATATCGGCTCGTCCTCGGTAGGTTTAACAAAATTAATGAAGTGCTGTAGGTAATCAACGAATATGAACTCATTTATCCAACCAGAATCAGAAACCGTGCCAATCATATCGTTATTAACGCCATTCAGCAACAGGTCACACATACGTCTTCTTTTGAAGATAAACATTAGAGGTACATAAATACCGTTTGCACTTATCGCACAAACAACGGTAGTGGTGATACCGCGCTCAGCGCTTGTCGCTTTTCCAACTTGCTTCAAACCTTTTGGCGCCAATATTTTCGAATTCCGTTGAACAGTATTGATACCGGTTTCATCAATGTTGAATATACGGTGACTAGGAAAATTGTATTTGCGTTGGAGGGCTTCTAGTTGATCGAAAAACAATTTAATTTCGGTGGCATTGAACGCTTGAATTCGGTTAAGTGACGTTGCTTCTGGAGTTCGTAGACTGATGGAGGGATGTCGAGACATGAATAAATAGTACCTGCAGTCTTTACCAGCTATCTGAGATTCTTGGTTAAATTTATGGCTCAATTTGTTGGCTTCAGCAAATGTAAAGGCAATCTTTCGTAGCGATCTAGGTGTGATGCCGTAAAAAGACTCGCAACAATCGAGGATGTATTTTTCCAATTGATTTTCGTGACTATGATTGAAGACAGGGTGTCGTCCTTTTTTCGGTTTCTTAAATTCTTCTAGATGCACTTGTCGAAATAATGTTGATTTTGGTACTCCGTATTTGGTTGCTGCTTTGCTTAAAGAAAGTCGTCGACATCTCACATCATGTCTCGCGCGTTGGAGATTTTCAATTGTGTACCGCGGTGTTGTTTTTCTTGTGTAATTTCTGGGCATCTAAAGAGAGAAATTTTTTTTTCCGTAGAACAATCATAATTATTGGAAACAACAGCACAAAATAAAATTGATCCAAACAAATTGATCAAACAAAACAACAACAACAACAACAACAAGTCAACAAAACGAAACGTTGCATCAGAGTTTAAAATAAGAAAATTCTTCGAAAAAATTGTAAAATAATTAATTTCTTACATATTAATAAGAAACGTCCACATTTACAACGCGAAAATCGTTCCAAATTACCCGATTTAGGCAATTCATATTAAAATGCTCGATACTTAAATTATTTTCTTCATTTAACTTAAATAGCCACATAAAACTAATAAATGAATTGTAAATGAAAGATAATAACAAAAAAATACGCACTAAAGGTCAAGAAATACGTTTTTCAAAGATGCTTACATACGGCAAAAATAAAGCACACACTTGTCAATTCAAACACTAATACAATTTTTTTTAAATAAAGAAGTAATTAAAATTTAACTGTTTTTAATTAGCCGATGTTCTCAAATACCCAACTTTCCCCTACATGATATTTCCGTAAAGTGTTTAATGAATGCGTTGGCTATTTCCAAGGGATTTGTGATTATTGAGTCATTGTTTTCAAGAGAAGTGGTTGGTGAGAAAAATTTGTTTCTAAGCTTATTTATTTTTTCCCAAATACAGCAAGTGGGAGTTGAGGAGTTTATGGAGTCGAGAAATTTTTCCCAGCTTTCTTGTTTCTTAGTTCTTATTAAGATTCTTGTTTCTGCTCTCTGTTTTTTGAATTCTATGAAGTTTTCTAAAGTTTGTTGGCGTTGGTATTTTCTAAGTGCTTTTTTCCGACTTAAAATGGATTGTTTGACTTCGGTTGACCACCAAGGGACCGCTTTTTTTGATGGGTTGGGTGAAGAGCGTGGAATTGTTTTGAATGCTGCCGCGAGGATAATTTTGGTAAATTGATCGATAGTGTCGTTGGTATTGTTTTTTGTTACATCATTTGAGGACATTTTGGTTAGATCGTAAAATTCGTCCCATTTTGCTCTGCTGGTGATCCAGCGTGGGTGTTTTGTTACCGGTTTATGTATCAACGGTAGCTCTAGGATTATTAGGAAATGATCGCTTGCGCAAAGATCATTGTGTGTATTCCAGGTTAAAAAAGGGGCTATTTCTGGACTACAGAGAGTAAGGTCAATAGATGAGAATTTACCATTAGAAAAGGTCAGGTGCGTTTTCAGGGTGTTTTCGATTATCTTCCCAGCTTTGTTCGTTTGGTATGATCCCCATGATTGGCTATGAGCATTGAAATCACCAGTGATGATGTATGGTTTAGGGAGTTGGGAAATGATGTTTTGAAGGTCGTTTCTGTTTTGAACGCCTTTTGGGAAATATATGTTGCATACTGTGAGCTTGTAATTCATGGAATATTTGATGGTTACCGCTATTGTTTGTAATGGTGAATTAATGTTTAATTCAGTTGAGTCAAATTTTTCGTCAGTTAAGATCATGACTCCTCCAGAAGCTGTTAATCCTTCCGTGTAGTCTTTCCTGAATACCTTGTATCCCCCTAAGCCAGCCTTATGGTCTGGTCGAAGATGAGTTTCCTGGAGGCATATGGTTATTGGTTTGAATTTGTATGTGAGCTGTTTGGTTTCCTCAATATGCTTATAGTATCCATTGCACTAGGTGGTGGATTGAAGCCTGAGGTTGATTTGACATAAGTTTTCTTCTTCGGAGGCACCACTAGACGAGATGTGTGGTTCCCCGTCCAGGTAAGTGGCTTCTAACTCTTTCGTGATTTTCTTTGTTAGACGACTAATTCTATACTTGGCACTTCTATCTACCTTGCCGTGGATGGATCGCAGAGTGTCGATGAGATCTAATGGATCTGCTGGGGATTTTTTAATTAATGGTAGGATGATGTCTTCCTCGGAGGCTTTGTCGAGGAGTTCAGTTAATTTATCTGTTTTTATTTTACTGATCTTATCAATAATTTCTTTGAGGGGTTCCAGGACTTTTTTGAAGGAATATTTTTTATTGGTGGTCAGTTTTTTGCTCGGGCCCAACTCGTCGTCATTCGGTCCATTGTTTATTTACTGTTTAAGTTTTTTTTAAGTATAATACTCCTATAATATAATATGCAAATAGACGTAATATTGCTTTTGCATACGCATTTTCTTAACGTTACAAAATATTAAGTTGCCTATGTAACGTTAAGTAAAAAAATATATTTAGTTCAGCTATTCGTTACTAGATAACGCTGTTTCCAGTAGTCAAGTCAGTCAGGTAGGTATTTTTGATAAATTTTTCGTGAATTTTTCTATGAAATTATTTCTTTAATTAAATAACTACACGTTTTAAATATATTAATTTTAATCCGTAAAGGCCGTAGGGGTATAAATATGGTGAATTTGCCCCCAGAAGATATTTTAACGATACTTGATGGATTTCTAAGTATTAATGAAATAATAAGACCCTGACAATTTTAGATCCCTAACGCAATTGATTAAAAAAAAAGCAAAATATGTAAAAATTTGAAAATATTTTTTTTTTCAAAAACGGATCGGATGAATTGATTGGTGTAAATTTTGATTTAAATAGTTAATGAAATTATAGAATTTATACGATGACGTAATTTTAAGGTGCACAAAAAGTCTCTCGAATTTCGTTCAAACTTTGCATAAATTATCTTTCCACCTTAACAATAAGGATGCACTGAAAAAATTTGGGTTTTTTAATAATAATTTTGTCATCAATAGACAGATGATTAACATATGAGAGCCCATTGAATTTATAATAGAATATTAATATGATGACGTAGGTAATTTCACGGTGCACAAAAAGTCTCTGGGATTTCGTTCAAATTTTGCATAAATGATACTTAGACCTCTACAATAAGGACGCACTGAAAAAATTTGCGTTTTTTATCAATAATTATTTCATCTAAAGACAGCCGATTTTCTTTGTATCTTAAAGCAAACTTTATTTAAATGTAAAAATTGACTATAAAAAAACTGTTAACATTTAAACATTATATGAAATAATTCGACATATTTTTAGTAATAAATTACATTAGTATATATAACACTTAAAATATCTTGTGAGAAATGAAAATTATTTTTTCGTTAAACTATCACAAATTTCATTCAACTCTCGCCACTCCTTGTTCTTTTGTTCGAGTGCACTTTCGAGCCTCTGATATTTAATCTCAGCCTGCCGTAACCGGATTTTCAATAGATCCACTTGTGCAGTTCCATCAGCCTCCGCCTTAGCTATTGCCTTATTTACTCTACAACAACAACAAAAAATTGAATTTTTCTACTTTTAAATAATACTTTTATAATTGTACGTTTCAAGCTCGCCAAAAAGTCGTTTTAATTCAACATCATCCTTGAGCTTTTCCAAGTGCACAGTACGTTCTTGAAGCAGGGCTTTTAAATCATTTTCATGAGCTTTCCGTTCGAAAATTTCCTTTTTAATTTTCTCATATTTTCTAAAAAAAAATAATTTTCAATTAGTTTATATATCAAATCAAGGAATAGATCGATTTTTTAACGTACGAAAGATAGTGTGAGTAGGCTGCCCGACAACCGTCCACATCGTCTTGAATCGCTTGGTTTTCTTGTTTGTAATTAGTATTTTCACGATCTAAGGCAGCCGCTTCCATGGCCAAGTCCTCAGCTATTTTCCTGAAAGTTACTTGAAATTAGTTCAAGTTTTTGGAGATATATTTTGTTATTTCCCGGGCGCCAACATTTGACAACAGATCCAGGAATCGAACCCAGAGTCACTTGTCGCATGAAGCGGAACGAGCAATTGCTCTAACCAAACAGCACCAATAGGTGGTCGTACTCGAAAAATTGTATTCGTCATTTTCGATTTATTTTAGCCTGATCTAAATAAGCCCATCGTATAAACTTGGCGCCCGGGAAGGAACAATTTTGCCAAGTTTTTAAACGCGCTTTTTATACATACATTTTCTTTTCCATTTCCTCGGTGACAATGAAAGGTTTGACCGGGCTCTTTTGTCGTTTCTTTGGTGGCACCGTTCCGTGTAGTTTATGCAAATTTTGAACTTCGTCCTCGATTTGAGAAACTAAGCGTTCCTGTTCGCTCGGGTCGTTGGTTGCTTTGATGCTGAGAGCCAATGATGAGATACGATTGAAAATTTGATTGTCTGTTAGTAGTTGGCGATCGAGTGGTTTTGGTGTTCCTTTTGGACTTCCTTTGGGAACGGATTGCATTGAACTTTCTTCTAGCTTTTGAGGCAATTCTACCAAGTTGTCCCTTTCAGGGACTTTGGGTAAACTTTTGAACGGTGATAAACTCGTAGTTGAATTTCTTTCAACCACACAATGCATTATTGGATCGAACTCTAATAATACAGATTCTCGAGGCTTGAATGTCGATTCCTGAGATATGGAAAAGGGAACGGTTTGCGTCTTAAGGAATTCTATTTAAAAAAAAAAATTAATATAAGCACATTAAATTTAAAAAAAAAAAAACTGATAAAATACCTTCAGCTGAATTGAATTGTTCATCTTCAATCATTGGAGCTGGAATTTTAAAGTCGTCCAATATTTCAGGACCAGGAATCGTTTTAATTTCGGCGGCTAATTCTTCCATTTCAAACTGAATCTGAGTGAATGATTTTTCTTGTTCCACTTCTTCGTTGTTCATCTCAAGGCTGACTCGATCAAGAACATTTTCGACAACACTGGTCGCAATTGTTTTAACGTCTTTTAAGAAACTATCGGTTTTTAGGGATTTTTGATTTGGGATGTTTTGATTGTTTTCTTTGTTGCATAGATTTAAAGTTTGAATTTTTTTCAGGTCGTTCATTGTTGTGTTGGATTGGTTCGTATTGGAGGTTAATACGTTGTTAAGATTTTCTTCGGTTGGATTTAGGATTTTGGTCGAGTTTAAGTCTGCTGAATTTGAACTTAGTTCATGTTTTATTTTAAGAATTTCTTGGGTGTTTTGGTTCGGGATTGGTTCGGGGTTTTTGTGAAATTTTTCTGGAAGATATTCGGGTTTTTCGACGTGAATTTCATCGAAATTTTCAGGAACTTGATGATCCACTTTATTATCGGTCGTTTTTAAGTCTACGTCTTGGATGTCAAATGAAATTGGTTCATTGGAGTCGAAATTTTGAGAACCAATGATTTTTGTTGCGTTTACATTTGATATTTCAAGTGAATTTTTTTCGTTTACTCCTGGAGGAAAATCCAAAATTTCGGTAATATTTTCTTCGAGCAAAGTAACCTCAAATTTATGGTCCATAAATAGACCAGCATTATTTTGAGAATCATTAAGAGTTTTGGTCGAATTCAAATTTGAAATTTCCAGTAAATTTTCTTCTTTTGCCCCGTTGTTCTGGGTTACGTTTTCCACATTGACCTTATCAAAATGTTCACGCTCTATTTGATCAGTACTTGAAGAAATATTTTTTGCTACGTTTTGGGCATCTTCAACAAGTAGTTTAGTTTGGCCGAAATTTTCTTCGATCAACTGAATTTCAATTTTATGACCAATCGAAACATCATTTGGAGGAAAATTAAGCATTTTGGTTGGGTTTAGGTTTGAAATTTCAAGTAAATTTTCTTCTTTTACTTCATTAAGCCTCAAGTTATCAGCCTCAATTTTTGGCTCGACCAAACCGACATTTTTGTCCTGTATTAAATTGACGACCAATTCACGAGAATTTTCAAGAATTGTTTTAGAATTTTCAGGAACTTCAAGCTCCCCTATATTAGTACTTAAAGAAATTTTTTTCATTTCTTCTAAATGGACATCTTCAACAGTCGAAATTGATTCTAAATTTTCCAGGAAAGCTGAGGGTGCTTCTTTGGACGATCCATTCCCGATGAAATCGGCGCTTTTTTCACACACCCCCGCCTGTGTTGTGTCATCCGTTAAATCGGCCAGGACATTCAACTTTCCATCATTCAAAAAATTCCCAAAACTTGTATCCTCCGCCACCACCATTTTAGGAATTTGTGTGAGATTTTCAAAAATGACCGACTCGGAAAAAGTTTTCGCCAACAAATCAACGTTTTGGATGCCCGTGCTTTCGAAAATGTTAAAATTTTTTTGCAGATTATCACCAAAACTTTTATCATTCAAACCAATCGATTCGTTCGGTTTTTCGGTGGTATCCTCGTGTGAAATTGGTGTAACATTTTCCAGTGCAGATCTTTCGAAAATATTAACAACTTTCGGTGTATTATCCAGTGGTTGGGTCGTTCCAAGACTGGTTTCCATGATCTGAGCATTGTTTAAAACTTGGTCCACCGATGCACTGATTTCATTGGAAAAGCTCGACATTTTATCGCAATTATCTTTGGAGATTTGCGTGAAATTTTCACTCATCTCAAACTGGCCAGAATTATAAAACTTAGTGCTATGAATCGGCGAATCAAAACTTTCTGGTTTTTCACTGATTTCATGACCGATTTGGGACAGGTTATTATCGATCAAAACGGTACTATGCATCGCAATACTATCCAAATAGGGGATGGCATCATGAAATTTTTCAATCGGTTCGATTGATTTGTTACTTAAACTTTCTTCTTTTGATAAATCGACCAAAACATCCAATTTACCGTGATTTAAACAGTTTTCGAGCGTTGACTCGTTGGTGGATTTTCCGGAAAAATACGTGGAATTCGATGGAGTTTGAGGACTGTTCTCAGTCTCGCTGGGAAATGGAATTGTATCGTGAAATGTATCGAGTGATTCCATCGAATGATTTATATTTTGAGTCCATTTAATGACAAACTCGTCCAGACTTGTGTCCGTTTGGGAATTATCCAAATTGGAGTTTTCTTCAGTTAGAGAATCAACGTGTTGTTGCACTAATGGTGAATCTTGGAAAAAAATTATAGAAAATGGTTGATATGAAATACTAGCATAAATACCAATTTGAAAAAATAGTTTTAAATTAAGAAGCAAATTGCGTGACACACCGTGTGGTCACATCTTTCGATGAAAAGAAAATTGAAAAAATTTTAACTTAAATTTTAATGCTTTTAGCCTTTGAAAGTGGTAAAAAGTGAAAAAAATTATAGTAGGATTAAACTCATTGGAAAAGGAAGAGAATATAACAAAAATGAAAGCAAAAATAAATTACGGTCGATCTGAGGTGGGAAAGTGAAAAAGTGGGTTGTTTTAAGGGTAGATCCGGTTTATCTCGATTTCCGACAAAACTACAAGTCCTATAGAAAAAATTTAAAAGGCAAAGTTGTAGAAAATAAGAAGATCTACAACTTTTGTACTGACACTTTTTTCACGTAACCTCAAAATGTATGTGAAAAATTTCAATAACCAAGTTTCTGGTTTTTAATTTTTAACTTTTACCAAAAAAAACAAAAATTTTACACGAAATTTGGTGAAAACTTGACTTTTATCCCAATCACACATTAATTTTGTGACGTAAGAATTTTTGATTGAAAATTAGGGTGCTTTTTCAATATTAAGTCAAAACAAGGTGAAAAAATTAATATTTTAAATCAAAAAAATTACTGTGTATGTTTGGAACATTAAGAGGGTAATTTTTACCAAATTTCATGAAAAAATTTTTTTTTGTAAAAGATAAAAAAACCAATTACTTGGTTATTGGAATTTTTCACATAAATTTTAAGGTTAATTTAAAATAGTAATTTTTTCACCTTATTATGACTTAATATTGAAAAAGCACCCTAATTTTTAATCGAAAATTATCGCGTCAAAACATTTGATTTTTTTTAAAAGTCGGCGAGCTTTATGTTCGTTGATACCTCTACTTTCTGATGGTGCAAAAAATACGTACATAACAATGTTAAATGTTCTCAAAAGATGCAATAATTAAGATGTAAATTTTAATTATTGCATTTTTTGAGAACATTTAACATTGTTATGTACATATTTTTTGCACCATCGGAAAGTAGAGGTATCAACAAACAAAAAGCTTATCAACTTATTATAAAAATCAGATTTTTTGACGTGAGAATTTTTGATTGATAATTAGAGTGCTTCTTCGAAATTAAGTCATTAGGTGAAAAAATTATTATTTTAAATAAAAAAAATATATATATAGGTAGTGTGTTTGGGAAATTAAAAGGTATATTATCACAAAATTTCGTGCAAAAATTTTTTTTTTGTAAAAGATAAAAATTAAAAACCAAAAACTTGGTAATTTGAATTTTTTACATAAATTTTGAGGTTATGTGAAAAAAGTGTTAGCACAAAAGTTGTAGATCTTCTTATTACCTACAACTTTGCCATTTAACTTTTTTTCATAGGACTTTTGTCTGAAATCGAGATAAACCGTTTCTACCCTTAAACCGCTCCCCCTTTTCCACTTTCAATTTTTTTGCTTTTCTACACCTTTTAAAGTTGAAAATTTTTAATTTTTTGTATAATTTTGTAAGTACATAGTTATACTTTAACTTTAACAAATCAACAATGAGACCACACGGTGTGTCACATTTTTTTTTTCAAATTTTGACTTAATTAAATATTTGTAAAAATAATAATTTCGACAACAACTACTGACAGTGAACATTTGCCTAAATTATTTTTATTCAGTACCAAAACGACCCCCCAAATTGTAAACAAAAAATGAAGGGTGTGAGAGGAGGACGACTTTTTCCAAGCATATACTCTGCTAGCATTTCATAAAAATTCAATCTTATAGAGCTACCTAGGAAAGGTATAGTGCATTTAACAACCATATGCAACGCTATACTAAAAACCAAATACTTTCCCACTCAATGGAAATTGACAAAATAATTCTAATTTCAAACCCAGATAAACCTAAAGACAAATTTAAAATAAGCCTACTAAGCCTACATGAGCAAAATATTCGAAAACAGAGTCCTTAGACAGAAAGAAGGTTGAGAGAGCCAGATCGCACGAATACACGTGCTGCCCTCTACTCCGACTAGGAA
The DNA here is from genome assembly GCA_958496155.1 of Sisyra nigra. Lineage (NCBI taxonomy): Eukaryota > Metazoa > Arthropoda > Insecta > Neuroptera > Sisyridae > Sisyra > Sisyra nigra. The sequence continues at coordinate 3,271,425 of OY292315.1, forward strand.
ATTTGAAACTACTCCATAGAGACGTTTTTGCACATTTCTGCATTGTTCTACATTCGGAACACCTCAAACACTAAAACTTCAACCGTTTCTCTATGGATTTAGGCGTCCCGAGTGTAGAACAGTGGAGAAATGTGCAAACAAGTTACTAATAGCTGGGGAGCCCAAGCGGGGATTTACTAAAGCGCGGCAGATTAATATACAGGGTGATGCCTTGTACCCAGTTAAGTACTTCCGCCAAATATTAGCCCCATATATATGGCCGCCCGTCAAGAATAAAGGATCAGATTAGTAAAAAAAATTGATCATCTGATTTTCTCGAGCGCGTCAGATTAAGATAGGGTGAGTTAGTTACATGCTAAAAGGTGTATATTCCACTAATCTGACAATTTGAGAGTGACGTAAAAAAGGGGGAGGGGTACAAAGTTGTAAAAAAAAACGTCATCTCGACATTCTCGAGTGTGGCTAAATTTTATTTTATTTTGAAGGGAATAAATCAAGGATTACGAAAAATATATACTCTGACGATTTCCACATGTCGGAGTAACAAAAAATCATCGATAAAGTTTAATGCGTGCAGCGGCGTGATGCATATATTCGAATTTTCCCAGGAAAAAGTTTCAAATAAAAGTTGTAGCCATCAATGAGTCTAAGAATCATAGTAAGTTTAAAGAAAATCGTTGGAGCCGTTTTCAAAAAAAATTGAAAAAGCTCAAAAACACCTAGAATATAGTAGCGCTTTTGGTTCACCGATTTCAACCAAAAGCTTCGCGGCACAACTAGTTATAATATGGAGGCTAGATACCAAGTTTGGTGAAATTCGGATAAAGCTTTCGATACGATATGGCTGTCACACACGTCTGTGCTTGTCAAGCTGTTGGTTTATGAGCTTTTTTCACTTCTTTCGAAAACTGCTCCAACGATTTTCTTTAAACTTACTATAGTTCTTAGACTCATTATTGGCTACAACTTTTACTTGAAACTTTTTCCTGAGAAAATATAGGCTGTATGCGTATCAGTGGCGTGCGGTCCATACATGCTGTAGATGCGGCGCATGCCTTTGAATTGTAAGACGATTTTAAAAATTGATTATTTTTTTATGATTTATTCATTTAATTTTTAATTTACGTAATTGCATTTGTAAAATCATTCTAAAAATGATATATTTTTATCATTTATAAGTTTTTTAATTTACGTAACTATGAAAGGTATCGCTCATAAAATTGGCATAGTTTACCAAATCAAATGAATGGGCAAAAGCCGAATGAATGCGTTGGCTTGGATTGTTTGCTTCGAATTGGTCGCGCATGCGCACTAGTGCAATCGAATACTATCTCTCTCGGCGTTTAACATAGCCGATTAACGGTGTGCAGATGCGTTTGCCGTTTTGAATCTAAACAGTGAATTTAATTGTTACTGATACTTTTCGTGAGTTATTTTGAATTATTGACCCAAAGGCCATACAAATGTTCTGTTCTTTAGGATAAGAACGATTTTCGTGGTTTTTAAATACATTATATGATGCGATTGTTGATGTTTTTTGTAAAAAGGAGCGTCGAATAAGGCTAATTTAAAAAAATACTTATTACACCACGTTTCTCAAATAAAAAAAATAAATTTTAAAAATTGTGGTTCTTATACCCCCCCCCCCACTTCTAACCGCATGCCTTGTTTCAAAAGTCACCGCATGCCACTGATGCGTATATACAAAAAAAAATTTTTGAATTATTTTCAGATGAGGTGAATCCCTCCTGATAATCGTCAGATTATGAGACAGCATGTCTAAGGCTTAAAGATGGACCATATATATCTTAATTTGACGCGCTTGATTATTTCAAAATGGCGATTTTTTTTGCACATTCTAATAATGGCAGCGCGTTTGTGTCACATTCAAATCGTCAGAGGTTTGTCTTAGGTTCACTTAACATCCCCTTAGAAAATTTGACGCGCTCGATTAAATTTTTTTTTTCTTAATTTTCAACCCTTACGTAACAATCAGATTAACATATGTACATTTTTTTAAAATACGTAGGACATGGATGCTCTCAATATCTGATGTGCTCGAGTATGTCCCCATGTAACAGTTTTTTTTTTACATTTTTGAAAATCTATAGCCGCCCCCCCCCCCGCTGAAAAGGTATATATTATGTGACATTTTTTTCTTTTTATCATCTAAGCTTCGCAACCCAATAGGTCTCGATAACGCTTGAGTAAATCCCGATTTAGCATCATGGACTCCCCTACTATAAAGAATAGTTCCAAATTTCGCACCACGTCCACTTCACTCTTCTTCCATTTCTTGCACCACTATTCTGTAGTTGACCAATAGGTTTCAGTAGACATCACTAGGATGTGAATAACACATTGGAATCATTGTCAAGGGGCAGATTGCAAAAAAAATTTGTTATAAAAGAATTTGTTATAAAAAAATTAATCTTATCTTTAAGGTAGTCTAGTAAGGTAGTTTCACTACCCATAAAATGTTTAATCTACGCTCTAGGAGAGGACGAAGAAAAATTCTTCGGAAGTAATTCAAAATGATTTGTAATATAAAAAAATTATAAAAAAAATGAAAAACCGACTTCAAAATAAATAATAAATCTTAAACAAAAATGCACTAAAAAGTAACAAAATAATTGGTATCCTTCCAGTGTCTACAACTTAAAAATGATTAGGATGATATGTTGTACAACTATTGTTATTTTTGGAGTTGGTGTCAGCCAAGGAAATAAATATTAATGTTAATTTCTAAAAAGGTTTAGTAGTTGGTTATTGGTATTTTTTCGTTTAAAGGTCGCTAGATATTGTCACAGTAGTATTACACTGCATAAAAGTTCATTTGAAAAATAAATTTCATATAGTATTCCCGTTAATTGCTTAGTACCAATATAGCCGTATTTCCTTTGCTGACACCAACTCCAAAAATAACAATAGTTGTACATTATCTCATCCTAATAATTTGTAAGTTGTAGATACTGCAAGGATACGCCATTATTTTGTTATTTTTTAGTGCATTTTGTATTGATTTTGAGGTCGGTTTTTTATTTTTTTTTTTTATAATTTTTATTTATTTCTTGATTTTTAGTGATCTGAAGTTTGATAACTGATTTTATTTTCTTGAATATGGGTAAATCTACTAAACGCGCTGCTCATATGAGGAAGCACCGTTAAATTTTAAAAGTTACTACATCATCCCTTTTTGCCCTTAAGGGTTGAAATTTTTTGCTTTGAAATTTAATGATAGAACACAGTGGATTACTATTTCCAACAAAAAAAAAATTATCAAAATTCGATGATTCAGTTAAATGTCACTATTTCATCCCTTATTTTCATCCTTAGAGGGTGGATATTTTTCTTCAACTTGAAATGTGAATACTTTAAAGGTACGATGTACGTAATAGAAACAAAATTATCGAAATCGGATTAGCAAGGAATAATTTATTATTTCATCCCTATTTTTTAACCCCTTATGAGTGGAGTTTCTTTTATAAATAATGGGTATGAGATTACTTTAAAATTATGTACTATCAATAAAAAAAGAATTATCAAAATCGAGCTATCCAATAAGAAGTTAGTATTTCATCCCTTAGTTTTCAACCCCTTAAAAGTGAACGATTTCCTTCAAATTAAAATGGGACTATTCGGGAAGCAGCAGCTTTCAAATAAAAAAAGAATCATCAAAATGCTGAGGTAACAAGCATAAAAAAAATACAGTCGAATTGAGAACCTGCTCCTTTTTTTGAAGTCGGTTAAAAATTAAAAAGACTTACTTGCAGGAGAGAAAATTTTCATTCGTTTCAATAAATTTGTGATGTAAGTGACGGGAGTATTAACATCCATTTTAGGTTTTATTTCGATTTCATTAGGTGGAGTTTTAGCTAAAAAGAAAATATCAAATACTTAAATCAAAAATACGGACTAATTCAGAAATGTTTACAAATTACCTTGATTAAAATCAGGAAACGTAGTATTGATGGACTCGGCGGACTCGGCAATTACCGTTTCATCCATGGAAACATTTTCGTTGGCACTCAAAAAAGAATCCAACTCCTCACCAGTTCTTCTTTGTTCCAACGAGAAATCGTCGTTTTGTTTCGAATTTTCCATGACTCGAGTCTGTGAATGAACACATTAAATATATAAATACTGACATTAAATCAACAAATACAACACAAACTGTTCCACTTGGCACCGAGCCCAGACAAGATTTTATTTTCGGTCAAAAACGTCATTACCTATCGCTTATTTATATTAATATATTAAATATTGAAGAATAATTTTTGAAAATTTACAAATTCTTTTACATCAATCAACATGTTTATGAAGAAATTGTTGAGTTGATTGCAAGTTCAGTCGTGAACTATAGGAACTTAAAGGAAATTTATTTTTCTGAAAACTTGTTGGGATGTCAATGCCAAGTTCAACGTCTTCAAAGTGTAAGACGACCGTAAATAATCTCAAAAATAGAAACATTTTTAGATAATTACGTCTTCCTTCCTTTAGGAAAAAAAAAAATACAGATATATGGTACAGTCAAAAATGAAGATATTTTTAGAAAGAGTTCAAGCAAAAAAATAACGAGACATGTTATTTCATGTCTAATACAAGCCTATTTTCATGCCTTAAATAATATCATATTTAATACTTTTTTTTTTAATTATTAATATGTGATACTTACTTAATGTAATTAAAAAATATTGATTACAAATTATTACAAACTTATTAAAAACTTTTTTTTGACATTCACCACATTAACGATCAAGTTAAAATAACGAATGCAGAACAACTTGTGGCTGTTTCAGATTTGAATTGAATACAAACGACCAATCAAAATTAGTTCCCCCACACATATCGTATACTCCGACCGTTTTTTACAATACAATACATTTTTGTGGTGTTTCTATTACTATCCCACAACTAAAAACACTGTACTTAGAAAAAACCCTGTGTATTGTAACGAGTTGTATTGTACAATCATGTTTTGAAAAGACTCAAATGGTTATTTTAATATAGATGCGTCGAAAAGTCACCGAATTTTATCTCTGTCGGGTCTTACGCAGATTTAAACAAGCCAACAAAAGATAGGTATATGAGATTTTAAAACCGTTTACCGCGAGATTTTAAAAGTATAAATTTTTAAACAAACATGGAAATTTTAAAATAAATTGCAGTTATTGTTTAAATCTAAGTAAATTTATTTAAAAAAATATTGATCCAATATTTTAACAACAAAATTTTGTTGGATTTAACACTAAAAAATTGTTGCAAGAAATATTTGTACTCATAAACTAATTCAAATTGTTTGGAAATCCATTTATTTTTAATTTATAGAAAATTTTGTGTGATTCTTATTTAATTTACATATTTATTGAAAAGTTCTCTTTTAAACATTAATGTAAATTATATGACAATAAATTATTAAGATGTTATCTTCATGTTTAGGGTGTGATATTTTTTATGTTAGACATGATGGACATGAGATTTTATGAATTTTTTTCCCATTATATATTTACTTGTATGAGCTGAAATTTAGTGAAATTAATCTACAAACAATTCTTAGTATTTTTATGGAAGCCCGATAAGTCATATAGTTTATAAGTAAATCGTACTTAATAATGTTTCGGCCCCTAACCTAAATTAATGGATGTTGACATTTCTTTTTTTGCTTCGATGAGATCAATCTTAAGACCAAAATTTTAGATCTCTAATCAATAAGATTAGTTAAGGTTTCAAAAGTTTTAATCGTTGTCAAGAAATTCTTGTTTCTTGGTGTTTTATGTATAGTCTTCATGATTGTGGACTACTTGGTGAATCAATATTTGCTGAAGATGCTTTCCAAAAATTAGCATTAGTTGCATGGTTTTGATATTCCCATAACTTGAATTTCTATATAATAAGTAAAAACTACAAGTCTTCAACTTGTTAAAACCTCGTACTATATAAATAAACTTATAAAAAATATCTGCTGCGAGGCGTCACAGTACTTTCTTTTACATTCATTTATGAAACTCACTGTTGGTTACTATAAGTACTTTATAACTACACAATATACATATAAACAGAACTATTGTATATATGCATACAGCCTATATATACATATGGATATACGAATTCCCAACCTTCACCCCAGAACCGCTCTTATTCGAATTTTCCCAGGAAAAAGGTTCGAATAAAAGTTGTAGGCATCAGTGAGTCTAAGAACTGTAGAAAGTTTAAAGAAAATTGTTAGAGTCGTTTTCGAAAAAAATTGAAAAAACTCAAAAACTCCTAGAATAAAGTAGAGCTTCTGGACTCAGTGGGTAACTATAGGGAGGCAGAGCTGACAAATGCCACGGGTTCTACGAGGGTTAGGGCCCCGGTCCGAGAGGCCGCTACTCCAAAAGTAACCTAATATCCTAACAAAATTAAGTAAAAATTTTTTACAGCAGTACTTAAAATCAGCTAAAGTTCAACACAACTAATGATCACGTACATACAAATTCATATAAATTATTAACATTTAAAACGAGGTGGGGGGGTAAATATTATGACTAATTGCGGTTGAGGGGGGTTATCCAATGAAACTGCCACGGGCCTCAGATGATATAGTTACTAGTTATTTAGGTAAATTTGGAAAAACCTTTCGATACGATATGGCTGTCACACACAGACACACTAACACACAGACATGTTTCTAAAAACCACTTTTTTGGACTCAGGGGACCTCAAAACGTGTATTTCCGGTGAAAGCTCGAATTCGAAAAGTCGGCCCAATTACAATACTTCCTTTACTATATAGTATAGTAAAAGAAAGTAATAAGTGGTAATATATCAGGTTCTCTCAATATTGTAATATATTTCGTTGCAACCTAAATGATACATAAAAACAGATATAGAAAAAAAAGAGTACAATAAACCGTGTATGTATATATAATTATAACAACCATCCGTAAATTATTCAAAAAATTTTCTATTTTTATTCGGCCCGAAAAGCGCCGTTCGAATGCTTGGCTCCATTGCTTTCACGATATTATTAAGCCGATCGTCCAACGAGTTGGCAACTTTGACGGTCCGCGTTTTATTGTGCAAAACAATGCCACCGCAACAGTTCTCGGGCAAATAGTTTGTGTCACTGATCAGTTGGACTTTCTTTTTGGCTCGCTCCTCATATTCAGCACTGACCGCGGAAAATTGAGCGGCGACCAAGTCAACGTCCGCTTTGCGCGACTGTACATAGACAATCGGCTCGTAAACTAGCTAAACAAAAGTTTAGTTGATATCCATACATGAACAATATAAATTTATACCACAACAAACGAGCTCTGTTTCGCACAGCAACGCCAATTTGATTGTTGCATGATGGTGTAAAGGCGCGTTACAACTAAAATCGGTCGACGATTTTCAATCGTTTACGGCATAGTGGGGGTAGCGACGCGAGAAGTGAGGCACAAACCCAAAATAATTGATAGAAAATTAACCGAGGTCGACTCGATCAGACTTATTCAACTTGAACGACAAAAAGATTGACTCATGCCGCGTTCATACGTTTAAACTTTAGTTGAACGATGATTTTCAATCTTTTAGACCAAAGCGGGGCAAGCGACGCGAGAAGTGAAGCACAAACGAACAGAATTAAAAGCAAATTGGACTCGATCGGACTCATCAACTTAAACAACGTGTTGTTCAACGAAAGTATTCGGTTCAAACTTTTCGTCGTTCAAATCGATTAGTCTGATCGAGTCGAATTTGTTTTCAATTCTGTTAGTTTGTGCTTCACTTCTCCCATCGCTTACCCCGCTATGGTCTGAAAGATTGAAAATTGTCGTTCAACTAAAGTTTAAACGTGTGAACGCGGCATGAGTCAATCTTTTTGTCGTTCAAGTTGAATAAGTCTGATCGAGTCGACCTCGGTTAATTTTTTATCAATTATTTTGGGTTTGTGTCTCACTTCTCGCGTCGCTACCCCCACTATGGCCTTAACAATTGAAAATTGTCGACCAATTTTATGCCGCGTTCACACGTTTCAACTTTAGTTGAACGACGATTTTCAATTTTTTAGATCGTAGCGGGATAAGCGACGCCAGAAGTAAAGCACAAACGAGCAGAATTGAAAGCAAATTGGACTCGATCAGACTCATCGACTTGAACGACGAAAAGTTTGAACCGTTCAAACTTTCGTTGAACAACACGTCGTTCAAGTCGATGAGTCTGATCGAGTCAAATTTGCCTTCAATTCTGTTGGTTTGTGCTTCACTTCTCCCATTGCTTACCCCGCTACGGTCGAAAAGATTGAAAATCGTCGTTCAACTATTGCCGCATTCACACGTTTCAACTTTAGTTGAACGATGATTTTCAATCTTTTAGACCGTAGCGGCCGGTAAGCGACACGAGAAGTGAAGCACAAACCAATAGATTTGAAAGCAAATTAAACTCGATTAGTCTCATCGACTTGAACGACGTGTTGTTCAACGAAAGTTTGAACGGTTCAAACTTTTTGTCAGTCAAGTCGATGGGTCTGATCGAGTTCAATTTGCTTTCAATTCTGCTCGTTTGTGCTTTACTTCTGGCGTCGCTTATCCCGCTACGATCTCAAAAATTGAAAATCGTCGTTCAACTAAAGTTGAAACGTGTGAATTCGGCAATAGTTGAACGACGATTTTCAATCGTTAAGGCCATAGTGGGGGTAGCGACGCAAGAAGTGAGGAACAAACCGAAAAGAAAATTGACCGGGATCGACTCGATCAGACTTATTCAACTTGAACGACAAGAAGATTGACTCATGCCGCGTTCACACGTTTCAACTTTAGTTGAACGACGATTTTCAATCTTTCAGACCATAGCGGGGTAAGCGACGCGAGAAGTGAAGCACAAACCAACGGAATTGAAAGCAAATTCGACTCGATCAGACTCATCGACTTGAACGACGAAATGTTTGAACCGAATACTTTCGTTGAACAAGACGTTGTGTAAGTTGATGAGTCCGATCGAGTCCAATTTGCTTTCAATTCTGTTCGTTTGTGCTTCACTTCTCGTGTCTTACCCCGCTACGGTCTAAAAGATTGAAAATTGTCGTTCAACTAAAGTTGAAACGTGTGAACGCGCCTTAAGTTAAACAGAGCCTAATTTTTTAACGGTTTCCTGACTGCATTGTTGGCGAAACAGAGCACAAAATCATACCAAAAACAGCCCTTGTAACAATAATCGATTAAGCACAGTTCCATAGTTATCCCTATCGGACGTAATACGTTTCAAACGTTCCCGAGTTATTTCAGTTAAATTATTTATTATATCAAATCGTAACTTTAAAATATGGATACGTGCTATGTTTTCCATTTGTGAAATTTGTCTAAAATACAAGAATTAATTATAAGGAACTTGATTTTTTTATATATTATTTCAAATACATTTTCTTTTGTAGCTCAACCAAATTATGTTTTTTATCGTAGTGATTCATAATGACCAATCGTTCCGTTTGAACAATTCGTCCTTTTTCTATATTAAACTCTTCGTCGCCCTTCGCATTGATTTCTTCCTCTTTCTCGGCGGCTTCTTGTTGTATGAACGCTATCATATGTCGAATCTACATATACATTAAATGCTTGGAAAACACCCAACAGGTGAAAATGTAATCAATCTGATTTTACCTGCGAATGAAAATCGGGTCGTAATGCACTCATTATGTGAATGTGAGGGAAACGGAGTTCGACGAATTGTGTGATTAGTCCGAATTAATTAAGAGCTTTTGCTTGACACATTAAAACCAAATTTAAAATGTAATTTCATTTGTTAATTATTTGGATCTTGTCAAAAATTTTACATTTAAATTTAGATAATTTTCTTTGTTTTTCAAATTACGATTGTTCAACGTCGCATTGCCGACTTCTTTTGAAGTTAATGTTTGAGGCGACATTTTTTTGGTTTATTTAAGGTCGCATTATTAGCGACCGTCGAGTTCGAAAACCCATGAAAAACATCTTAGGCTTTCATTGGGATTCGAACCCAGGATAACTGGCGTATAAGGCAACAATCTAGGCCACCACGCCACTTTAAGTGGCCTATTAAATTGAAGTTATTTAACAAGAGGATGAGAGTGAAACTTGTTCAACATTTAAGTTTTTTTTTTTTTTTTTTTAACCAATATGATGCACCTGAGCTTTGCTCATTTAGCAACTTGTCTATCCGATAAAATTTTGTGATGGGAAACTGCCCAGTGGCTGTTCCCATATAAAATTAAAAAAACGCCCAGCTATATCAAGTCAGCTGGCTTTATTCTCTTGAGCCGTCGAGGAGGGGCAGGCTCATTAAGCACCTTCTGGACTTCAGGATTCGGGTGGAGTCGAAGACGCTGGTGGTGTTTTCTTGCATTTTTCTTAATTTCTTCCTCAACCGTGTTGACATTTAGATCTCTGTGTACGTCAGAGTTCCTTACGTACCAGGGTGCATTGACTATGCTTCTGAGCACTTTATTTTGGAATATCTGGATAGCTTTCTTGTTTGTAGTTTTTGCACAGCCCCAAAGCTGGATGCCGTACGTCCAAATAGGTTTTAAAATCTGTCTATAAAGTAGGACTTTATTGTGTGTGCTCAGTCCTGCATGTCTTCCAAGCAGCCAGTGCATCCTTCTGTAACATTTAAGTAGCATTCCTTTCAGACAGCGGTCGGGGAACCGGGTTAAATTACCCCAAATAGGGTAAACATGACATTTTTGGGAGTAATAAAGACATTTTTTGTCATACCTATTTTATAAACGTGTTACTTTGGTCAAAGACTGTACCCAAATTGTTTTTACATCCAGAAGCCCCAATTTTGAAGTATATTATAAATTTATATTATTATATATAATAAATTTTTTTTAAATTTTCATAAAAGTCGTCGTTCAACTGTACAACTAGCGCTATCTGCAAACAGTGACAAAATAAGGCCATTTTCTGTAACATGGAGTTGTGGGGGGCTGTTTGTCGCGCCTCATCAACTTCGCCTCTACAGTACGAACAGAATGGACTGTTCACCTCAATCTCATTCGGTAGTAGTACTCATTGAACAGGCCATGTCCAATAAGAAACTGGCTGAAGTAGAAATTGGTCTTCGCAAGCTGGCATTCTGTCCATACCGTCAGTACTAGTATAAACTCTGACGTCCACGTTATCGAGCTTTTCCACCGCTCTTGCCATTCTTTCATAGTCTGTTCCTGTATTTGGTTTCTGATGCTACCATCCAAGATACCGACTTTTCGGTGTTGATAGAGCCGTTTTCTTTCGTGCGCCATGAAGTCGATTGGTTGGGTTTTCGCAATGACTAGCATTGTGGATTCTGACACAGTCCGATATGCGCCTTCTCCGTATCGCTCCAGTCCGCTCTTCTCTGTATCGACGCCAGTTTGCACTTATAGGACTCGTGATGTGCAGTTGGTCTGCCCATATTTCCGCCGTGTACAACATTATTGAGTGGATCACGCTCAGGAGTAGCCGTCTATTGCTGTACCTCGGGCCAGAAGTATTGATCAACATTCCTGAGAAGTTAACGACCGTTCTGCCAGCTTTTGCTGCCGTTTTGTGCAAGTGTTCTCGGAACGTAAGCTTCTAATCCAGCTGTACTTCTAAATATCGCAGAGAGTGTTTAGCCTCCACGATAGCATCTTCAATGGTTATCGAGAAGTCTTTGTCAAACCAGCGCTGCCGAGTTAGCACTGCCATTTAAGTCTTGCCTCCCGTTAGTTGCATTCTGTGTCGTTGCAACCAATCGCAAAGCCGTCTTACGAGGTGATCTGTTTTTCGACGAGCATCGTCGGTGCTGTCTGCCCAAATGAGTCCTGTAATATCATCTGCGTAGCCCACTAGGAAAATATCTTCCGGTAAAAGGGTCGCAGCAGGTCGTTATACCGGATGTTCCAGCTGTCTGAGCCAAGAACAGAGTCCTGAGGAGAAAAAGCCGTGACCTCTGTCGTTTGGGAGCTCTCGACCGTATCATACTCGAGTACTCTCTCTCTCTTTAAAGTAGTCGTCGATAATACCTTGGACGTACTCATCAACATGAAACTCTTCCTTCATTGCCTCGAGGATGTTCTCCCACCCCACAGAGTTAAAAGCGTTCCTGACGTCATAGGTCAGGAAAACACAAACTCTGCTAGAATAGCGACTCACCGAACATGCAGTCCTAACCAGCCCCCTACAACGTGACCATTTTTACTGGATTTGCAGTAAATTAGTTGAAAACGAGTTAAACGAAGACCACAAAGACTGACGAAGACCGAAGAATTTGTGAAAGTCGGAGGTTGGAAATAATTTTTTTTAAACGTCAGGCAAATTATTAAAACAAAACTATTTTTATTGTTTTCATTATTATTATTATATGAGAATAATTAGGATACGTATTTTTATATAATAAGTATAATAACTCTGATAAGTTTAAGTGGTAGGGGGCTGTTTAAGACGTATGACTCTTATAACAACACTTATACCAGCGCCGCCCAAAGGTACTAAGATTTCCGTAGAAATCGGTCACGTTTTTTAGCCTTTCTCGTATCTAAGTGACAGGGGGCTGGTCCTAACTATGTTTAGAACCTGCTCCGCTGTAATTATAGAGTATCCTTTCTTAAAACCATGTTGGTTCCCTGATAGTCCACCAGATCGGTTAACAGCAACCAATTTTGAAGTTAAGGGGGAAAGTAATATCGACTTAAGGTGCGGTCCCATACATCGCTCGCTTTCCAGCGATTTTTCGTCACGTGGTACAATTTTGACCAATGTGCTGCCAGGATTTTAAAATTGGTAAATTCATGGCTGCCAACTGAGCGATTCTAAGCTTCAGCAATTGACGCTAACGGCGCTAAGGTAGCATTTCTCTTGCCACTCCAAACAGCTGATCTAACCTCCATTGATAATATTAATCTTTAGTTTCTTAAAAATTAAGAAATGCTAGTTGTATTTACGTGTGGCGTATGTTAAACAATTTGTGAGAAACATAAAAAGTGTCACGTATAATCAATTATTAATAATAAAAGATTAATATTATCAATGGAGGTTAGATCAGCTGTTTACCTTCAATGGCGTCTATGGAGTGGCAAGAGAAATGCTACCTTAGCGCCAATTGCTGAAGCTTAGAATCGCTCAGTTGGCAGCCATAAATTTACCAATTTCAAAATCCTGGCAGCACATTGGTCAAAATTGTACTACGTGACGAAAAATCGCTGGAAAGTGAGCGATGCATGGGACCGCACCTTTACGCGAAAATATTTTGGGCTAATGATAAAAAAAAAATTTCCAACCGCTGCTTTAAGACATTTAATTAGTCTGTCTATTTTAAGGGAATAATTCAAAGGAATTTTCTTTGTTACACCTTGTAACTTGTAAAATGTCACTATAAAGTTAAAAAATTTATTGTAGTAATTACTTTTTTTAAATATTCTTTAATAGTACAAAACTGAGTTTAACTCTGTAATCAATTTGTTTTCACTCTGTATAAAATACTGTAATAATATTCTTAAATATTGCATTAAGGCTCTATGCATTTTGATTGACTAGAGCAACACGTTATTGATATTTCCACTGGTATTACAAACTCGATAATATCTCATATCCGTGATCAATCGATTGATATTCTGCGTGAACGTAGGTACGTCCTAGAAAGACAAATTTTCGTATTAAAACCATCAGAATAAAAAATCAAAAATTTTCCCCTTACAGCTTCATGACTAAAATTATTCATTAACGTCTCTTTTTGATGGTTGTCCAGAAACGCGGTACTTTTCAAAAATTCCGGCAAAAATGTACGCGTAAACGCATTGAAATCGACCGACGCCATGTTATAAATAGCCATTGTGATTTCATCCGACAGTAGGGCGTGTGATTTATTCAAATGAGCTTGTAGCAGCACATTCAAGAATTGAGGTAGTAATTGCTTACGAAATATTTCCTTTAAACAAAAAAAAAAAAATTAAAATTATTTCAATTCGAGCCATCCATAAATTACGTCACACGAATTTCATGATTTTTGACCCCCTCCCCCGTCTTTGACACACCTGGTCACACTTGTAAGATCCACCCCTTCCCTTAGTGTGACGTCATATATTTTACAATTTTACATTTACAAATAATTATTGAATTAAAACAGCAGTACCAAAATTTTTTTTTATTTCAATTTAAATAATTTTTTAATAAAATTAACAGCAAATCAAATATTTCAAGAAATAAATAAAAAAAAAAACGACTAATTATATTAGTTAATGATCAAACTTAGTCATCTTGAAAGTCAATTGTCAAATGAAATAAAAACAATATCACCGCTGGGCACGGTGCAGCATTTAGCGGCATTTATCAAAGGGCAATAGTATCGGCGCGTAACACTACACCGAGAAAAAAATTCTCTTCAGACAATTAAATCTAAAAATCTAAATACGAAAGGATTCTCGTCTAGAAATTTTAAAAAATCAATATTTCTTCTTTTTTTATAATCTCAAAGTTTAAACCTTTAAGAATATGCCCTTAAGATAATTTTTCAAAACTTTATTTATTTTTGGACCAGAAATCGCTGATTAAAAAAATGTTAGTATTACCATTACCATTGTATGGCCACTAGATGTAACTTTACCCGAAACTTTAAACGCGTTTTTCTCGTAACTACTTTTTTCGATGCTGTAGCCACAATATCTCAAGTTCCAATCAGCCGATTTACTTGAAATTTGGCATGAATATTCTTTAAATATCTCTCTATCGCATGAACCAAGAAAAAATGAAAATTTTAAATTTATAATATTTTTTAAAAATTCGACAAAGTTAAAAAACTAGTGAAAAAATCGACCTTTATTTTTGAGTAGCCGCCATTTTATGAAAAATTTTTTTTTTCAGTTTTGGGGGTTCATGCGATAGCGACATTCGTACTTATCAAAAATCTATAACTGTGTTATTTTTCAAATGACCACAAGGGTAGAAATCATGGCGACGAGGACACGGCTATTCCCCCCCCCCTCTACTTCAAAGACGCATAACTCAATGAAAAAAAATATATATTTTTTTGATTAATTTTGTGTACTTTCTGAATATAAATAAACAAATGATAAAAAAATGGATACTAAATATATCAAATGATTTTTTTTATCAATTGCCAAAAAACGCTCGAAATTCAGGCCTCCCGACTAGAATACCCCCTTAAATGATTTTTTAATAAAATTAACAGCAAATCAAACATTTCAAGAAATAAAAAAAATATTAATTATATTAGTTAATGATCAAACTTAATCATCTTGAAAGTCAAATGAAATAAAAACAATATCTCCGCTAGGCACGGTACAGCGTTTAGCGGCATTTATTAAAGGCCAATAATATCGTCGCGTAACGCGACACTACACCGAGAAAAAAAATTCTCTTCGGACAATTAAATGTAAATATTTGATTGGCAATGGGCTATCAAATCTTTTTGTTGGCGTAAATAAAATTCAGTTGTCAGAAGAAAATTTTTTACTAAACAATTAAAACCTGTTAATAGTTCAAAGTTCGTGTTTTACTTAATACTTAGATTAAAATAGATTTTAAAATGTGACGTCACGAAATTTAGGACCCCTCCCACCCCCTTGTCACACTTCGCCAACCCCTCCCTCCCCCTTGACGTGTGACGTAATTTATGGATAACCCCGTATCAGAACTTCGATGATTTACAATGTGATATAATTTCCATTTGGTGTTGAGATTTTCCAACGATAACAGACTTAATTTAAAGATATTGATGTCCGATTGAAGCAAAGCTTGACCGAAGGCCTGTAAAATCGCCAACAGCTGTTCACAATGTTGATAAGTACCGATTTCGCTGGGCGCAATAAATGTGTCACTCGCTCCTGGTGAATTTCCTAAACGTACTTGTGATTGATTGAAAAATTGCCATCGATGCAATAATATACTAAAAAAAAAAAAAAAAAAAATTTTTTTTTCGAGCCACTGGTAAAATATACCTATGCAAAAGACGATATAAAGCCGTCGCCAAATCCGGATAATCCGAGGCCCCATTTGAAATAATCGGTAGGGCGTGTTGTAAGCATAGATCAATAACACTAGGCAAGAGACATCGAAACGAAGCACCCGGCTCCTCGACAATTAACTGCAGAATTATTAACAACTTATCCATTCCCGATACGCTTATATCATTTTGTTTACTAAAAAAAAAAAAAAACAAGTTAATCGTAAAAAATACTTTTTACAGCATCTTTAGCCTTTTAAGCTTCACATCTGTGCATCGTCAATAATTTTTTTTCCTTTTTTTATTACTAATTTTATTAGATCTATTGAAGTCTATTATTTGTGGCGACGACATACATACATTGCACATTACACATAGCGATCAGTAGTGTAGAAAAAGCTTAAGAAAAAAAATTGTATTGAGCTTAAAATTGAACATCAAAGAAAATACCTTAAGGTCACATTAAGAAACATTTGAACAATCTGTTTCGTATATTCAACACCTAGTTGCAATCGCAACACGTCAATAACAGTTAAAAACAGCGACAGGATATGTTCGTTTAAATCCGGAAAATTCGAGAATTTCGGATAAACGTTTAAGACTCGTTGAATTGGCTCCTAAAATATGCAACATTAATTTTTTTTTTTTGTACCAACTAAATCAACAACATGTACTTTAATACTGGCACATAAAGTTTTTTTAATGGTCGAATTATGATTTCGATATTGTTCAATCAATGTGGCCAGCGACGGAAGTATGGTTTCAATTATAACATGAGCCTGTTGTATATCTAAACAAGGATTTTCCAAATTTCTTAAAGGACTCGTCAATTTTTCGACCAATTCATAAAGTAAGTTTGAGCGAACAGCACCAGAACTATCGGTGGTATTTGTCAATGGCGACAAAGCCAAATTAAACAAGGCTTGTCTAATAATTCCAATCACCTAAAAATCAAATCATGTAAAATTTGTAAAAGTTCAAAAAAAAAAATGGTTACAACCTCTGATTGAACCGTGTTATTAACGGCCGTTAATTGTACAAGATCTTGAATGGGTGAGTAAGAAATTAAAATTTCAGGCATGGCAATGTTCGTAATCCGCAACAGTAACAGGGTGGCGGAATGAATTAAACCGGCCAATGTTGCATTGGCGACATTTCCGTGACTCGGATCGATTGCAGCAATTAGCATTAGGATGCACGGCGTGATTATTTCGCAAGCCAATTGCGTGCTTTGCATTTCTCTGGTCAACATTGGCCACAAGCACCACGAGGTGAGTCCGGTTAATAAATTAGAATGACTAAAAAAAAAAATTTGGTTAAAAAATCCCACACTTAAGTTAGGCTCGAGAGTCTTAAATTTGAACGGCATTAAACTGAGTTCTAAATTGAATAAAATTTCGTTGCAAACTATGGAAAATAGGCGAAAGTATTGGACACCAAAAATGGTTCTTAATAAGGTCATTAATGAAACAATTTTTCTGTTATTAGTTTAATTTGTGCTAGTCGCATTACCAATATACCGTACATAATGATTTTAGTAGGCAACCCGACAAACACTTACGCAAGTCTGGTTGCCTATGCGTTGCAAATATACTTTCAATTTGCATATAAATCTTATAGTAAAGGATCTCAACATAAAACGGCCTTCATCAAGCTGGTTAACGGATGAAACGTATTTTATATTCAATTAAATAGATCAATAAATATATTGCAAAGAGGTTGTCTAAAATATATTCAGTCCAGAATATGATTAACAATTAAAATTTTTTTTTTTTAAACAATTCACTAGTTAGGTTAATAGCCAAATTTCATACCAATCGAAAGTATGAAGCCCATAGAATATACAAACGTAAGGTTGAATATTTTTTCCCCGTTACAATTGTGGATTAGGCAGGTATTAACAGGTAAATCGATACTAGTTACTTGCACCTGGTCTGGTTAATAAATTAAAGTTAAATGAAAATGAAGATTTTTCATTACGAACACGGTGGTAAAGGGTTGCCTGCGATTAACCAGTCTTAAATTCCGGTTGTGGAATTATTTTTTCTTATAAATATAAAAATGTTATGTTGGTCCTTATTAAGGAAAAAAACTCAAAAAATTCTACACCAATTGAACTCAACGCATTTTCCTCAAGGCCCGACCAATTTTTTACAGTAACGAAAGAAATCTCTACAAAGTTTAAATTAAAAAATTGACAATATTTTTATAATTTTACTGGGAAATAAATATGAATTTCAATTTAACACCCGATAAAATTAATAAAGAATTTTTTTTTAAAATATTTGAATTTCTTTATTGTTAATTATCGAAGATATTAATTAAAAATAAACGTTTTAAATAATATCTTTACTAAATCTTAACAATTAGGTACTTAATGGAATTAATTTTAATGAATTTTTGTTAAAGAAACCTCAGATCTTAACATATTGAATGAAAGATTTTCAAGTCTAAAGGAACTTTTTATACCTACTTAAAATCGTAATGAACCTATAAAATAGCTAATGTCTCTTCCTAGAAAAGTAGTTTTAAGGATTTTGATGAACTTACTTTGGATCTCAAGTCTGGAAGTATCTATCATCTTTTTCTGTCAAAATAGATTAATTTTTAACCGACTTCAAAAAAAAGGTGGTTCTCAATTCGACTGTATTTTGTTATTATTTTTTATGTTTGTTACCTCACAACTTTGACTGGGTGATCCGATTTTAATAATTCTTTTTTTTTATTTGAAAGCTAGTACTTTCCGTGTGGTCCCATTTTAATTTGCAAGAAAATGTTAATGTTGAATGTTGGGTTGAAAACTAAGGGGTGGAATATTAATTTCTTATTGGATAGCTCGATTTTTATAATTCTTTTTTTATTTGAAAGCTGGGCTTTCCCGTGTGGGCCCGTTTAAAATTTGAAAAAAAATGTTCACTTCTAAGTGGCTGAAAACTAAGGGATGAAATATTTATATCTTATTGGAAAGCTCGATTTTGATAATTCTTTTTTTATTTGAAAGCTGGGCCTTCCCGTCTGGTCCCATTTTAGTTTGAACGAAATCTTTCACTTCTAAAGGGTTGAAAACTAAGGGTAGAAATATAAACTTTTCATTGGATAGCTCGATTTTGATAATTCTTTTTTTTATTGGTAGAACATAATTTTAAATTAATCAAATATCCATTTTTAATTAAAAAAAACTCCATACATAAGGGATTAAAAATTAAGGATGAAATAATAAATTTTTCCTGACTAACCCGATATCAAAAACTTTTTTTTTATTACGTACATCGTACTTTTAAATTGTTCACATTTCAATTTGAAGAAAAAAATCCACCCCCTAAGAATGAAAATAGGGGATGAACTAGTGACATTTAACTGAGTCATCGAATTTCGATGATTTTGATAATTTAAAATTTTTTTATGAGCGTGGGTAATTAATTAAATTTAGATACTCTCAGCAAGGCGAGCGGGTATCAGCTAGTTGTATATAAAATACTGTTTATCCACTAACCAGCTCGATGAAGGTCGTTTTTATGGTGGAATCCTATACTATAAGGTGAACAATAAAACAATTTTATGCAGGCAACCCGACTAACACTTAAGCAAGTATGGTTGCCTATACGTTGCAAATCTACTTTCGATCTAAATGGTAGACAATCATTTTTGATAAAAATTACCTATAAATCTTAGACTATAGACCCAATTTTTAAATAAAATTTATATCAGTTCAAATTCTAGATACTTAAAATTTCCCAATAAAAAACTCCCACTTACACATCAATTAAATCAGTCGACAACACTTGCGATGTTTGTACCGTATAAAATCGATTTTTGCTCGCATAAAGAGCACTCGCCGTCAATTTTGAGAAGAAATGTTTAATTGGTTCAATCGAAGCTTCATAATATGTCTCTTCTAGAAAAAAAAAAAATTTTACTTCCCCCAAATGCAATATTTTCACAATACCTTCGTCCATAAAACAGGTCGCTAGACGACTTAAAATTTGTGTCAACGTTATCAAGTCTTTCAACACAAAATGCAGTTGCATCTCGTCCTTTTCATTGGCCAAATTTAATTTGTTCAGTGTTAAATCGATCGCTGAATGCAACTGGAAATAGATTTCGAGTTGTTGCATCCAAATTCCAGCCTAAAAATTTAAGGAAAAAAAAAATTTCGTCATTTATAAGAAAATTTTACATTTTCTTACAACTAAATTGAAGATATGAATCGGTGCAAATTCAGCGACCAAAGCCAAAATTTCAACACTTTCATAGATAAAATGTTGAAACTCGGATTCTTCCTAGAAAAAAAAATTACAAACTTATATCACAAGTTTTATTATATTTCAGTCACAAACCTCATTAAATTGCTGTTCATTATCCAACTCCTCTAACTCGCCATGATTATGTTGAAATTGTATCTTATTTAAAATATTTGTTGTAAGTCCTACGATTATATCCGAATACTTGAAATTTGGAGATCCACTAATGGAACATTTCAGATCCCTTAGAATTATATAGATATCAATATTTTGAGAATATTTAATTAATTTATTTCACATACTTAACACAATCGTCATGTTTGATTTGTTTTAAAAATGCCCGCCAAATATCAAGGCATGGAATAAATAGATTAATATTGGTCTGTTGAAACGTGTACTTAAATAACAAGCTTAAAAAATTCATTATCGAAAAGTTGGGCTCAGACTCTAAACGCTTGAAATATAACTCGATGAGTAATTGTAAAAATTCAGTCAATTTTTCAATGAAGCTAAAATTTTTTTACTCATTAATAGGATGTTGGTTTATTTGATTTACCTGTTTACCTGTTGCTCAGGGTGTCTAATTGTCCCGAATGGACGCTATCGTTTGTAATATGCGACAATAATTGCAAAGCTCCAACACTTAATTGAATCAGTAATGGTTCACAGCCAGGTGGCATTGTCTTTCGATATAAAATCTCCGACAGGGTCGTCAACGATAACACGCAAATATTATCGTCATCCTAGAAGATGTGAAGAAAATTTTGTATATTTATGAAAATCAATTCTTAAGGGGGTATATTCTGGTCTAGAAATATTTTCAAAGCTTCAACCTTAAAGAATATGTCCTTAGGGGGATTTTTAAGGGGCAAGTTAAGGGCAACGTTGTAGGTAATAAAAAGATCTACAACTTTTATACAACCACTTTTTTCACATAACCTGAAATTTTATGTGAAAAATTCCAATAACCAAGTTTTTGGTTTTTTATTTTTATCTTTTACAAAAAAAAAATTTTTGAATGAAATTTGGTAAAAACTTCCCTTTTAATTTCCCAAACACACTGTAGTTTTTTGATTTTAACTGTTTATTTTTCACTTTATTTTGACTTAATATTGAAAAAAACACCCTAATTTTCAATCGAAAATTCTCACGTCAAAATATCTTTTATAAAAAAGTCGGTGAGATTTTTGTTTGTTGAAACCTCTACTTTCTGATGGTGCAAAATATACATTACAATGTTATGTTACAATAAGGTGAATAAATAAATATTTTAAATCAAAAAATTACCGTTTGTTTGGGACATTAAGAGGTAAATTTTCACCAAATTCCATGAAAAAATATTTTTTTTTAAAGATTAAAATTAAAAACCAAAAACTTGGTTATTGGAATTTTTCACATAAATTTTGAGGTTATGTGAAAAAAGTGTAAGAACAAAAGTTGTAGATCTTATTTTATACAATCCCCTTCAAGAGGATATTCTAGTCTAGAAATTTGAAAAATCGATTTTTCTTTTCTTTCATATTCTCAAAGTTTAAACCTTTGAAAATATGCCCTTAAGAGGATTTTTCAAAATTTTCAATATTTTTGAACCAGGAATCGCTGAATAAAAAATGTAAGTATTAACTACCATTGTATGGCCCCTGGATGTAACTTGACCTGAAACTTTAAACGCGTTTTTCTCGAAACTGTCTTTTTCAAAACGATACCCACGATTTCTCAGGTTCTACTGGACCGATTTACCTGAATTTTTTAGAGAGTCTTCTTTATAGACTTGTCTATACCTGAAACTATCCCCATTCCCAAATTTCAATTTTTACTATTTTTTAAAAATTCGAAACAGTCAAAAAGTGGTACAAAAATTGTTTTTTTTTTTCAGGCAGTCGCCATTTTGTGAAAATTTTTTTTCCAATTTTTCCGTAGTTCCAGACATTGCGATATTATTCTAGATTAATAATCTCTTTTTTTTTGGTTTCACATTGCTAGGAGGGTTGAAATCATTGGTATCGTCACGTGCCAATTTTTTGAGACCCCCCACTTCATCAGCTGCTAATTTTTGAAAATTTTTAACTTTTTTGTTTTTTGATTTTTTCCTGTATTCTTGTAATGTTAATAAATAACTTATGAAAAAATGTATACTAAAAAAATTGGATGCCTTCTTTTAACGGCACTTTAAAAATTACCTGAAATTCATGCCTCTAGACCAAAATACCCCCTTAAGGATAAAAAAAAAAATAATTACTTGTGTATATGACATTGAACTCGCAAAATAGTAAATGGTTCTAACTAACGAGGAACTGACTTCGTTGAGGTTCACCCACGAGAAAATATGCTGTAAGGTAAGCAAAATTTCAAAGCACGTTTCTCGCGAGTCAGGACGCGATGTTGCATCGGATAGTCTTATGATTTGAGGCGAACTGTTGGGTTGGGTCGGTGATGGCGGTGGTGTTTTCGTTGCTTGTTTGTCTATATAAAAAAAAAAGTTAATATAAATTTTTTTTATTAAAACCAGGTCAATATATAACCTTTTTGCTTTTTAGCCACATCTTCTAATAGTACAGTCAACGTTTGTAAGACGGATGGAATATGCATTTGCATAAGGCGAAAAAGTTCAGTGCGTCGTGCCGAGCTTAGATCATCGCGAGGTTTGCCCAGTTCTTCACTAACGGTTCTAAGTAAAATAAGGCCCAGAATGCGTCCCTGTTCGGAATGAACAAGCTAAAAAATCAGATATTAATAAAATTGAAATTTTCAGTTGATTCTCGCTCACCTGAAGTATATTATCAAAGAAATCAGGATAAAAATGTGGCCAGTCCTGTCGTCCAATATCGACAATCAATTTCGCCAGCTTATTACGCAGAAATATCGGCGCCGAACACGGCGTGGACGATGCATAATGTTCGATTAAATGCGCCCATAACGTCGACTTAATCTCAGAACGCGACTCCCAATTTAAACTGGGCCATTGACGAGATATGGTCGTCTAAAAAAACCCGAAAAATCAATCCACATGCATCGAATATAAATCTCCGAATCAAATACCTCAATTGATGTCATTGCGAACATCGACACATATTGGTTGTAAGAATGTTTGATGAAAAACAGGCACAGTTTCCACGAGTCGCGTTGATTGCTGAACGATTCCAGTTGGGATTCGATTTCCCGTTTTCGCACATTTGTCGTGTTCGGGCTGAAAAATTCGTTCATCAACTGATTGAGGGTCGCCAATGTGCTCGTTTCATTCTGCTGCAAATTGAATTGTCAGATTTTCAACAAGAATATAACAATAAAAATGTAGATCGTTTAGAATAAATAGTTTACCATTGTTGTAAGAAACTTGGTTGATTTATTTCATTATTTCAAAATATTTATGCCAAGTTTTTGACAGTTTGAAGAATTGTATTACACTTCTGTCATTGAAATCTATTGGGGGGCCCAGTCCTAATGCGCAGGTATGATGTGACCAATATGACAACCGTGACAACTGGAAAGTAGTGCTATCTAGTATCAAATAGTAAAAATAAGTGATCGAGGTAATACAGGTTTGAATATTTGGAGATTGGTAGTTAAAAACATGGGGGGGCGTTAAAAATGGACAGATCGGACAGATCTATGCTATTTGCAACAATTAAATTTAAATGATCACTAAAGAGCTGTTGTTTCAAGACAAATTATTCTAGAGAAAAAATTATTAGTGTAAATTGAAGATATAATTACCAAGTTTTTGAATCTAGAAATAAAAATGTTACAGCCCTAGTAGTTTTTAAGGAATCCTAAAAAGACTACTAAGAGAACATTTTTTTCAACTTTTCTAGGTTTTCCAGGCAGCAAATCCAATAAAGCATTGAAGTTATTTTATTTCAAAGTCACACTATTCTTTCTTTTCTTTTGTTTTTTTTTTTTTTTGAAAACTCGCTGTTGATTAAAGGAACTATAAGGACTTTATAATTATATTTAAACAGAACTATATGCAGGCAGCCTCTATGTAAAACGAACTCCCATACCCTTAACTCCAGAACCCTCCTTATTTGAATTGTTTCAGGAAAAAGTTTCAGGCATTAATTGGTCTAAGAACTATAAAAAGTGTAAAGAAAATCATTGTAGCCATTTTCGAAAAAAGAAAACGAAAAAGTTTAAAACCTCCTAGAATTAAGTGGAGCTTTCGGTTCACCGATTTCAACTAAAAACTTCACGGTACTACAATCTGTAATAGAATAGTAAAAACAAGTGATCGGGACAATAAAGGTTTGAATATTTGAAGATTGGTAGTTAAAAAGGGATAGATCTATGCTATTTGCAACAAGTAAGTTTAAATGATAACTAAAAATTTTTAAATGAAAATTGAAGCTATACTAATCCCGTTTTTGAATCTGAAAGTAAAAATGTTATAGCCCTGGTAGTTTTTAAGGAATCCTAAAAAGACCATGGGAACATTTTTTTCCAACTTTTCCAGGTTTTTCAAGCAACAAATCCAATGAGGTATTGAAGTTATAGACCAGGGTCGATAATTTTTGAAACCAAAAAAATAATAGTGGGATGAAACCCATCGAAAAAGGTAGAGAATATAACGAAAATTGAAAGTAAAATCCCCCACAAATCAACGATAGCTAATGGCCTTTAACGCCTCTACTGGCTTCTGTCAGAAACATTAATCCGGTGACGTCATTTTCAGAGATCAAAGAAACGCCGCCTAGTCAAGTGAGCATACCTTATGTATCTAATAACCTTGGTACTTATTTACTTATTCATTTATTTGTATATTTAAATTAAAAATAATTATATATACAAATGACACATATTATTAATAAAGAAGTTATTACTTTTCTTGAATTTTGCAGTGGTTGTTATAAGTACTTTTTGAAGTTTAATGATTGAAATCACGGAGTATATATATCAGGAGTCCGAACGACATAGGCTATTTCACGATATTTATGTACGTAAATTTGAAACTCAACTATAGTACACTTTTTTATCACTGTGGCGCTAAGAATCGGAGGCACCGTTATTATGATTGTTATTAGATGTTATTACTACGATTATTACGTATAGAAAAATACATTTAAATATCGGCCGGCGGGATGTGAGAAACATAAAAAAGAACTGATAAAAAGAAAATCATAATTAATTTTTTAATAATGCGTGGGCATTTTCTTTGTAAAGTGCTTTAATAAAAAACACGGCAGAAAAAAATTAGAAGCAAGAAGAATAGAAAAAAATATAAATTATTTTAATTTTATATACAGTAATACTTGGTATTTAATTTTTTACAAAATTTCCTGTAGAATTCTGGAGTAACAATTATTAATAAGTAAATAATTGTATTTGTTTACCGCCACTAAACAGAGATAATATTTCCCGCGCTGCTGTTTAAACACGAGAATCAACGAGTATCTTCTGAATCGTAGCGCACTCTGGCGAACAAAGGCTCAGAATGCAACCATTATTTTAACATTGCGTTCGGACTCCTGTATCTATACTCCGTGACTTGTACTATAAATGTGTGGTTTTATTTTTATATGGAACAGACCTATTAGTAAATGGCTTTAAAACAAACAAACTAATAAATAGCTTAAAATTGAAATTCTCAAAGAACTGATTGTACCAGTGAAGCCAGATCGTAGGATTTCTTTACCCCCACGTAGCAGAAAAATGGGCCATTTTTCTCCTCAATTTATGACGTTTGTGCTGCTAAGTGGGGGTAAAGAAATCCCACGATCTGGCTTCACTGGATTGTACTCTTGTACATTGGCCATCGGAACAGAGTAAATTTGGATAAAAAGGATGGATGATTAATATTCAAACCCACAGTAAATTACCGACAAAAAACATTTTTATTATCTTTCATTTAATACAAGATCCATTGTGCTAAATGATATAATATTAATAAAAATAATAACATTAAGAAATGTGTTACTAATTTAGACTCGTAGAAGAGAAATTCGTCCAAATCGTTGTTTTCGGTGGGCTCTGACTTGGCTACGACGCGGACGTTTTTACGTTTGATTGGCTTGCTTTGCGTTGTGGCACTCGACGTTAAAACCTGAAAATTTCGGTTAATATTAACTAATATTTTTGAAGTTAATTTATTTTCTGATTACTTACGGCGGACGCGCCGGACGGGTCTGTAATAATAATTGTAGGAATTTTTTTTCGAGCCTATGAAAGAATATTATTTTATTTCATGAATCATTTAATAAATAAATAAACAAATAACTTACAGGTGTTGAAACATCCATTTTAGTAATAGGTATTAATTTTTTGTTTGCACGTTCCCACTAAGAGACCAATAAAAAAAAATTAAATTTCTGATTTAATAAGTATATAAACGTAATTCAAGTACCTTTATTTACTTTTAATCGCACTGGTTCAAATGGGATCTTTCTCTTTGAAGAACGTTTCCTTAAAAAAAATGAAAAAGCTTAAACATTAGCCTATATCCACAAATCGATTAACTCTATCTTTTAAAACGTATTTATTAATATCACGGGTTTTGATTAACACAACATTTTTAAATTATTATTGTCTGTAATTAACTTATTAAATTATTTGTATTAGTGTTGAGTTCACTTACCTATTGAAATTCAAGACAGAAATATATAAAAGTAAAATTTATTTGTTCTAATAACTATTTCAAGTAATTTCTGGTTATAATTTATATATAATTGGTATTTTTTCCTGCTTTACATCGAACTAGTTTCCACATGTTTTTGTTTTTCTGACTTTGAACACGAAGTTTAGATACAGGCGAACAGAAGTCCGAACACAATGTTAAAATTATGTAGGGGATACCAGGAGCATACCAGGAGGACAATCTTAATGGGAGATAAATTCAAAGAGTATAGTCGGATTTATATGGCAAATCTGCCCCCACGGGTTTTTCGATTTGCAGTTGGGCGATCGATTTGACATCAAAAATTAAAATTAATGAATGGCGATTTTTTCTCCATTTTCTAGGACTTTAAAACTTTTATGTGGGGAGAGAATTCTATTGTTCGATTCATTGACGCTAAAAATTGGAGCAATCAGGAAATTCTCAACAGTGAATATGATTGCATTCTTACCAAAAAATATTCTAGTTCCCAAATTACACCCGTAAGAATAAATAATCAAGGCATAGGGGAAAGTTGGGTATTTGAGAACAGCGGCTAATTAAAAACAGTTAAATTTTAATTATTTCTGTATTAAAAAAAATTTTTATAAGTGTTTGAATTGACAAGTGTCTGCTTTATCGTTCCTGACAGAAAAAAATATTTAAATTGGCGTTCGCATACTGTCACGGTAAGTAAATAATTAAAATTTGATCTTTTGTTACAATTTTTGCCGTATGTAAAAATCTTGGAAAAAATTATTTCTTGACCTTTAGTGCGTATATTTTTGTTATTATCTTTCATTTACAATTCATTTATTAGTTTTATGTGGCTATTTAAGTTAAATGAAGAAAATATTTTAAGTATCGAGCATTTTAATATGAATTGCTTAAATCGGGTAATTTGGAACGATTTTCGCGGGGTAAATGTGGACGTTTCTTATTAATATGTAAGAAATTAAATATTTTACAATTTTTTCGAAGAATTTTCTTATTTTAAACTCTGATGCAACGTTTCGTTTTGTTGACTTGTTGTTGTTGTTGTTGTTGTTGTTTTGTTTGATCAATTTGTTTGGATCAATTTTATTTTGTGCTGTTGTTTCCAATAATTATGATTGTTCTACGGAAAAAAAAATTCTCTCTTTAGATGCCCAGAAATTACACAAGAAAAACAACACCGCGGTACACAATTGAAAATCTCCAACGCGCGAGACATGATGTGAGATGTCGACGACTTTCTTTAAGCAAAGCAGCAACCAAATACGGAGTACCAAAATCAACATTATTTCGACAAGTGCATCTAGAAGAAATTAAGAAACCGAAAAAAGGACGACACCCTGTCTTCAATCATAGTCACGAAAATCAATTGGAAAAATACATCCTCGATTGTTGCGAGTCTTTTTACGGCATCACACCTAGATAGATCACTACGAAAGATTGCCTTTACATTTGCTGAAGCCAACAAATTGAGCCATAAATTTAACCAAGAATCTCAGATGGCTGGTAAAGACTGGTACTATTCATTCATATCTCGACATCCCTCCATCAGTCTACGAACTCCAGAAGCAACGTCACTTAACCGAATTCAAGCGTTCAATGCCACCGAAATTAAACTGTTTTTCGATCAACTAGAAGCCCTACAACGCAAATACAATTTTCCTAGTCACCGTATATTCAACATTGATGAAACCGGTAGCAATACTGTTCAACGAAATTCGAAAATATTGGCGCCAAAAGGTTTGAAGCAAGTTGGAAAAGCGACAAGCGCTGAGCGCGGTATCACCACCACCGTTGTTTGTGCGATAAGTGCAAACGGTATAAATGTAGGTACCTCCAATGTTTATCTTCAAAAGAAGGCGTATGTGTGACCTGTTGCTGAATGGCGTTAATAACGATATGATTGGCACGGTTTCTGATTCTGGTTGGATAAATGAGTCCATATTCGTTGATTACCTACAGCACTTCATTAATTTTGTTAAACCTACCGAGGACAAGCCAGTCTTGATAATACTAGATAATCACGAAAGGTACATTAGCTTGGGGGCATACCATAGAGGAGCT
The DNA here is from genome assembly GCA_958496155.1 of Sisyra nigra. Classification (NCBI taxonomy): domain Eukaryota; kingdom Metazoa; phylum Arthropoda; class Insecta; order Neuroptera; family Sisyridae; genus Sisyra; species Sisyra nigra. The sequence continues at coordinate 3,300,231 of OY292315.1, forward strand.
TTTTCGAGAACACAATCTTCATGTTCTTTCCTTACCGCCTCATGTATCACATAAAATGCAACCGCTAGACTTAACTTAGATGAACATCAAACCGATTTAACCATACACACTTTTCTTGCTCCGTTAACTCCTGTGCTCCTCTCTGACATAGCCAACGTGCCGATCATTCCTAAAATAGAAACTTCACAACGAAGAAAAAGAAAACATTCTCAAGTTTTATCCAGCACTCCCATAAGACATCAATTAGAGGAAAAACAAAAACGGCAAACTGCAAAGAAAAATAAAAATATTCAACAACGAAGAAGTACAACGAACCCACCATCACTCAACAATACAGCGGTCGTTAGAAATTTGAAAACGGTGTTCGAGGAAAGTGACGGCGTGGACTATTATTGCATATTCTGCACGGAAAAATATGAATCGCCCCCTAAAGAAGACTGGATTATGTGTACCAAATGTAAGAAATGGGCCCATGACGCATGTACGAACGGTCAATACATGTGTAATAATTACGTCTGTGATTTGTGTGAAACATAGTTAATCATAAAAATTTATATTATATATATTATCATTACCCAATGCAGTTTCTATTTCCCCCGTGGATTGATTTCAATTACCCCACACACTACCGGGGAAATAGGAATGGCAATAGTTTTTATATTCTATATTTTTGTTATTCTAATGTTAATTTAAAAAAGTTTTGTGATCAAATTATTAAAGTAGATAAGTTAAAGTTTATGTTATAGCAAAAGTTTACTAAAATTGTTATTTTATATTATTAATTAGGATAATTTAAAGTTTATTGTTCTCAAATACCCCACTTTCCCCTACAGTTCGACGTAAGTGATCCCGATTAGGAGGAGTTTGATTTAGAGAGTTGAAGCCCTTAGGAGTTCGATTCATAGGGATGAATTGAAACAAAAACTTATATATCCAAATTATAAGTATGCCATTTTTTGACAACATGATTTTTTTTAATTGTGATTAGTGAAAATAAAATCTTAAATTATTTTCACCGTTAAAGAAAACGATAACGATATTTGATGGCGCCTTAGAGCAACAATACATACAGATAGTTTATAAAAATTAATTATTATGTATATTGCAAAAATTCGATAATATATTTGTCTAAGCAATAGAATAATAAAACAACTTTGAAAAAAGTAGTTAATTATTTTGGATTTAATAGCAATTTTATCGGATACGGGTTGCAGACTCAACGTTTTTTTTTTAAGTTTTCAACAGGTTTGTTGATGCCTCAGATATGGTAAACAGCTTCGAATTTTTTCGGGTCTATCAACGGTCCTAAGAATAGGATAGCCATCACGGTGAATTATCTTCACAATACGATCAACTTTTCGTAGGATCTCTTTTGTGCATTTCATATCGCAGTTAAGAGAAAACTATTAACATACTAGTCTTTATTTTGTGATGCTAGACATTCTAATTATTAAAAATAATTATAGGCTAAACCTATTTTTAATTTCAATTAATAATTATCTCATATGAATCTTTGATGTATATTGCTGATTGGCGTGTTACAATAAATAAATAAAAATTTTACTTATAAATTGCAGTTTTAATATTTAATAATAATTTTATAATTATAAATTTTATATACAGTAATACTTTGTATTTGTTTTTTTTACAAATCTTCCTGTACAATAGTGGAGTAACAATTAATAAGTAAATAAATGTATTTCTTTACCGCCACTAAACAGAGATAACACTTTCCGCGCTGCTATTTAAACACGAGTATCTTCTGAATCGTAGCGCGCTCTGGCGATCAAAGGCTCAGAATGGGACCATTATTTTAACATTGCGTTCGGTCTCCTGTATCTATACTCCGTGATGGAAATGATCTGCATCGCGGCGCGATTTTAGAAGCATTAGTAGCGTTCTATTTTATCATCACAAATTAACAAGATGAAGTTGGCCGCAAAACGGCTCGGTATTTTTAACTAGGCGCGCGTAATTTGAATTTTTGTTTTATTCATTTACTTATTTTTATATTTAAATTAAAAATAATTAATTCTTTGAATATGTTTTTTATATTTTATTTAGAAAATATTTATATATATAAATGACACATATTATTAATAAATAAGTTATTACTTTTCTCGAATTTTGCAGGAATTTGTTATAGGTACTTTTTGAAGTTTAATGATGAAAATGACGTCTGCATTCCATGCATATTCTTAGTTATCACGAAATCTGGGATTCTGAAATGATTCAACCATCTTAGAATAATAATTTAGTAACACAAGATATGAATAAGATTAAGACATTTACTTGGACAAGTAGCTACTTACTTTATTTTGCAATTTCTATCAAGCTTCGTTTTCATGACATGCATAAATTGTTAACCAGAAAAATGATCCTGACAAATTTTATAAACGTCTTGCATCTTTCTTTGGATATTATTTATTGATACAAATTAAAATATTATTCTCTTAATTTTATTTTTAATAATTATAACTTTAAATAAATATATATTATTTTTATTAAATATTAAATTACAGTTTTTTAAAAATGATTATTTGAATAAAATTAATAAAAACTAGTTTTTAATGATGCCAAAGAAGTATAACTTCTGACGCGCGTACACACAACCACTTTTTTAAGACACCTTTCGATTTGTTAATTGATGGAAGTGGTTTATTGAAGAATGGTATGAACAACATTATTGCATTAATTAATGTGCTTGATTATCAAAATATTAAGCATACAATTTAGTATTGTTGGATCCACCCTTAGCTTTGATAACTTTTTTGATTCTATTGGGCATACTGGATACCAATTTGTGGCGAAGGGTTGACGAATTACTACTCCATTCTTTCAAAATCGCTTGTTTTAATTTTTCTTTTGTAGTTTTTTTTATCCTTAGCAACTTTTTTTTTCAACATAGGCCATATAGACCAGGGTCGATAATTTTTTAACCCAAAAAAATATAGTAGGATGAAACCCATTAGATAAGGAAGAGAATAAAAAAATAAAAAAAAAATAGCAAAAATGAAAGAAAAATTAATAACGGTCGATATGAGGGGATGGGAAGTAGAAAAGGGGGATGTTTTTAAGGGTAAAAACCGTTTATCTCGATTTCCAACAAAACTACAAGTCTTATGGAAAAAGTTAAATAGCAAAGTTGTAGGTAATAAGATCTACAACTTTTGTGCTAATACTTTTTTCACATAACCTCAAATTTAATGTGAAAAAATCAAATTACCAATTTTTTATCTTTTACAAAAAAAAAAAAAAAATTTTCACAATTTTTTTACAATATTTTGATTTAATATTGAAGGAGCACCCTTATCTTGAATCGAAATTTTTTTTTTTAAAAGTCGGTAGGCTTTTTGTGTGTTGAAACCTCTAATTTCTGATGGTGCAAAAAATATACATTACAATGTTAAATCTTCCCAGAAAATGCAATAATAAAAGTGAAAATTTTATAAAATTTCTCAAAATTACAGTACGTAATTGTACCAATACAACTTTAAGCAATTTATTAAAATTTACATTTTAATTATTGCATTTTCTGGGAACAATTAACATTGTAATGTTTATTTTTTTTTGCACCGTTAGAAAGTAGAGGTTTCAACGAACAAAAAACTCATCGACTTTAAAAAAATCAAATGTTTTAATGTGAGTATTGTTGATTGTCTTATAAGACTTAGTCTTAGTCTTTAATTGGAGCTTTCGGTTACCGGATTTCAACCAAAAGCTTCGCGGCACAACTAGGTATAATAGCGAGGTCAAATACCAAGTTTGGTGAAATTCAGATAAAGCTTTCGATACGATATGGCTGTCACACACAGACACACACACACAGACATGTTTCTAAAAACCACTTTTTTAGACTCAGGGGACCTCAAAACATGTATTTCCGGTGAAAGCTCAAATTCGAAAATTCGATCCGATTACAATACTTCCTTTACTATCTATATAGTAGTAAAAGAAAGTAAAAATCGTCAATAATCTGTTGTCACTCCATTTCCCCATCTCAGGTAGAGGGTTGAAGCTACTTATACCCTAAGATCTTTTTAAGATGCAAGTCATACAGAGTCATAATTACAAATGGACTTATCTATGTACCTGAACCCTAAACACTTGCAAATATTAAAAAGAGCAATACCTTTAAGGTGTCTTATAAATATGTCCAAGGCTACTATTACACTTTATCAAGGTACACCACAGGATCAAAAGCTCATTATTTGCGTTTCTAATTTAAAAGACACCGATTTTCAATAGATTTCCGGTACTTCTTTTCACCATCGTGTTTCATAAACAAATCCCAATACCAAACACATTTTATTGAATGTATCATCATGTTTAAGGCAAAAATTTTTATATACCTACGTATAAAAATCACAACAATTATTCTTAGAGCCGTCACCTTTTTCAGAAAAAAAAAGTTAGTGACCTGAGAAAAGGTCGTGTGTGTGATAAAAGACGATGAAAGAGCAAACTTATTTATTACTTTGAGTGAGTTTACTCGAGTGACTGACTGCCCGATGGCCATTCAAGGGTTAACTCCAATTTATACAAATGTATTCAAACACCTCTACCATCAACACTTTGTCCATTTCCAATTTTTTTTGTTCACCCACCTCTCACAACATTTGATCAAAAGACATTCTCCGAAGAAAAGAAAAGAATGAAACGCCACATTTCCAATTATATGTTTTGCCAGAGAAAAAAGCTCGAGAGCAGATTTGAATATTTAGTAATTGCAATATTTTTTCAATTTTTTTTTTTTTTAAGTTCTCATTCCGAACTATTAACTTTTATTGTTCAAGGTTTTATGAAAGACGCTGGAATATAAAATCCATCACACCATGAAGCGAGCTTTTGCTTTTGTGTCCCGCTTTCTTTTATATAATATATAATATCTCACGGCAGTTTGCAAATCTAACAATTTTATGTTCCCTTGAATTTCTTTTATTTGACAAAAATAATTTCGTATTATATGAAAGGGAAATAATATATACAATAATATAATATAATAATAATACAATATATTGTATGTTGACTCCATTGGCAAAAGCTCACGTACTATCAAGTGAAATGTCTCGGTCCCAAACCCAGAAGACATCTCTCGGTAATTGTATTTAAAATTTTACAATGGTTTAACTCAATTGTGACGTCTGATACGAGGCAAAATTTTGACATAAACATATATAGATGGATATACTTTTACTCTTCCCGGTTAAAAACGTCTTCTTCCTACACAAACTCAATGTTTTAAAACCATTTTGGGACATAAACTTGATGAGAAATGGTTCGTATGATTGATCAAAATGAATATACAGGGTGGCCATTGTCTAGACGCTCATTTATGACGTAGTTTAATTGTTTACTTTGACTTTTTATGAAAGAGACTTCCTCCCCCCTCGTGTTACGAATATCAGGATATTTCTTCCCTTTCTCACCGCGACCAATGAGGTAAATTGTGATGTGACCCTCTGTATTAACTAGGGAAGCATCAGGCTTTTAAAGAAAGCCAGCAACTGCCTAGGGGCTGCCATTGCTCTCGTGCCAGGCGTCATGTCCGTCTTTCTGAGATACTGCAGTCTTCTTTGGAAAGCTGCCTCATATGAGCCCGAGTGATATATTTCATGAGTTCTCTTCTTGGTGTACTTTCTTAGCTCTTTCTTAGCTTTTCTATGCCCCCGAGTATTCCTCCAGTGGGAGGCCAATGAAATAGACTTAAATAGAATTAAATTGAAATTTACTGACCCCCAAAAAAATTTACTTAAGATTTTTATCTACAACAAATAAATGAAAAACAAGTCTTTAGCAGCTTTTTTTTCTGTGATAAAAGCCAAAAAGCTCACTTTAAAGACAGTCCAAAGTCAAATGAAGACAAAGCTTCTAAAAAAGCTTCCTCTTAACATCTTGTGAGTTGATCTCTAAGTATTACAAGATAAAGTTGGCCTATATAAAGGTACTAAGCTCAAAGCTTTTGTGATTATTTCTCAAAAAAAAAATCATTAGAATCCTATCCAAATTCAAAGACTCCTTAAGAGCTTTTAAAAACATTACAATTGGAAATTATTTATAGAAAAAAAAGCTCTGTAAAGGGTTAATTTTTTCAATGCTATTTTTTAATAAAAAATCAGCCAAAAACCGTATAAAAATTGAAACCTAAGTCTATTGATTAATATTTTCGAGTAGTTATTTTGAGCTTAACTAATCTAAATAGTTTCTAAGTAGTTTCATTGGGGTTGTAAGTTATTGAAATACGCAAAAGACTTATATCTGTAAAAAACACTTTAAAAAACTTAGCTGAAGCTTTTCTCTAGCCTTAAAAATTAAAAAGCTTTCGTTAATGTCGATGATGAACTGAAAAAATTCTTAAATATCTCTTTTTATTATATGGTTTGATTCAAAAGCTTATTTGAGATTCAAGCTTAAAGCTTCCAATAATTAAATAACTTCTATGACTATGTTTTTTTCTGTGCTTTTAAGGACATTGTGAGTTATTTGTCAAGTTGTAGACCAGAAAAATGTTGGTTCTCAGACAATGATCATATAATCAATCGCTTTCGAGATCACCCTGGAAATTTAAAACTCCGGAAAATTATACTATTTCTATTAATTGAATCATTTCTCTTGTATTCAAAGAATGTTTTGAGTTATTTAAAAATTATATATTAAAAGCTGATACCCGCCCGCTTCGCAGAGCGTATCTAAATTAATCTGATTAAATAATAGAAAATTTTACTCAAAATAAGAAATTAGATATTTCTAGACCTTTATCTCATAGAAAGTTCATGAAAATCCGTTCAACTACTTTTCCAGGAACAGATATAAGCTATCTTATAGGTAGGACCTTTACGTTTTTTTGAATATTGTAAAATATTAAGAAAATTTTAAGCCTTGAGAACCTTTCACACCAAATGTCATATGAAATCATTTATTAATTTTAGTAGAATGGATTAGTAGCTATCCTTTAGAAAGTGTACCTTTTTCAGGATCAATAATATTTAATGTGTTATCTTAAGTTCTGAGGTATCAGGTTTGGTTGCTTTAGGTTCATTATTATAGGATATAGTATTAAGTCCATTATGTCTTATCGGCAAGTCTGCTATTTCCCGATTAGACAACGAATTCTTATAGATCTTGGTAAAAAAAATTAAAAATTAAGAATATAGTTTTTTGGCAAAAAACAACGCGATGGTCACATCTAAGTTGCTATTTTCTCTTAAAAAAAAGTTGGGCTGAATTTCTTTTTGTTCTGGGGGCTCTGCCTAACGGCTTCACCTCTTTTAGTCAAACTCCTAATTGGGATCACTTAAGTCGAACTATCTGTTTTTGTTATTTATTCTTTAGGGTCTCATTTTCGAACTAAGATATTTCTTTTAATGAAAGAAATCATATTTACTGCAGAGGATTTCCTTCTCCTCCCTCGACAATTCGAACGTTTACTCAACCGAACTATTAATAATATATTAACTACCCGCATTTTCACAATGGATTTATGGTGTCTAGGAATTTAACCTATCGCCATACTTCTATAATGGTTATAATTTTCAAATTTGCGAACATTAATTTATAAGAATAATAAATTATATAGTTTAAAATCATATCGCCTTTAAGATATGATATGGTACATATATGTACATTGTATCACAGCTGCCTGCCGATGTATGTTTTTCGTTGGGCAGTTTTTATTTTTTTGCTCAGAAAACCAATATTTTTTTTGAAATAAAAAGTATTTTAAAGCACTTTTTGTAATATTTACTACTTGTCGTGAAAATCTCGTCCAAATCGGACCAGCATTTTTCAAGTTTGCCAAGAACAAACAAACAGACAGGGAAAACTATTCAAAATAAAAAGTAGCCTATAATGTAAGTTACAATATTTAATAACTTTTTGTGAAAATTCCATTGAAATCGGCTCAGCTGTTTTTAAGTTTACCCTGGACAAACATTGTTATTACCCTGTTTTTTTTGGGAAAAATTACAATGTAAATGGCATTTATTTTTTTGTATTAAATATATGAAAATGTAGGCAATAAAGAGTATTCAACAAAACACCTTAAATTTTTTAGATTAGATAAAAATCTCAGCTGGGAATAATGATTCCGTTTTTCGTTCTCTCGCGCAGGAGAGATGGAACGTTTTTATTATATAGGTATTCAAAGAGTAAAAATCTTCAATCTTATTATTGGTATAGATAAGTGCTTACAGCTTCTTAGACTGTCTTAGAAAAGTTCCTCTTGTTAAGCCTAAAAAGCTGTTATAATATCCTCGTATATAAAAACCAATAAATATTAAAATGAAAAACTAGCCCTTGCATGAGCTTTAAACGAAAAGCTCTCTTTATTAATAAGTTCGATGCCAAACGTTGCTAAATAGTGAGAGATAATAAACTAAAAATTGTCACAACTAGAGCTTTTTTTAGAATACCTCGTTTGCTGAGCTTTTCAGGACAGTTTGAGTTATTTGCAAAGTTGTGGGCCAAAATTAGTTTTACAAGTTTTATATTAAAGACATTTTCATTTGTTCAGTCGTTTTCGAGGTAGACCGCGAAATGTGGGAGGATTTGCTGCTTGTTTAATAACCATAGCCCAATTCTATGACGTACATATTTTGCTGTCTATCTCGGTAATGGTGGATTGTATAAACATTTTCTCAGAAACAAACTTGTGTAACTTTTTTTGGTCTACAACTTTGCAAATAACGTAAAATATCCTTAAAAGCTCAGGAAACGAAATATATATAAAAGCTCAAATTTCAATAATTTTTTACTTCTTAGTTTAAAATTTCTCATTTCTGCATTGAGCTTAACCAACTTGGAACAGCTAGTTGTGATGCGAAGCTTTTGGTTGAAATCGGTTGACCGGAAGCTTAACTATACTCTAGGAGTTTTAGAGCTTTTTACATTTTTTTCGAAAATGACTCGAACGATTTTCGTTTAATTTGCTATTTTTGTGCTTACAACTTCATTGGAAACTTTTTTTAGTTCTGGTTATACAGTTATAAAATGCTTATATATAGTGCTTTCAGTTCTTTCTTTCAGAAAATACTGTGACGCCTTGCAGCTGTGGCGACTAGAAATGGAATTCGAACATGCAGTGATACCTCTCGCAACTGCCCGGATGTAACGACATTATATACCTTAAGCAATTCAATTAGTATGGGGCCAGTTCTGTTCTAGTTCTTTACACAGCATTTATTTTCAATAAATTGTGCTCGAAATGTAGATTTAAAACAGCTTAGCTTGATTTATATTTCAATATTAATATTTGATTCGAATTTGGCTTAATTTCAAGCCAAACTTTAAGTCAAAAAACTTGAAATCGAGTTAATTAACTATTCAAAATCTATTAAAACAATGTCCCAATATCCACTAAAATAAACAAGCTCAAGTTAAACTATATTTGTGTTTGTTTAAAATAAAATGTCCTATTAAACAAAGCAAAACCAAATTATTAATTATACAAAAAAAAAATTAATTATTAATTAACCAGTCGTTATTTCTAAAGAATTTATTGTGAATAATGCACACAACTAAATCCAATTCATTATGAAATCATAAACTTTTATAAACTCACATAAATAATAAATTTATTTAAAAACTCAACAACTTTTAATCATTAAATTGTAAATACATCAACCGAAAAGCTTCATATTTAAATCTAAAAAAACATATTTTAAATAATTTTATCTTGCGTTTTTTCACCCCAAAACCAAAATAAAAATCTAGTTTTACGTTACCGAATCCATTTGTGTATCTATGGGCATGTGTATGTGTGTGTGTGTGTGTTTTAAGTCAAATACAGTGTTTCATAAAAAATTAAAATCTCTCACTAGTGATTTTTTTCGAGCATAGAAAGAGCAAAAAAAAATCCTCGCTTCTCGGTTTGTATTTAATATATGAAACATGAATTAATCTTGCACATATACATATTCGCAAATGCACCTGCAACGTATGCAAAAATTTAATAGACCATTCTTATAATTAACCCCTAAAGTTACTGTACCAAAAAAAAAAAAAAAAAATGAAAAAATTGAAAAAAAAACCCAACTGTTACATTGTTATAAAACACCCAAGGCGATTTAAAACATAATATGTATATGAAAAACGTGAATTGGAATTTTTTTCAATCTGTGTGCCGAGATAAAGTTACCATTTAAATCGAACTCGTTATAAAAGACATTTTCTTCATGCTCTCGTGTATCTATGAGGGCTGCAAATTCATTGGAGACGTGGCCTTTATTTAACTAAGGGTTAGCACATAAAAAATTTAAAAATAAACCTTAGCAAAATATAAAGTAAAACTAAATAAAAAAATTAAAGTTGTAGACATCAATAAGTCTACGAACTATAGAAAGTTTAAAGAAACTTGTTGGAGCCGTTTTAAAAAAAAATAAATAAAAAAGCTCAAAAGCTCAAAAGCTCCGAAAAATAAAGTGGAGCTTTCGGTTAACCAATTTCAACCAAAAGCTTCACGGCACAACTAAATGTAAAAAGAAGGCAAAATTCCAAGATTGGTGAAATTCGGATAAAGCTTTCGATACGATATGGCTGTCACACACAGAAATGTTTCCAAGAACCACTTTTTTGGACTCAGAAGACCTCAAAACATGCATTTCCAGTGAAAGCTCAAATTCGAAAATTCGACCCGATTACAATACTTTCTGTACTATAATAAAGTAGTAAGAGAAATTAAAAAAATCCAAACCATTACCTTTGTATATCCAGATAAGTATTTCGAATGTCATGCAATCGATATCAGTGGATCAAATCAAAGTGTCTTCTGCGACTGTTCTGTGGCAATTCACAAAAAATTCCTGAATCAAATGCAATTTATAGGTCCTTCCAATTACTTTCTCTTTTGGTTTTGCTGCAGTGGGAGTTGTGGTTCTTTTGTCTTTCTTTTTTGTACCCTTTTTCAAAAGCTCGAATAATACCGAGTCCTGAATTGGTTTTTTCTCCCAGTTTAAAACGTTCCATTTTCTTTTATCCTGCAATACAGGATTTTTCCATTCTGGCATGTTTTATATTTACTAGATGCTGTATCTCGTTTTTATTTTTCGCCTGGTTTGTTCGATAGATAGCTTTTATCGTAGTTCATACACGCAATTTGATAGATACCTGATCTTTGAAGATCCTTGCAACTGTGGAAAATATCTGTTGGTCAACTCTCCTATATCCTGCCTATATATCGTGTAGTTTACAACATTTTCGAAATTTCATTTGAAACTCCAGAGAAATATATCAGCTTTGCCCACCTTCTAGATTCTTCCTCCTCGGATCTTAATATGGTGACATCCATCAGTTTCTTCTTCCAAACAGCTCTCCTCAGGATAAACTCCACAACGTTGGTTGAAAATCCATTAAAAACTGCCACTCCTTTAATGTTATCCAACTCTTTTCTGAAGAGTTCGTTGACGTTGACTCAAGAGAAAGATGGATGCCTACCTTTTTTCAATTTGATCGTTCGACATATTCAGAAAACCAACAAATACGAACCGTTATATAATTCCTGAATCAGTTTGTCATGGCGTCCAGATTTTTCACTTGCTAGTGAACTCTTCACGAAAAAGTTGGGTTACATTAAAGGGGTTTTTTATTTTGTTTACGCCGGAAGGTGGAAATCTTCAAAAGTAACCATAAGAACCCGTGCCTCGTGGTAGTGTGGGTTTTTTACCCACTAAAACCACTTTTCGAATCACGACAATTTTACAAACGCCTAGTTATCCTGAGGCTGGAATTTGCGACGTTATGAATTTGCAGCCTTTGGTTATGCTTGATCGCATATCGTCTGGTCTCTTCAGTGACTAGGCTGATCTGTAGGTCACGGTGCAGATCCCTGTTTCCTATATACCATGGAGCATTTACAGTTCGTGCTTTGTTTTGGAAGATTTGCATCATTTCCATGTTTGTTTGTTTAGTACAGCCCCATAATTGGATTCCGTACGTTCATACAGGTTTCAGCATCTGTTTGTATCTATATCAACAACTTGTTCTTGACTGTCAGTTCCGATTCGCGCCCAAGGAGCCAGTAGAGTTTTTTGTACCTAATATTGATCTCGTTTTTTTTTCTTTTAACATGGTTATTCCACTTCAACTAAGCATCCAGATTCATTCCCAAGTATTTGGCTGTGTTAGCAAACGGTACAGTTTGTCCATTTATTGTTATGGGTACAGTGGGTATATTCTTGTTAGTGTAGGTTATATGCGGAGATTTTCCTTTATTCAACTTGATGCGCCACTGTTCCGTCCAATCATAAATTTTATTTACAGCATTTTGTAGTTTGGGTGTGGCTTTATCCGCAAATGTATCCAGTACCACTGACATTCGGAATGTCCCTTGTGTACAGGAGATACAGTGTTGGTCCTAAGACACTTCCTTGGAACACTCCTGCTGATACTTCTTTTATCTCAGAATACTCTTTACCATGTCGAACACGAAAGTGTCTATCCGCCAAATAGGAACTTATGATCTCAAAATTTTGATGCGGCAAATCTCGATCCAATTTGAAACGTAAGCCGTCATGCCAAACTTTATCAAAAGCCTGGGCCACGTCCAGAAAGATTGCGGAACATTTAAAGGGTGGCAGTCTTTAATGGATTTTCAACCAACGTTGTGGAGTTTATCCTGAGGAGAGCTGTTTGGAAGAAGAAACTGATGGACGTCACCATATTAAGATCCGAGGAGGAAGAATCTAGAAGGTGGGCAAAGCTTATATATTTACCTAAAATTTCAAATGAAATTAAAGCAAAAGATATTTTCCACAGTTGCAAGGATCTTCAAAGATCAAGTATCTATCAAATTGCATGCATGGACTGCGAGAAAAGCAATATCGAACAAGCCAGGAGAAAAATAGAAACGAGATACAAGGAGCATCTAGAAAATAAAAAAAAACATTCTAAAAACTGTTCAACAGAACAAGAGTTTAGATGCTCCCCTTAAGTATCGAGATCTATAAAAAAGGGAAAGTTTTAAACTGGAAGGACCAATTCAGGATTCGGCATTATTCTGTCTTTTTAACCGACTTCAAAAAAAGGAGGAGGTTCTCAATTCGACTGTATTTTTTTTTTTTTTTTTTTTATGTTTGTTACCTCAGCATTTCCGACTGGGTGAAGCGATTTTGATGATTCTTTTTTTATTTGAAAGCTGATGCTTCCCGAATGGTCCCATTTTAGTTTGAAGGAAATCGTTCACTTCTAAGGGGTTGAAAACTAAGGGATGAAATACTGACTTCTTATTGGATAGCCCGATTTTGAAAATTATTTTTTTATTTGAAAGCCAGTGCTTTTCGTGTGGCTCAATTTTAATTTGAAGAAAATCGTTTACTTCTAAGGGGTTGAAAACTAAGGGATGAAATACTAACTTCTTATTGGATAGCTCGATTTCAATAATTCTTTTTTTATTTGAAAGTTAGTGCTTCTCGTGTGTTCCCATTTTAATTTGAAGAACATTTTTTACTTCTAAAGGGTTGAAAACTAAGGGATGAAATATTAACTTATTATTGGATAGCTCGATTTTAATAATTCTTTTTTTATTTGAAAGCTGGTGCTTTTCGTGGGGTCTAGTTTTAATTTGAGGGAAATCTTCTACTTCTAAGGGGTTGAAAACTAAGGGATGAAATACTAACTTCTTATTGGATAGCTCGATTTCGATAATTCTTTTTTTATTTGAAAGCTGATGCTTTTCGTGGGGTCCAGTTTTAATTTGAGGGAAATCTTCAACTTATAAGGGGTTGAAAACTAAGGGATGAAATATTAACTTCTTCCTGGATAGCTCGATTTTGATAATTCTTTTTTTATTTGTAGAACACAACCTTAAATTAATCTCCTATCCATTAAAAAAAAACTCCACTCATAAGGGGTTAAAAATTAGAGATGAAATAATATTATAATTTTTTTCTGGCTAACCCGATTTTGATAATTTTGTTTCTATTACGTACATAGTACAACGTACCTTTAAATTGTTCACATTTCAATTTGAAGAAAAAAATCCACCCCTTAAGGATGAAAATAGGGGATGAAATAGTGACATTTAACCGAATTTTGATAATTTTTTTTCTGTTGGAAAGAATAATCTACTTAGTTTTGTTATTACATTTAAAAACAAAAAATTTCAACCCTTAAGAGCAAAAAGGGATGATGTAGTAACTTTTAATATTAAACGGCGCTGCCTCATATGAGCAGCGCGTTTGGAAGGTTAACCATTTAAAAAAATGAGAACCTTAAGAAAATCAAATCAGTTATCAAACTTCAGATCACTAAAACGCGAGAAATAAATAAATATTATAAAAAAATGAAAAACCGACTTCAAAATATATAAAAATTCTTAAACAAAAAATGCACTAAAAAGTAACAAAATAATGGCGTATCCTTGCAGTATCTACAACTTACAAATTATTAGGATGATACAATGTACAACTATTGTTATTTTTGGAGTTGGTGTCAGTCAAGAAAATAAATATTAATGGTAATTTGTAAAAATTGTAAAAAGGCTTAGTTGGTAATTGGTATTTTGTAGTTTAAAGGTCGCTAGATATTGTTACAGTTCGAGTATATTGTTTAAAAGTTCATTTGAAAAATAATTTTCATAAGGTATTCTCGTTTTTTGCTAAGTACCAATACAGTCGTATTTCCTTGGCTGACACCAACTCCAAAAATAACAATCGTTGTACATTGTATCATCCTAATAATTTGTAAGTTGTAGATACTGCAAGGATACGCCATTATTTTGTTACTTTTTAGTGCATTTTTTGTTTAAGAATTTTTATATATTTTGAAGTCGGTTTTTTATTTTTTTATAATATTTATTTATGGGAAAGGGTACCCTACGAAAAAGATAGCCAAGAGACACCGCCAACTGCAGCAAACAAAAAGAGAAAGTAACTGGAAGGACTGCAAAAATACGGTTCATTCGGCACTATTTTCTGAATTATCGGATCGAATTTTCGAATTCAAGTATTCACCGGAAATACGTCCCCTGAGTCCAAAGTGTGTGTGTGTGTGTGTGACAGCCATATCGTATCAAAAGCTTTATTCAAATTTTACCAAACTTGGAATGTGGCCTCCATATTATACCTAGTTGTGCCGCGAAGCTTTTGGTTGAAATCGGTCAACAGAAAGCTCCGATTTATTCTAGGAGTTTTTGAGTTTTTTCAATTTTTTTCGATAACGGCTCTAACGATTTTCGTTAAACTTTCTATAGTTCTTAGACTCAATGATGCCTACAAGTTTTATTTGAAACTTTTTCCTTGGAAAATTCGAATAAGAACAGTTCTGGGGTGAAGGTTGGGAATTCGTATATGTTATATGTACGTATATATAGGTTGTATGCATATAGTTTAATAAATAATTTAAGTCCAAAGTCAGCGAAATTTAATTTTATAAGGGTTACATAGTAAAAGCCTCAAATTCAATTCCTTTATGGTTTGGTACCGAAACAAAACCTTGGTCATGTCAATAATTAAACTATAGAACGGCAACGGTTGTCGTTCTTGTTGTGCAACGATAAGATTCACTGTGTTGAAGACATTCTAGACTAGACATTTTAATTAATTTCTTGATAAATGGTTAAAGAATGATAATTTAACGCTTTTGTCTTGCAACTCGAAAAATATCGTTCCATTTGGATTGAAACTTCGCTCCTCTATGAGCTAAAATTTAAAAGAATCGACCGAGGAAAATCAATGGCTCAAAGTCGTACGACAGAGCGAACTTAAGTCTAAATTACAATTTAAAGTTTAGACAATCCAATTCGCCAAGATCGCGGTTTATTGCATATATTTGCGATACAAAGTTTCACAAATGCTATAGTAATCGATGCGTACACAAGTAAATACACAGCAACCGCATGTTTAATATGAAACTTACACTGGAACAATGTGATATGTATACAATGTAGTTGAGTCGAATTGAAGGGATGATACTTTGACTTGGGGACTACGAGATATAGGTATATAGATACAAATACACACACACACACACAATCATTTATACGTAGATCAAGTGCACCAGATGAAGAAATAGAGATGCTGCAGAATGAGAATCCAATCTGCAGAAATGCAAGTTACTTACTTACTGTCGCAGCTTTGTGTCTAATTAACCTGTTAAATCTCATCGAATGATTTCAGAAACGATTAAATAACTACATAAGGAACATAAAGTATAAAGCCCAGAGCTAAAGTCTTTGAAAACAGTAAAAAGTGAAAAAAAACCCACTAGAAAAGAATGACAATATAACGAAAATGAAAGAAAAAAATAAATTACAGTCAATCTGTGGTCGGGAAGTGAAAAAAAGGAGAGAGGAATTAAGGGTAGAAATTGTATATCTCGATTTCCGAAAAAACTACAAGTCCCATGGAAAAAAGTTAAATAACAAAGTTGTAGGTAATAAAAAGATCTACAACTTTTGTTATAAACTTTTTTTTTCACATAACCTCAAAATTTATTTGAAAAACTCCAATTACCAAGTTTTTTTTTATATCTTTTACAAAAAAAATTTTTTTCATGAAATTTTGTAAAAATTTACCTTTTAATGTCCCAAAAACACTGTAATTTTTTTGATTTAAAATATTTATTTTTACACCTTATTTTGACTTAATATTGAAAAAGCACCCTAATTTTAAATCGAAAACTCTTACATCAAAATATCTAATAAATAATATATAGGAAGTAAATATAACGAAAATGAAAGGAAAAATAAATTACGTTTAATCTGTAGTCGGGAAGTGAAAAATGTTGGAGGGGGGTTAAGGGTAGAAACGGTATATTTCGATTTCCGGAAAAAACTACTTAAGTCCTATGGAAAAAAAGTTAAATAGCAAAGTTGTAGGTAATAAGATCTACAACTTTTGTGCTAATACTTTTTTCACATAACCTCAAATTTTATGTGAAAAATTAAAATTACCAAGTTTTTGGTGTTTATTTTTCTGTTCAAAAAAAATTTTTTTTTCTAAAAAATTATATAAAAATTTACTACTTTATGTCCCAAAAACACTGTAATTTTTTTGATTTAAAATATCGATTTTTTTCACCTTATTTTGACTTAATATTGAAAAAGCACCCTAAATTTCAATCGAAAACTCTTACGTCAAAATATCTAAGAAATAATAATTAGGAAGAGAATATAACGAAAATGAAAGGAAAAATAAATACGGTCAATTTGTGGTCGGGCAGTGAAAAAGGTGGGAGGGGGTAGAAACGGTATATCTCGATTTCCGACTAAATTACAAGTCCTATGAAAAAAAGTTAAATAACAAACTTGTAGGTAATAAGAAGATCTACCACTTTTGTGCTAACACTTTTTTCACATAACCTCAAATTATCTTTTACAAAAAAATTTTTTTTTTCTACAAAATTATATGAATATTTATCTTTCTATATCCCAAAAACCTTGTAATTTTTTTGATTTAAAATATCAATTTTTTCACCTTATTTTGACTTAATATTGAAAAAGCAAACGAATTTTCAATCGAAAATTCTTACGTCAAAATATCATTTTTTAAAAAAGTTGGTGGGTTTTTTATTTGTTGAAATCACTATTTTCTGATGGTGCAAAAAAAATTAACATTACAATGTTAAATATTCCCAGAAAATGCAATATTTAAAGTGTAAATCTTAATAAATAGCTCAAAATTGTATTATGTAAAATTTAATGCATTTTCTGAGAATATTTAACATTGTAATGTGTATATTTTTTTCACCATCAGAAAGTGGAGATTTCAGCAAACAAAAATTCTACCGACTTTTTTAAAAAAGTAGATATTTTGACATGAAAATTTTCGATTGAAAATTAGGTTGCTTTTTCAATATTAAGTCCAAATAAGGTGAAAAAATTAATATTTTAAATCAAAAAAATTACAGTGTTTTTGAGACATAAAAAGGTAAATTTTCATATAATTTAATGGAAAAATTTTTTTTTGTTAAAGTTAAAAAAAAACAAAAACTTGGTAATTTGAATTTTTCACAAAAATTTTAAGGTTATGCGAAAAAAATGTCAGTACAAAAGTTGTAGATCTTTTTATTACCTACAACTTTGCTATTTAACTTTTTTCGCGATTGACCGTAATTTATTTTTCCGTTTCTTTTCGTTATATTCTCTTCCTTTTTTATGGGTTTTATCCTACTATAATTTTTTTTTTGGGTTCATAAATTATCGACCCCGGTCTAATATAAAGATAGATCTAAAACTTAGATTCCTCTCATGAAAGTGTATCGAAATGTACCATACTTGACAATTTTTGATATTTTAAAACAGTGGTTTTAAACCTCTTTACCTAGATTGACGTTCAGAAACTTTTAACATACTGTAACAAAAAAAATGGAAGATTCTAGAATGTTCTGTTGAAATTCTAATAATGGACATTTGAATTTCAATTATTGATAACCAACGGGTTTGAACCTAAAAAGGTTCGGCATTCGAAGTTTTTGCCTATATAAAGACATGCAGTGAGCCAATGGATGGATTCTAATAAAACATTTCAGATTTTTGATAATGGAAAGCTCTTTGTATTTGATCTGTTAATGATTTTATTCTACTTTTTAATTCAATTAGAAAAATTTTGAACATTTAATTGAAAAATGGTATCAGAAAGTTCAAAGTCCTGCTGTTTTAAGCTTTAATTACAAAAAAGTACCTAAATAGAGCTTTTTTAAATAACAAAAAGCTCACTTTCTTAGGCAGAGAGATTATTTTTATATGCTCAGAAAATTGCGTTGATGTTCAATGGAATAGATAAAAACTCTAACATCAAAGTGGAAAAATTTCAAAATGGCACCGCAACTTATTTTCTTTTTGACATTGTTTGTGTCATGTTATATTGATTTATAAGTGAATTCGTAAACCTTTAACTTGTATATAGTTGACATTTTTAAAAATTTTCTGCTTTATGGTTATTTGGAAAGTTTCTCGCATCGCATCATGGCATCGTGTGTTTTTCAACGAAAAACTTTTACAAAATTGAGCTTTACGATTATCCTCTAAGTTCGAGGTAAGATCACGTTATCACCGTTCAAGCTTCAGTTTTCGATTCAATTTAGAAAATAAGGTGGATAAATCATAGGCTAAAGGTGTGTGGTGGCAAATGTTGCATTTGTAACAAGGGAAATTTAAACGAGAATTTTTACAGTTTTCACTTTGATTAACAGGTTGAATATTTGAGATTAACTTATGATGAGTTTAACTATATTAAATCTGGTCATTATATAAAATGACCTTTATACAAATGGTAAATGTACTTAGCTTGTTTCTTAAAAAATATTTGGAACTGCTTATAAGAAGTTATTTATAATGACCAGACTATATGTATATATATTTATAATGCCCGGCTAATGTAAATAATCTCTGATTTTGATCGTAGCATTTACCTTTGATCGTTTGCAATTCAATTTAAAAAAGAAGTTTGCAAAAAAATATTCTAAATAGTGTATGAATTGTCTAAATAAAACGACCATCGACCTCTAGGCAATTTATATAATACCCGGTCATTATATAAAATGACCTTTATACAAATGGTAAATTTACTTAATTTGTTTCTTAAAAAAATATTTAGAACTACTTATTAGAAGTTATATATAATGACCAGACTATATATATGTATATATATTTATAGTACCCAGCTAATGTAAATAATCTCAGATTTTGATCGTAGCATTTATCTTTGATCGTTTACGATTCAATTTAGAAAATAAGTTTGCAAAAAAATATTTTAAATATTGTATAAATTGTCTAAATAAAATGACAATCGATAGGCAGTTTATATAATACCCGGTCATTATATAAAATGACCTTTATACAAATGGTTATATTGTACTTAACTCGTTTCTTAAAAAATATTTGGAATTGCTTCTTGGAAGTATATTACAATGACCAGATTATATATTTATAATGCCCGGATAAAGTAAATAATTCCTGATTTTGATCGTTACATTTATATTTGATCAATTAACGTATTGAAAAAAAGTACAATAAATATAATAAAAAGATTGCATCTCATGTTTGCTGATTCATTGCGTACGGTTTTGAAAATAAAATCTCGATAATAAACGATTGCCACATAAACTCCGGGATAATAACTACCACAGCCGATCCCAAATGAAACAATACCACTTTGAATGAGGCGATTGTTATGTCCATTTTCATAACAAAGTAAAGGTCCACCAGAATCACCCTATATTTATGAAAGAATAAATTAAGATTTAGATTTGGAGCCTGAAGATTGAAGATTTTTACCTGGCATGTGTCAGAACCAGGAGTTAGTGTACATAGATGTCCTGTCTCAATTAAGCTTTCTAGATATTTTTGACTACATGTCCATTGATCAATCAAGTTTAAAGTAGTCGCTAGTAAATGATCTGAGGGTTCATACGACTGACTCCTTACATCAGGATCTTAAAGAAGTTAAATTCAAAATTGTTTTCGAATATATGTATTTGAGTGCACAACCATATTTATTTTGACTTCCCCAACCAACTCCAATACACGTACCATTCACTGTATCATAGCCATTTTCAGATATACCTTCCAAAGGTCCTTCGTAAAATCTTACTTTTTGGGTGGCGGGCGACTCGTTTAACGCTGAAGAGAGCTAACATTATATAATTACAAAAATCTCGTCCAAGAACAATTTCAAAACTTTATTTTTTTCTTTACGTATAAAAGTGCAACATCCGCAAGCATGTAACCGCGCCTATAGTCCTCGTGCACGATGGCTTTCTTAACGTTTCGCTTTTGAATATTTTCATCCCACATTTCGTCCGCTTTTGAGAGCTCGGTCGCACCGGCTACGATTGAAAATAAGTAAACCGACTTCATATTACTAAAAAAAAAAACAAAAAATTAAAGTTACACATTGAATTCTTACAATCACAACATACAAAACAAAAAGGGGTGGGTGGTGGATTATATCATATACCTTAATACTGGATGCAATTTTGTATTTTTATCAAAAAATTGTAGTCTTACTTTTCACAGCAACTTTGAAGGGTCAAAAACAAGATTCAGATTGTTGGAAAGCCACCCCTTGATGAGCATCCCTTGTATCAATTTTTCTCAATTAACTCAAGATTCACTAGTGAAACGAAAAATTAAGGGAACAAACATTTATCTTATAAATTGTGCAAATCAGGATGTTTTGGCGCGGGACGTTTTGGGACCGCCGTTTTGGCGCCACTGAACTACAAAAATGTTAAATGGGAAACGAAAAGTTGATACAAAAAACCACCCCCACATAGCGTTAGGACTTCGATTGAATGGAGCGAACCCCCCTGCGGGAAAACGCCCTGCAGCAAAACGACGGAGCCAAAACGTCTCACGTAAAAAAAGGTGGGCCCAAAATGACCCGCGCCAAGACGGCGGCGCCAAAACGTCCCACGCAAAAAACGGTGGTCCTAAAATGTCTCGCGCCAAGACGGCGGCGTCAAAATGCCACGTAAGGTAAATTGTCACGCAAAAAGTGTTCAGTTGATAATTTTATCTAAATAGTCAACCATTTTAGCTAACCAGTTTCGAAAAAGAAACAGGAATTTTCCACCCTTTACCACCTCCACACCTACACCTCCTTGATAGGATCTCTCAGTATATTTTTAAGGAATGTTAACCCTATTAAAAACCAAACAATTTAATTTTTTTTTGCTTTACTGACCAAACTATGGTACTTAAATGGTTAAATTGTTGAAATTTTAAATGTTGTTTACTTAAAACTGGTAAGTCTTAGCTTAATTATTAAGAGACTACTATTTGTGTAGAAAATTATTAAGAAAGTTTTTGTTCCTTTCTTCATTCACATACGACCAATATATTCCAAGAAAAAGGAGAAAAACTGATAGAAAATACCCCCTGGGGGGCATATTTTAAAAAAAAATTGAATAAAACATAATTCTAACAAGTTAAAACTTTTCTTTTCTTGTTTTTGACACTTCAATTTCTTATAAAGAGCAAAACTTGTCAAATTATTTCTATAAAAATGTCCCTCTTAGGGGCATTATTTCTTTATAGAGATATTTCATCAGTAAGACTTCTATGGTTCTTGTTTTTTATCAATTAAAAATTCTGGTCAAGAACAAAACCTTGCAAATTGTTGCTATCATTTATTTTTCGGACATTTAAAACGTTTTGTATTTACTTTGAATCGTCAATCATGCAATGTGCTGCTGTTAAAATCCATTTGAATGTAACAATGCTGCCGCCACAAAGAGGTCGTCGATTAAAGTGCACTGAAACCTTAAAAAAATTTACGTTCGTTATTTTTCGGATCCGAAATACAAACTCATATATACGAGATAAGGGAAATCGTAGATGGTAACTCGATGTCCTCCAACAATCCGAGTTTCAGCCTTCTCGTTTCCATTCAACGGGTCAACAAATAGAAATAACAGCGAAAGATGAACGAAAAACATTTCAATTTGACATTAAACGTGGAAAATTTGTTACTTTGATTGCTATGGTAGTTTTAGACAGATCTAGTTTAAACAGTTATTTTTTTAGACAAAATGTTATTAAAAATTTGGTTAATTTTCTTGATTTTTACAAGGGTCCATGGAGGAAATAGAATTCAACCTCGATTTGCTGGTGGACACGAAGTAGCAATTGAAGATTGTCCTTTTATCGTAATTTAAATAGTAACAATCAGGTGATGAAAATATGTATTACATTGCAAGTTTGTAGGTGATGATCCAACAGGATGGATATTGGATTTGTGCTGGCACAATTATAACTTTCAAATGGATTCTAACAACAGCCAGTTGTGTTTATAAGTAAGTCAATCAATTTTTAAAAACTTCAATCAAAAGATTTGTAATTTTAGAGATTGGAAAAACCCTAAACCATACTCGATTATATCAGGTGGGACTATTTATCTAGCTGACACGGAGATCACGGAAAATGAACTAACGCAACGACGCAATGTCAAAAAAATCATCATACACCCCGACTACAAGACGTATGGTCAAAGTCAATCAGATATTGCACTTTTGCATGTAAAATTTTAAATTTAAATGATTTTGAGATTAAAAAAATCTTTTATTAGCTCACTGAAGAGTTGAAAGAAACCAATGGTACCAGGAAGGTACATCTCTATGAAGGTTCTATAGATACAGACACTTCCTATGTAGACGTATACAAAACTCTAATAAATGGTACGTGTATTGGATTTGATTGGACTAAAATGCTGACTGAAAGTATGATCTATCAAACGTTTTGATTAACCGACAAAAGCGTAGTAATTATATAAAACGAAAAAATCATAAAATTCGATTTTCAATAAATACACAATGATAAGCATAGGGGAAAGTTGGGTATTTGAGAACATCGGCTAGTTAAAAACAGTTAAATTTTAATTATTTCTGTATTAAAAAAAATTTTATTAGTGTTTGAATTGACAAGTGTGTGCTTTATCGTTCCTGACAGAAAAAAATATTTAAATTGGCGTTCGCATACTGTCACGGTAAGTAAATAATTAAAATTTGATCTTTTGTTACAATTTTTGCCGTATGTAAAAATCTTGGAAAAAATTATTTCTTGACCTTTAGTGCGTATATTTTTGTTATTATCTTTCATTTACAATTCATTTATTAGTTTTATGTGGCTATTTAAGTAAAATGAAGAAAATAATTTAAGTATCGAGCATTTTAATATGAATTGCCTAAATCGGGTAATTTGGAACGATTTTCGCGGGGTAAATGTGGACGTTTCTTATTAATATGTAAGAAATTAATTATTTTACAATTTTTTCGAAGAATTTTCTTATTTTAAACTCTGATGCAACGTTTTGTTTTGTTGACTTGTTGTTGTTGTTGTTGTTGTTTTGTTTGATCAATTTGTTTGGATCAATTTTATTTTGTGCTGTTGTTTCCAATAATTATGATTGTACTACGGAAAAAAAAAATTCTCTCTCTAGATGCCCAGAAATTACACAAGAAAAACAACACCGCAATACACAATTGAAAATCTCCAACGCGCGAGACATGATGTGAGATGTCGACGACTTTCTTTAAGCAAAGCAGCAACAAAATACGGAGTACCAAAATCAACATTATTCCGACAAGTGCATCTAGAAGAATTTAAGAAACTGAAAAAAGGACGACACCCTTCTTGAGGAATCATAGTCACGAAAATCAATTGGAAAAATACATCCTCGATTGTTGCGAGTCTTTTTACGGCATCACACCTAGATCACTACGAAAGATTGCTTTTACATTTGCTGAAGCCAACAAATTGAGCCATAAATTTAACCAAGAATCTCAGATGGCTGGTAAAGACTGGTACTATTCATTCATGTCTCGACATCCCTCCATCAGTCTACGAACTCCAGAAGCAACGTCACTTAACCGAATTCAAGCGTTCAATGCCACCGAAATTAAATTGTTTTTCTATCAACTAGAAGCCCTCCAACGCAAATACAATTTTCCTAGTCACCGTATATTCAACATTGATGAAACCGGTATCAATACTGTTCAACGTAATTCGAAAATATTGGCGCCGAAAGGTTTGAAGCAAGTTGGAAAAGCGACAAGCGCTGAGCGCGGTATCACCACTACCGTTGTTTGTGCGATAAGTGCAAACGGTATATATGTAGGTACCTCCAATGTTTATCTTCAAAAGAAGGCGTATGTGTGACCTGTTGCTGAATGGCGTTAATAACGATATGATTGGCACGGTTTCTGATTCTGGTTGGATAAATGAGTCCATATTCGTTGATTACCTACAGCACTTCATTAATTTTGTTAAACCTACCGAGGACGAGCCAGTCTTGATAATACTAGATAATCACGAAAGTCACATTAGCTTGGGGGTATACTCGCTTTCGAGAACACAATCTCCATGTTTTTTCCTTACCACCTCATGTATCACATAAAATGCAACCGCTAGACTTAACCTTTCCAGTGCACTGAAATGTGCATACAATCGACAGTGTGAGCTCTACATGGTTAACAATCCTGGCAAACGGATCACCCAATACAAAGTGGTCGAGCTGTTTACTAATGCGTACAACAAGACAGCCAACATAAGCAAAGCGATCAATGGTTTTAGAGTGGCTGGAATTCATCCCATCGATACGGACAAGTTTAACGAATGCTTTGCAAATATGCCTTTTATTGATAAATTTAACACTGCTGACAGTCATGACAGTCCACATACTACTTCCGTTCGTGATACTACTACTACTACTACTACTACTACTACAGCTGAGAAAACAATTCTTGTGGACGATCAACCGACAACATCACACAACCATAATCATGAACATCAAACCGATTTAACCATACACACTTTTCTTGCTCCGTTAACTCCTGTGCTCCTCTCTGACATAGCCAACGTGCCGATCATTCCTAAAATAGAAACTTCACAACGAAGAAAAAGAAAACATTCTCAAATTGTATCCAGCACTCCCATAAGACATCAATTAGAGAAAAAACAAAAACGGCAAACTGCAAAGAAAAATAAAAATATTCAACAATGAAGAAGTACAACGAACCCACCATCAGTCAACAATACAGCGGTCGTTAGAAATTTGAAAACGTTGTTCGAGGAAAGTGACGGCGTGGACTATTATTGCATATTACGCACGGAAAAATATGAATCGCCCCCTAAAGAAGACTGGATTATGTGTACCAAATGTAAGAAATGGGCCCATGACGCATGTACAAACGGTCAATACATGTGTAATAATTACGTCTGTGATTTGTGTGAAACATAGTTAATCATTAAAATTTATATTATATATATTATCATTACCCAATGCAGTTTCTATTTTCCCCCGTGGATTGATTTCAATTACCCCACACACTACCGGGGAAATAGGAATGGCAATAGATTTTATATTCTATATTTTTGTTATTCTAATGTTAATTTAAAAAAGTTTTGTGATCAAATTATTAAAGTAGATAAGTTAAAGTTTATGTTATAGCAATAGTTTACTAAAATTGTTATTTTATATTATTAATTAGGATAATTTAAAGTTTATTGTTCTCAAATACCCCACTTTCCCCTACTACCATTGACACACATTAATCATGTGCGCGATTTTGTCGACGCGTTTTTGTCGGTCCACCAATTGTATTACATGTTAATAACTTTTTCTTATTCTGACGAAAACGAAACAGATAACACATTGTTTGATACTCTCTTGGCTGCTCCCTTTTATTTAATTGATTTTAAGACTTGTGAACAATATTATGAAGGTCTATATGAAGACGAACATATATGTGCATTCACTCGCGACCATTATGCATGTAAGGTAATTGGAAATCGTGAATTAATTAAAACAAAAACTTGCTTAGTTAATGCACACATACACACACAAACAGGGTCTTCCTACCGGTTCGTTGTTTTGTATTGAAAACGTTAATCAACAACTCATTCAAGTTGGAATTCCTACGATGCTAAATGGTTGTGCACATGAGCATCCTGAAATTTTTCTGTCGACCGTTTACTATCGTAATTATATTAAAGAAGCTATGAAAAATGGATTTCCAAAGTTTAAAAATCGTTTATTTTATCTAATGGTTGTTGTATTTATTATTAATCGATAAAAATTTGTTCAAAACTATTTTTGGCTAGCAATTATTCATTATAAAAAAAGAAAATTTTAAAGTTTTGGATACAAATTGACGTTATCTGTACCAACTGTATACAAACGTAATTATATTTGATAAGTTTGATTGGTTTATTTTATATATTTTTTTTTGTAATCTTTTACAGGGATTTGATTTACAGTTTTTTTGTTTGTATTATTTATTTCGCAATCTGTTCCAAGTTAATAAGCGAATCTGGTGAACGTATGGCCGGGACAGGTCACCCAAGGGGGGGATGGCTGCTGTACTGTTATCTTTAGGGCAGCTCCAGAAATAAAACGCGTTTCAATCTGGTGGAATCCTCACTTTTTTTTGTTTTTTGTTTATTTAAGGTGGCATCAACTACTATGGTCATTAGCGACCGTCGAATCCAAAAACCCAGAAAAAACATCTTAGGCTTTTACCGAGATTCGAATCCAGGACCACTGGCATATAAGGCAACTATCTAGTCTATCTTTGTCGATGAGATTAACAGCCAGGTAGCTAGGATGTTCGTTTAGGCGCCTGAAGTATTTAAAACTGAACCTGGGTGCCTCCTCCCTGACGGTAGCCATACCCAGGTCTTTATGGATGTCCTTGTTGATAATGTACCATGAAACCTCTGTATGATGTCAATACTTGAGCTGCTAATAATTCCCCAAAATTGGATTCCATACGTCCAGACCGATTTTAGGACGGCTTTATCTAGCTTAAAATCCAGGGACAGTTGCGATCATCGCCGTAACAGCCATCATAAGTCTTTCAGCCTGATTCTAAGTTGTTCATACTTCATGGATGTATGCTTCCGTCATGTGAGTCGTCGATCCAAGTAAATTCCGAGATACTTCTTCTCCGTTGCCTGGAGGATTTATCTGTTGTTCATAAATACTGGAGGGTAAGTATCTCTCCGGGTTATGAAAGTCACATGGATCAACTTGGCATCATTGCTTTTACATTAGTGGAACCATTCTTAGAGTGCGATTTACAGTTAAGATTTTTGTCTAGACTGATTTATAGTTTAGATCAGGGGTGGGCAAATACTATTAAGCGCGGGCCAAAAGGAAATTTTCAAAATGTCTCCCGGGCCGGAGGACTATACCGCGTACGTACGCAAATGTTTTTAGTGGAGTTTTTTCCCTGCCCAAGAAATTTTTTTGACAAAAAAATAATAAAAAAGCATTTAGACAAAGAAATTTGACAGTTTATAATAGATAATAGTAAAATTAAATTGTTTTATCTAATAAAACTAGATATTTTTGAACATAGTTCAAAAAATGTTTGAAATGTTCGGTATTCAAATCCCTGTAGAAAGCGCTCAATTCGTTTGACTGAAAATTTTCTTTTAGTAAATTATTTGCCTGTAAGTCAATTAGTTCTAGTTGAATCTCAACAGGAGCTTCTTGCACATCGAAATTGAAAGGTTGACTAATTAATGATAAAAGTTTTTCAATAGCTTTGAAATCTTGGAATCTTTTTCGGAATTCAGAATATAGGTCTTGTTTTACTGCACTATATTTAAGAAAATCAGTATTTTTCAATGATTCTCGTCGTGTTTTTAATGAGGGAAAATGATTTAGAAACGCTTAGCTATTCAGCCATTTCCAACTAACAATAAGTGAAAATAATGTACTTTGTTGTAGTTTAGTTGTGAACAGAGAAACTTATTATTTTTTTGCATTAAAGAGAGCGCTTCGGCAAACTTAAAAGCACTAAAAAGTCTATTTACTTGGGAATTTGACTCGATTCTGTTGGCAATAGGTTTGGTTTCATTATTTATATGATCACTACGCACACTAATACTACTGTTGATTTCAACAAAATCACATAAAAGAGATTAAAAAAAATTGCTTGCGGGATTTTTCAACGGGCCGGATAAAGTAAGCAAAAGGGCCGGATCCGGCCCGCGGGCCGGCTTTTGCCCACCCCTGGTTTAGATACTGATTTACAGGTAAGTAAGTCTACGCCCCTCAATTACAATAATCTTATTGCAGAGACAAATCCTTGTCGGTTTTCTACTGATAAGGGACTATCCTTCAATTACGGCACACGAGTTAAATGTTTTTCTGGATCCATTGGAATTTCCGCATGGAATTTTTAATAGAAATCTAAATTTCGAAATTTAAAAATCGAAATTTATAAGTTTTGGAGTTGTTTAAAGCGTAATTGTAAAAACTTCTACCAAGCTAACCAGCAGATAATTAAATAGAAAAATTTCCTACGTAGCAAATAAATTTACCCAAAGTCAATATAAAATAGTTTTTACTAACACTTCAAATTTTAAACTAATTAAAACCCGTTATATAACTTTGAAAAATTCTTTTCTTTGATAAAAAATTCTATGAACTTAGCTTTTCATTAGGTTCTGAATTAAAAATAATAAAATTTATTTTACAAAGGGTCTAGCCCAAGAGGCATAAGGAAAGTGCCCCAGGCGGTTTTTGAAAAATGCTTCCGTGTGCTGATTCCTCTTCATGAAAAACTTATTGTCGCACAATTTTAACTTGCATTGGAGTTACGGGGGAAACTACCCCAGACGTTAAAATTTTTTTTCTAAAAAACTATTAAAGATTTTTTCATGAAATTAAAACTGTACGTAGATATTGATAAAACGCATAATATATATATTTTTTTAAATTTTTGTAAATCTATAAATGATGAAAAATTTTATTTTAATTTTTTGAGGGTCGTTTTTTACATCAACCCTTAAAATGACACCTTTTTTAAAAAACGCTATTAGTGCATTTATTATCCATCTTTCATTTAAAAAAAGTCGCTTTAAGAAACTAGTTGTCGCTCACCATCAAAATGAAGTCATCCAGGGACAGGCTTAAATTTGGAGCTTATGTGAAAAATGTGCTTTTTCAATATTAAATCAATATAAGGTGAAAAAAAAAATAATAAATCACCCCTCACCCCTTTTCCACTTCCCCACCTTAGATCGACTGTAATTTATTTTTGTTATACTCTCTTCCTTTTCTAATGGGTTTCATCCAACTATAATTTTTTTTCCCATTAAACCATTTTCAAAGGCTGTAGCTCTGGTCTACCTAGTACAGGAGTTTATTTAATTTTTTGGTTTATTAAAAATTGTTAAATCGAAATTTTTTACCAATTTATGTTTGTTTTTTGCGCTTATTGTTAATTGGGAAGCTTTTTGTAACTATAAGGTTGAAAATATAAGAAATATAAGAAAATATAAGAAAGCTAATCGGATTCAATCCGAAATCATAACTTAATGACTTATTCACAGCAACTACAATAATTTAGTTTAAGATTTCTTATATGCCAAAAATAATCTACCAAATGGAACACAAATTGAAAATATCTACTGCGAGGCGTCACAGTACATCTTACTTATATTATAAACGTGAAAGTTTGTATGGATGGATGTTTGTTGCTCTTTCACTCAAAAAGTACTAAATGAAATGTGGTATAGATATAGATTATAATCCAGTTTAACATATAGTATACTTTATATCCAGAAAAAATGTACGGTTCCCGTGGGAAAGATATTTTTTTGTTTTTTACAGAGCAAAATAATAACTTCCTTTTTTACAATATGGTAGTTTAGGGGTCAGAAAATGATATAGGTTACTTCTTTTAGCGGAATAATGAACGGTTCCTATGGGATAGTAAAGCAAGTATGTATTCTATAGGAGCCGAGTATTTAAAAGCAGTTTCGTTAAAGTTTACGAAATACTTTACTCATCTTCCTTAAGAAAACTTGCTTTACTTTTTACTCAGGAAAGATGTACTATTCCCGTGGGATAGATATGTCTTTTGTTTATTACAGGGTTAAAGATTGAAATGATTTTTGCAATGTGGTAGTTTAGGGGAGAATGATATAGCTTACTTTTAACTTTTAAGACTAGAATAATGCATGGTTCCCATGGGATGGCAAAACAATTATATCCTACAGGAACCGTACATTTAAAAACTTTCGGTAAAGTTTGTGAAATAAAATTTTAATGCATTTTTCTCAAGAAGTCCTACCCAATTTTACACAATAACGAAAAAAATCTCTACAAAGTTTAAATTAAAAAATTGACAATTTTTACTTGAAAATAAATATGAATTTCAATTTAACACTCAATAAAATTAATAATAAAATTTTTTTAAATATTTGAATTTTTCCATTGTTTATTGTCGAAGATATTGATTATAAATAAACGTATTAAAATAATAAACTAAAATTTTCAAAAAATTAACAATTACTAAACGGAACGATTTTTAATGAAGTTTTGCTAAAGATCCTGTAGGATAGCTACTACTCTATTCTTTTTAGAGAACATTCATTAATTACGTGAGGCGTTTAGGGGCCGATGGGGTCGAGTCGAATCTCATCTACTCTTACTTTGGGGAAAACGAAAGTCTCGCAAATATCACGTATTTTTTTGTTTTGAAAAATATCACATTAGATTACGGGTTGGGGGAAAGGGTTATGTCAAATCTCACGACATCTTACCTGAGTGGGGTGGGGTGGTATTTCAAAAAACGCCTCGCGCAATTAATGGATGCCCCCTAAAATAGCTGAACGGTTTTAAATGACATTTGGTATGAAAGATTTTCAAGTCCTAAAGGAAGGAGTACAGGTACTTTTTTACTAAAAATCATATAGAAGCTGATGTGAGATAGCTAACAACTCTGTCTTGAAAAGTAGTTTTACGAATTTTGATGAACTTTCTTTGGATATAAAATCTAAAAGTATCTATCATTTTTTCTGTCCAAATATATTAATTTTTATATTTCGCTAATGAACGTAGAGAATCTTTTAATCAATCAGTTAAATTTAGATACACTCAGCGTCGGGTTAACCGGTGGATGAACTCAATGAACCTTCAACTGGCCAAACAGAAGACCGAGGCGGTGCTCATTACTAGCAGAAAAAAAGTAGAAACCATTAGGCTGAGAGTCGGAGAACAAGAAATCACGTTACAACCTTGTATCCGATATTTGGGAGTGATGCTTGATGCCCGACTCAATTTCAAGCAGCAGGTGGAACATGTTAGTGCTAAAGCGTCAGTAGTAAGAGCTAGTCTCGCACGACTGATGCCTAACGTTGGAGGTCCGAAGCAGGGCAGGAGGCTATTATTGTCATCAGTAGTCACATCGGTGCTCACTTACGGAATATCCATATGGGCTGACGCACTAGAGTTACAAGAAGCATGGAGAAAAGCTGGACCAATATATCGTCTGAGTGCCTTAAGAGTAGCCAGTGCGTTCCGCACATTCTCCGAAGAAGCAGTGTGTGTCATTTCCGGAACTCTACCCCTTAAAGTTCTAGCTGAGGAAAGACGGGTCCTTTATCATCGAAAGAGGCCAGCTACATTGAGCGCTGAAAAACTCAGGACAGAGGAACGACAGCGCAGCATCGCACGATGGCAAACACAGTGGGATGCGGCAGTCAAAGGAAGATGGACTCACCGTCTCATACCAAGGCTAGATGCTTGGCTGAATCGAAACCACGGGGAAGTCAACTACTACCTGACACAGATGATCTCAGGACATGGCTGTTTCCGAGCGTATCTCTATCGCTTTAAACGCGATAACTCCCCGGAATGTCCGTCCTGTCAAGGAGTTCCAGAAGACGCGGAGCATGTGTTTTTTGTATGCCTCCGCTTTAACTCGAAGCGTGATGACTTGGAGGTCGTCTTTCGACAGAATATGAACCCAGAGACCATAGTTGACGCGATGTTGTCATCAAAAACAGCATGGGACGCGACCAGCACTTATGTCTCAGAAGTGCTGCAATACCTACGTGCCTTAGAGAGCAAACGTGCTAAAAACAATAGCACCACTGACTAGAAGCAGAGAAGCAGTAGTACTTTCGCGACGGGAGTCCTTAAGGACCTGCGATGCGCGGAAAGGAGGAGAGCCGAAAGAAATGGCGAATAAAGTGATAAGCGACTGACAGCTTTACCCTCCCCCCGCGAAGTAATGCCTAGCGGCGGTTTCCGTGGGGGAACAGAGACTGGAGGAAGAGGAGGTTTTTAGTCGGTATTGTATCTGAGTCCGACATACCAGGCCGAACAGCGGGGCCTGATAATACGTAAAGGTATTTTCCTTCCTCTCTAAAAAAAAAAAAAAAAGATACACTCAGCGAAGCGAGCGGGTATCAGCTAGTCTTTTATATTTTATTAAACTCACTTTTGATTAAAAGAACTATAAGCACTTTATAACTATATAAACAGAACTACATATACGAATGCAGTCTCTATGTATATACGCACTCCCACCTTTAATCCCAGAATCCTCCTGATTTTCCCAGGAAAAAGTTTCAAATTAACTTGTAGGCATCAATGCGTCTAAGAACTAGCAAATTTAATGACAATCGTTGGAGCCATTTAAAAAAAAAAAGAAAAAGCTCAAAAGCTCCTAAAATAAAGTAAAGCTTCTGATAAACTGATTTCAACTAAAAGCTTCGAATCACAATTTTTTTAGATTCAGAGAACCTCAAAACGTATATTTCCAGTGAAAAATCGAATATTCGACCCGGTTACAATCTCAAGCCATCCCCATGTAAATCTTAAATTTTATATCTAAGGATTCGACGGAGATCGAACCCAGTACCACTGAGGCATATAGCGGAAAGAGCAAACTGCTTCAACCACTGGACTCCAACCAGTGGACTAAAGTTGATTTTGAACTTGAAAAAAGTTGATAACTTGTTTCTTTTATTCCTATGGTTATGTCTGTTAGTATTAGGCAATATGTTAATCAAAATTTGGTTAATATTCTTGATTATTACAAGGGTACATGGAGGAAATAGAAGTCAACCTCGATTTTTTGCTGAATACGATTTATCAATTGACGTTTTTCCTTTTAACGTAATTTTAATTGTAACTTTCTTAAGTGATGAAAATGAAAAACATGAAAATTTGTAGGTTATGATCCTACGTTCTGGATTTTATCAGTGTGGTGGCACTATTGTAAATTTCAAATGGATTCTAACAACAGCCCGTTGTGTCTATGGGTTAGTGAATCAATTTTTTTCTAATTCAATAACCATGCAATTTTAAATGAATTTTAGGGAAGATGCTGAATCATTGTCGATTATATCAGGTGTGCCACGTCATCATGATGACGCGGAGATTGAACATAAGCAAGTACGTTATGTGAAAAAATTTATCACACACCCAGACTACAAGACGTATGGCCAAAGTCAATCAGATATTGCACTTTTATATGTAAAATTTTAAATTGAAATGATTTAAATCAGTTTTAAGAGATCTTTTATTAGCTCACCGCTGAGTTGAAAGAATCCAATTGCACCAAGAAAGCAAATCTCTACGAAGGTTCTATAGATACAGACACTTCCTATGTAGATGTATATAATACTCTTAAAAATGGTTCATGTATCGGATTTGGTTGGGGTAAAGTGATGAATGATGGTATTAACCGTGAAACTTTTTGGTTAACCGACAAAAGCGCAATATTCATGAGAAACGACAAAATCATGAATTCGATTTTCAGTAAATATACAATGGTAATATCATAAGCATACTACCGTTAACACATATTAATCATGTGCGCGATTTTGTCGACGCGCTTTTGTCGGGGCTACCAATTTTATTAAATTTTAATAACATTTTTTTATTCTGACGAAAACAAACAGAAAAGACGTTCATTGTCGATGCTCTCTTTGGTAAAAACTTATTTTTAATTGATTTTAAGACGTGTGAACAATATTATGATGGTTTAGTTGAAAACGAACATATATGTGCATTTAATCGTCACCGTAATGCGTGTAAGGTATTTGGAAATTTTGAATGAAATAAATAAAAAAAACTTCTTAAGTTATACAAATACAAACAGGGTGATTCTGGCGGTTCGATGGTTTGTAAGGAAAAAACCAGTCAACAATACATTCTAGTTGGAATTGAAATGTCGCTAAATGGTTGTGCAGATGAGCATCCTGAAATTCTTCTGTCGACCGTATACTATCGCAATTATATTTTAGAAACTATGAAAAATGGATTTCCTAAGCTTCAATATCGTTTATATTATCTAACGGTTGTTGTATTTATAATTAATCGATAAAAATTTGTACAAAAGTATTTTGGGGCTAGCAATTCTTCACTATCAAAAAAGCAAATCTTAGATTTTTGGATAAAAATTGTAACAAAAAAATATTTGATAAATTTGATTGGTTTATTTTCAATTTTATATGAATTTGATTTACAATTAAATATTTTAATAAAGTTTTGAAGAATTTTGATTTAAGATTTAAAGGTAAGCAAGTCTACGCCCCTCAACTACAAAAATCTTTTTGCAGTGACAAATCCTTGTCCGTATTTTTCTGATAAGAGATCATTCATATTTCTCTCGATTCTTTCTCCTCGCCCGTGTCACAGATCGTCACATTTATGAGACTTCCACTTCTTTGTTGTTCCGTCACATATTTTCTAGTTTTCTTAAGAGTTGGTAAAATTTTTAAGTTTTTTTTTTTTTTTTGTGTACGCGTTTCAATGCTTCAGAATTTGACATATTCGGAGAAAATGACCCCTAATGCCCTTTGCCCCACAATGTCACTTTTTGTTACCCCTCTCCAACACCCTTAACATATTCCGTAATTTATGAATATCCCTAATAAGCCAGGGTCGATAATTGTTGAACCCAAAAAAAAAAGTAGGATGAAACCCATTAGAAAAGGAAGAGAATGTAACAAAAATGAAAAGAAAAATAAAATACAATCGATCTGATGATGAAGTCGGAAAGAGGAAAAAAAAGGGGGGGGGGCGAGGATTAAGGTAAGACATGGTTTATCTCGAATTCTGACAAAACAACAAGTCTTATGCAAAAAAGTTAAGTAGCAAAGTTGTAAGTAATAAGAATCTCTACAACTTTAGTACTAACATTTTTTTCACAAAACCTCAAAATATATGTGAAAAATTCCAATAACCAAGTTTTTAGTTTTTTATTTTTATCTTTTACAAAAAATTTGTTAAAAAATTAAATCAATTTTTTTTTCATGAATATTGTTAAAATTTACCTTTTAATGTCCCAAACACTTAATTTTTTTAATTTAAAATATTTATTTACAAAATATTTACCTTTATAAAAAAATCGGTGGGCTTTTTCTTTGTTGAAATCTCTACTTTCTGATGGTGCAAAAAATATGTACATAACAAAGTTAAATGTTCCCAGAAAATGCAAGAAATAAAGTATAAATATTAATAAATAGCTCAAACTTTTACAAGTTATACTTCTTTAGGCGCGTTATGAAAAAATGATGGGAGTGAAATTTTTAAATGGCCGGCCATCTTGAGACAAAAATTAACAAAATGAAGTTAGCCGCAAAACCACTGGGTTTCTTGGCGCGCGTAATTTTAATTTTTGTTGTTTTTATTTACTTATTTATTTATTTTTAAATTTGAATTAAAAATAATTATATATACAAATGACATATATTATTAATAAATAAGTTATTACTTTTCTCGAATTTTGCAGTAGCTGTTAACATACTATTTGGAGTTTAGTAATGAAAATGACGTCTGCATTCCATGCATATTCTTAGTTATCACGAAATCTGGGATTCTGTAATGATTCAACCATCTTAGAATAAAAATTTAGTAACACAAGATATGAATAAGATTAAGAATTTTGTTTTGACAAGTAGCTACTTACTTTATTTCGCAATTTCTATGAAGCTTCGTTTTCATGACATGCATGAGTTGTTAACCAGAAAAATAATCCTGACAAATTTTATAAACGTCTTGCAGCTTTCTTTAGATATTATTTATTGATACAAATTAAAATATTATTCTCTTAATTTTATTATTAATAATTATATCTTTAAATATATATATTATTATTATTAAATATTAAATTACAGTTTTTTAAAATTGATTGTTTGAATAAAATTAATAAAAACTAATTTTTAACGATCCCAAAGTGTTTGGGACATTAAAAGGCAGTTTTACCATATTTCATAAAAAAAATTATTTTTGTTATAGATAGAAATAACAAACCAAAAACTTGGTTATTGGAATTTTCACATACATTTTGAGGTTATGTAAAAAAATGTTAGCACAAAAGTCGTAGGTCTTTTTATTACCTACAACTTTGCTTTTTATTTTTTTTCCATAGGACTTGTAGTTTTGTCGGAAATCGATCAATCCTACTATAACTTTTTTTCACTTTTTACCATTTTTGAAAACTGTAGCTTGGGTCTATAAGTTGTCATTAAAATAAAATAAGGAGCTTTTAAAAACAAATACCATTTTAAATAATTAAAAAATTGTATAATTGTACAAAGGCGTTACTTGATGTAAAATTATTATAGAGATAAAGGTTCTTAGCAAAATTACCATCGATAACCAAAGTCAATTTAAAAAAGCTTTTAATTAAAATTATTTAAATAGAAACCGTTATAACTGAGTTAAGTAGTTTGTTTGATAACATTTTTTATGGACATTAAGGTTACTGAATTTAAGATAAACAACTATAAAAATTAAATAAATTTATTTTTTAAGTTTTATGATCAATGTAATGTAAATCAGTGTTCCTCATTTATAATAGTCGTGATGCGAAAAAGTCTCAGATTGGTTTATTCTTGACAAATTGAAATTAAATTAGACAATTTTCATGAGATTTTAAACGAAAAAGTGTATTTGATAGTCAACGTTGATAGACTGATACTTTTCTAAACTCAGATGAAAGCTTCCCTTAACATAATAATTCCGTAGTATAAGAACGTGAAACTTTAAAATAACAATTTAAAATACAGCAAGTTTATAAATTTTGAGCTAATTAAAAATTTTCAATTGAAATTATTCACTAATGTATGGTAATTTTTCGTGCTTTGTGGTAATTTGGAAGCTTTTGGAAATTATAAGCTTGAAAATATTCAAAAGCCATGTTTCTAAAAACTGGTTGGTGATTGGTTCGGCCCACCCACGGCTAACAACAGGTGACACCACCCCAGAGTCACAAAATGACGGCACTCCCTTTGACATATGGCGGCACATTCTTAGACTTGTGAAACTATATGAACCCAACTACATATACGCATGCATCCTCTATGTATATACGAACTCCCACCATTAATCCCAGAACCCTCTGATTTTCTCAGGAAAAAGTTTCCATTAAAAGTTGCAGTTATAAGTGCGTCTAAAAACTATAGCAAGCTTAAAAGAAATCGTTGGAGCCGTTTTAGAAAAAAATGAAAAAGCTCAAAAACTCATAGAATAAAGTTCCAGTCAACCGATTTCATTCGAAAGCTTCACATCACAGCTAGATGTATTATGCAGGCTGAACTCCAAGTTTGGTAAAATTCAGATGAAGCTTTCGATACAATATCACTGTCATACATAGTCACGGACACACACACACACACACAGCCATGTTTCTAAAAACCACTTTTTTGGATTCAGGAGACCGCAATACGGATATTTCCGGTGAAAGCTCGAAATCGAAAGTTCGACCCGATTATAATCCCAGGTCTTATTACGACTGTCTACACACAGAAAACTTCTGTAGGTCATGTACCATCTTAGATCTTAAATTTAGGGATTCGACGGGGATTGAACCCAGTACCACTGAGGCATCTAGCGGAGAGAGTAAACTGCTCTGATCACTGAATGAACTAAATTTGATATTGAACGTGAAAAAAATGATAATTTGTTTTTTTTATTCCTATGGTTATGACAGTTAGGCAATATGTTAGTTAAAATTTGGTTAATTTTCTTGATTGTAACAAGGGTGCATAAAGGAAATGGAGGTGAACCTCGAATTGTTGGTGGATACGATGTATCAATCGAAGATTATCCTTTTATCGTAATTTTTATTGTTACCTTCAAAAGTAAAGAACTAACCGATGAAGTTTGTAGGTTTCCATCCAAAAATCTGAATCCCATATTTGTGGTGGTACTATTGTATCTTACAAATGGATTCTAACAGCAGCGCATTGTGTTATCAACTACTATGGGTTAGTCAAGCAATTAATAAATACCTAATAAAAATTTTTGTAATTTTTAGAAAATTGGAAACCCCAAGTAGATTTTCAATTGTATCAGGTGTGACGAGTCTTACAGACTCGGACAGTTACCGATTGCAACGACGTTATGTTAAGAAAATAATTGTTCACCAAGACTACTTGACGTATGGTCATAGACAAGCAGATATTGCACTTTTACATGTAAAATTTTGAATTTAACTGATTTAAATTAGAATTAACTGATCTTTTATTAGCTCACTGCAGAGTTAATTGAATCCGTTAGTACTAAAAAGGTACAATTTTATGAAGGTTCTATAGATACAGACACTTCATATCTAGATGTATACAATACCCAACTAAATGGTATGTGTTATGGACTTGGTTGGGGTAGTATGATACCATACGGTATTTATAATTAAACTTTTAGTTTACCGACAAAATCGCGAATTCGATTTTTACAGGTATAAAATCATAAGCATACTATCATTAACACGCGCGATTTTGACGTCGCGCTTTTGTCGGGTCACCAATTATTTTCCTTTAATAACTTTTATTTGTATAGACGAAAACGAAACAGACCCAGTCTATGTATTATCCGATACTCTCCTGGCTACTGAATTAAATTTAACTGATTCTGACACTTGTGGACGAACGTAT
Organism: Sisyra nigra; assembly: GCA_958496155.1. Lineage (NCBI taxonomy): Eukaryota > Metazoa > Arthropoda > Insecta > Neuroptera > Sisyridae > Sisyra > Sisyra nigra. The sequence continues at coordinate 3,339,355 of OY292315.1, forward strand.
CGAAAAGTATTAGTTAAAATCGAAGAACAACAAATATGTGCATTTAACAAAGGCCACGATACGTGTCAGGTATTTGAAAATCTTGAATGAAATAAAATTTTGTTCTTCTTGAGTTGTACACACACACACATACACATATAAACAGGGCGATTCTGGCGGACCGTTGGTTTGTGTTGAAACAGCCAGTCAACAACTCATTCAGGTTGGACTTGTGTCATTTGGAATCGGTTGTGCAAGTGATTATCCTGGAGTTTATACATCAACTGTTTACTATCGTAACTATATTCGAAAAACTATGGAAAATGGAGTTTCAAAACTAAAATATCGTTTATATTATTTATCAGTTCTTGTATTTTTTATTAATCGATAAAAATTTAGTAAGAATCTTTTTTTTTTGTATAGTTTGTCTTATTTCGCTTTAACTGCTTGGTTATTTCGCGACATCATGACAACTTCTTTACAGCTGGTTGTACCAAGTGCTCTCCTTGATAGTCCTCCAATAGTCACCAAAACTAGGGCCCTCTGGGTTCAGGATGTCCTTCACTTGTGCAAGATTTAGAATTTCGGATAGTAGATGATCAACCGTCAGCGGTTCTCCACATGCGTAACAAAGGGGTTGGAGTTCCCGCAAGAGAATGAAATTATGTGTCATCCTAGTGTGCCCGCGGGATGGAGTACTGTACTTTGATCAGGATCTGATCAGATAGCCGAATCATGGGAATAGGTACTGGACATTGATCAGTTTCTGATCAGATGGCTAGATCAAGGGATGGAGTACTGTACTCTGATTAGGAACGGATCCAAAAAAGCTGATCCGGATCTGGTCATGATCCGGGTTCCCTGAACTAATTTCCAGTCGGGTGGTTCTAAGACGAGTTAGGGCCACCTCCTCTTGTCTATTAAGACTTCTAAAGAGAGTAAGTGTTCCCACTTTGACTTTATTTGGCGCAGAAAATCAAAAATCCGGTCCCATTCCTGCTGCCAATTTTTAACGATTATTGTTTCACCTAGCTAATGGCATCTTTGATGGTCACTCGCTTGTCAAAGCCACCGTTTTTAGTGGCTCGCTTGGCCAGGATATCAACCTTCTTACAAACTTCGATTTCTATATAGTTGGGTATCCATATTAGTAGTAGTCGTGTTCCCAATCGTTGGATCAAGGACTGGGTGTCGTCAATTAGTGAAATTAGTCAATAATTTTTGATTACCAATTTTCTACTAGATCATAGAACCAATTTTTATTTTTTTTAAGAAATGCTTTGTAAGATCTGCCTCTTTGCAATGTGTCTATGGATACACTTTTGAAGTGGTTGTGTCCACTGACACAACTCAGTTTCTTTTATTAAGATCCTTGTGATGTCTACTGAAACCTATTGGTCAACTCAAGAATAGTGGGTCTCTTCAATCTTTTGTTTTCATTACTGTTATCAAACAGATTGATAGCAAGCTGATTAGGATGGTTCTCCAGTCTCACCTGATAACGATGTGATAGTTCCGTAATCACTTTCTTCGCTTTTTCTATTTCAAGATCCTCTTGTACTCGATTGTTGTTATATCTATTATTGTTTGGATGGTTTTGGATTGAAACCTCCGCAGAATTTCTATATTGGTGTTGGATACCGTACTCCAAAGTTCCACTCTATATGTCCAAATAGGTCTTCGTACTGATTTGTATAGCAGCACTTTATTTTTGATCATCAGCTGTGATCTTTCTCCGAGGAGCCAGTACATTGTTCCAAATTTTTTTGTTGAGTTGTTTTCTTTTTTCTTTAATACCTTTTATATGTATGGATCAAGGGAGTCTTCTATTGAGGTATATTTCCAGATATTTTGAGTGATCAGATTGAGGTAGTTCGGCGTCGTGCTGATGTCTGGTAGTAAACGTGATATGTATGGAATTACCTTCGATGACTTTTATCTTCCATTTATTGGTCCACAGATTATAGATTCTTAAAATCTCTTGAAGTTTTTCAGAAGCTACCTCTGGATTCCTTGCAGTTGCCATCAATGCAGTGTCATCCACATAGGTAGCGGTTGTGACGCCTTCAACTGTTGGAAGATCAGCTGTAAAGATAAGGTACACTAAGGGTCCATGGATACTTCCTTGAGGCACCCCTGCCCGAATTCGTTTTAGATCGCTTACTACGGCTCTTTGTTTCACTTGAATACTTCTTTCGTCCAAGTATGACCTAATCACTTGATAGTACTCGTTCGGCAAGGTTTTACACTTCTGTAGCAGCCTTTTGTGTCGTAACTTATCAAAAGCCTGTGTTATACCTAGCTAAGAAAGCTCTGTACTCTTTATTTTCCAGTGCATTTCAAACGGTGTTACCTACTCGATATATTCCACTGTAGAGTGTGATTGCTTAAAACCAAATTGATGTTGATAAACTTAGCTCGCTTATTTCCAGTTTTCTTATTTATTTACTTTCTTTTACTACTATATAGTAAAGGAAGTATTGTAATCGGGTCGAATTTTCGAATTCGAGCTTTCACTGAAAATACATGTTTTGAGGTCCTCTAAGTCCAAAAAGTAGTTTTTAGAAACATTTCTGTGTGAATGTGTGTCTATGTGTGACTGCGATATTGTATCGAAAGCTTTATCCAAATTTTACCAAATTTGAAATTGAGTCCGCTTATTACATCTAGTTATGCCTCAAAGCTTTTGGTTGAAATTGGTTGGCGGAAAGGTCAGCTTTATTCAACAGATTTTTGAGATTTATCAATTTTTTTCGAAAACGGCTCAAACGATTTTCCTTAAACTTTCTATAGTTCTTAGACTTATTGATGCCTACAACTTTTATTTGAAAATTTTCCCTGGGAAAATTCAAATCAGGACGGTTTTTGGGTTAAGAGTGGGAGTTCGTATATATACATAGATATAATATGTATGCATTAAGTTCTGTTTATATTCTGTTATTAAGTGCTTATAGTTCTTTTAACCATCAACAAGTTTCATAAATGTAAAAGAAAGTACTATGATGCTTCGCAGATGATATTTAATGCCACTTTTAAAGATTTAGCATGAATTAGATTTATAGTTACATGTGACGTGATTTATGAATGGTTTGTGACATAAGTTGGCTTTCAAAATTTAATTCTTAAGATATTTTTGGGTAATCAAATCAATCGACTGATAACTTTCAGAGTTCAGAAATCTATCAAAAAATGTAACGTGAGAACGTGAAAGTATCAAATAACAAAATTGTTATAAATTTTTTGTACAGTGGTACCTCGACATGCTCGTATCTTGAATTACTCGTATCTCGAATTTTATCTTTTACTAGCTGGTCCCCGCCCGCTTCGCTGAGCGTATCTAAATTACACTGATTGAATAATGGAAACTTTCATCCCATCAACAAAAAAAGACAGATAGATATTTCTAGATCTTTGATTCATAGAAAGTTCATAAAAATCAGATAAACTACTTCCCCAGGAAGATATTCTATATCTAGAAGAGCTATCTTATTGGTTCTATACGTTTTTATGAATATAATAAAATACTTATACTTGTGTTCTTTAAATAGCAATTCAAATCGAAAATGTTGAATGTATTATATATTTAACTGAGGTTTTCACCAAAATTTTCAATAGTAATTTAACATGTTTATTTCTAAACATTATGGACATTCAAAAATTAACAATGAAAGAAGTTTCAATGTTTCAAAAATTTTCATTATTAATTTATCGATGTTATCGGATATTAAATTAAAAATCATATTTTGCAGTAAATATTGTCATTTTTACTTCAACTTTCTTGGAGTGATTGTGTTAAAACGCTATTTCACGAACTTTAGAGAAAACTATTTTAAAAACACGATTCCTACAGGATAAGTACTATTGTTATGCTATCTTTTGAGAACCGTGCATTATTCTAACATACAAATTAATAATAATTTCTCTAACCTTTCAATTATTCCTATTGCAACAAATCATGTCAATCTTTTGCTCTATGATAAACAGAAACATAGCTATCCCACGGGAGTAGTACATTTTTCTTGGATAAAAAAGAGATCAGGCCTTCTTGAGGATAATGCGCTAGAACTCTATTTCACGTACTTTAACGAAACTTCTATTAAATACACGGTTAGATACAATTGTCTTGTTATCCCACGGGAAGAGTACAATTATGTCGATTTTTTATTCTATGAAAAATAATAACGTATTTAGCTCACGGGCCTGTACATTTTTCCTGGATAAAAGGTAGAGGTAGATCTTGAGGAAAATTCCTTAAAACGCTTATCCATGAACTTTTACGAAACTCCTTTTAAATACTCAGTTCTTGAAGGGTACCATTCTTATCCTATCCTATCCTATCCTACGGGAACCATGCTATATTCTGAAATAAAAGGTAGCCTATATTTATTCTCTGACTCTCAATTAACCACCTCATTGTAAGAAATTATAGTAATCTTTTGCTCTGTGAAAAAAAAAACATATCTATCCTACGGGAACCGCACATTTCCTGCATAAAAATAAGACTGTAGGATAAGAAAATTATTTTTTACCTTGAGGACATTATTAGTTATAACTATTTATATACGTTTAGTTTCAGCATGATTTTTCTTTAAACCAGTTTTTCTATTTTCCCGTTGAAATGAACAATTTTTCTGAAATAGAACGTATTGTAGATAATGATTCGCAAATTTAGCTATCATCATACTTAAATATCACCAATATTTATGTGCAAATAAAAATGTATAGTTTATGCATAATTTTTTTCCCAACCCGTTTTTCAATTTCCCGGATAAATGAGACATTTTCCCATAATAAAAAGTATTCTTTTTAATGTCTCAGATTGTCATTTATCATCATACCCAATTTCATTAAAAATAGTATTTATTTGAGTAAGAATTATTAATATGTTTCTAAAAACAATTTCGCTAATAATGAATTATTTTTGAAACAACTTAATAGCCATTAAAAAGGTTATAGCGGGTCAACCTTAAAAGATAGACATATGTCGTCGCAGACTTTTTTTTAGAAATTTTTAAGAGGAACAGTTTTGCTACACATGATTTTTGCGTAACTTTAACCATTTACGCAGGGCAGGCAACAAACGCTCTCAAATGGAAAAAAATTTCCTGGTTTTTGCAACATTTTCCATTGATGCTCTGCTGCTATTGGTCGTAGAGTAATGTTATATAGCCTAAAGCCTTTGTCGATAACTAAGCTATCCAACACAAAAAAAAAACTTTCAATTCAAACCAGTAGTTTCTGAGATTAGTGCGTTTAACCAAACAATCAAACAAACAAACTCTTCAATTTTATATATTAGTATAGATCTCTATTAAAATAATCAGATGCACGACCTGTTGCAACTTTTTTGAGACCTTCGACCTGCTAAACCAAACTCGTATCTCGAATTTCGCTCGTAACTCAAAGCAAAAAATCACTCGCTCGCCGGCTCGTATCTCGAAAAACTCGTATGTTGGGGCACTCGTATGTCGAGATACCACTGTATTTGGAATGTAAAATCTTAGAGTAATAAAAAATTGTAGTTACCACGATTTTTGTGTATGTGACCCAAATGCAATATATACTGAGAAAAAAGCTCGAAATGATTGTGTATCAAGATTTCCAAGTTCAAAGCTTTCAAAAATCAAATTTCGTAAGTTCTTTTTTTCTTTAACTAAATTCATTGAAAAACTCACCTCTGTTAAATGTGTTGTTTTGATTTCATTGAATTCGCAAAAAAAGGGGGGAACACGGAAATAAAAAGCATGCAATATAAAATCGGTAGGTAGAGATATTTAAAGGGGGAAATACTTGCACATATTGAAAACGATATTACAATTTTAATACACCCCGCAAAAAATCAAACATCTGTGACCATAATATGATTTTAAAGTTTTTCCTAAAAATAAAAAAAAAATTTGGAACGCAAATTTAGTTTGATTAGTTTTTTCCTGTAAGGTGCGAAAAATGCGTGTTGCATTTGAAAATTGCAGTGACACGTTTTTAATATTTGCTCATTGTTATTTGATGTTTGAAATGTAAATGTTGTCGAGGGGATTGTGGGAGAGTGAAAACAAAAATAACCGAGCCCGTACATATGGGTGTTGCAGCTTGTGTGTGCATTTTCGATGTGATCCCTTTATATGTATGCCTTTCCCGTTTTGTTATGTTGTTGACAGGGAACATTAAGCGTCGAACGAACCCGCCCCCCAACCCCATGTATTTGCCATGTGTCAATCGTTTGACACTGCAACAAGAAACGCTTCCGCCCACTCATCACGACCAATTTGTTTTTCATTCATTATTATTACCTATAAACGTTGTGTAATTAGCGAATTATAATTAAAACATTTCCTCGTTGCATTAGTGGAAAATATTTAATCTGAACCAAATAAATTTTTATCGGGTTATATACATTTTGAGGGGATTTCAAAGGCAATCTTGTACCAACAGACCTGGACAATTGGTCCATTAATGCACCACTCTCGAGGGAACGTGGCAAGTTTTATGCACTCTTGCAAAATCAAGGGGACGACATATTGAGTTCCTTCGGGACACAATAAAAGCCTGAAACGAAACGATAGTTTCCCCCTCCCCATAAAATGACCGAATGATGGCAAATCAAAAATCACAAATTGAATTTTTCGTGGCAAAATGTTCAATTTATCAAATCATATGTAAGACTAGCTGATACCCGCCCGCTTCGCTGGGCGTATCGAAATTAATCTGATTGAATAATAGAAAATTTTACCCAAAATAAAAAATTCAGCCTTTTTTTAACAAAAAAAGATAATTAGGTATTTCTAGATCTTTGTGTCATAGAAAGTTCATGAAAATGTTAAACTACTTTTCCAGGAACAGATATAAGCTATCTTATAGGTAGGTTCTTTACGTTTTTCTTTTTTGAATATTGTAAAATACCTATACTTGGGTTCCTTTAAGACTTGAGAAACTTTCAAACCAAATATCATGTAAAATAATTTATTAATTTTAGTAGAATGGATTAGTAGCTATCCCTTATGAAGCGTACCTTTTTTAGGATAAATAATATTTAATGTGTTATCTTAAGATCTGAGGTAATATTCTAGGATAAAGTATTATTTAGTCCATTATGTCTTATCGGCAAGTCTGCTATTTCCCGGGCTCGAAGATTAGATAACGAATTCTTATAGATGTTGCTAAAATAAATTGAAAATTAAGAGTAAAGTTTTTTGGTAAAAAAACAACGCGATTGTCACATCTAAGTTGCTACTTTCTTTTGAAAAATAAGTTGGGCTGGATTTCTTTTTGCTCTCGGGGCTCTGCCTAACGGCTTCACCTCTCTAAGTCAAACTTCTAATCGGGATCACTTAAGTCAAACTGTCTGTTTTGGTTATTTATTCTTACGGGCCTCATTTTTCAACTAAGATATTTATTTTTATGAATGAAATCATATTTACTGCAGAGGGTTTCCATCTCCTTCGATAATTCGAACGTTTTCTCAGCCGAACTATAGATAAGATATCAACTACCTATAAATTAACTATGGATTTATGGTTTCTAAGAATTTAACCTATCAATGTACTTCTATCATCGTTATAATTTTCAAATTTGCGAACATAAATTTATAAGAAAAACATTTAACAGGTATATAGTTTAAAACTATATCGTCTGTACGATTTATGTATAATATAAACATTGTATCACAGCTGCCTGCCTATGTATGTTTTTTGTTGCACAGATTTCATATTTTTTATTTTTTTTCTTAGAAAATTAATTTTTTTTTGAAATAATAAGTATTTTATTGCACTTTTTGTAATGTTTACTATCTGTATGTGAAATTTTGTCCAAATCGGAACAGCCGTTTTCAAGTTTACCAAGAACAAACAGGCAGACAGACAAAACTATCTATATAAATAAAATGATAGCTGTTTTCCAATGTTCGCTTTTAACTCAAAACTACTACATAGATTTCGATCAATTTTTCTTTGTTTTACTTCTTATATACTTAGTCCTTATCTAATATACGAATTATTACGATATCTTCATTAAAAAAAAAGTAATTAAAGTCCTAAAAAATGCGATTTTTACAAGCAAAACGCGTTAAACGGGAATTTTTCGTCGCTTTGCTAAAGTGGGGCAAACGGTTTAGTACGCATGGCGCTGCAGAGAGAGTGTTTCGCCTTCCATTGCCTACTGATTAGTTTATATATGAGCCGCTCAGTGCACACATCGGTTAACTCCGTAATGCAAAAAAAAAAAACGTTGAGTAAATTGATAAAATAGACTTAGCTGAAATACATTGTCTCTTACGGAAAATCTAAAAAGCAAATTGTCATTTACAGCTGTTATTACTTATTATAAGAAAAATTTATTTTGACATGAAAATTGGTAAAAGTTGAAAAAGTGGAGTTAATCGATGTGTGCACTGATCGGCTCATTTGACCGTAGACTTAATAGTTAATGCAGTTTAGCGAGATATTAGAATAAAATAGCTTTTTTTTAATTGTCTTTTAAATTTTTTTATATTTTACTGTCAATACAAATTCAAAATACATTTTTAACTTACAACCGTTACAATAATCAAATTTCATTTCAACACTCCCTTTTACTATTGCAGATATTTTATAACCATAACGAGTTAATTTGGCAAGATTAAAGTTTTTTTTTTAATTGCTCCTTAAATGCTCTTTCCGGATCCGCAATTGCTCCAGGTGTTTAGTTCATAGTTGATTAAAAATTATTTTTTTTTTAAATTTTCAAACTCAAGAATTAAAATCGCTATAAAACCCTAAATAATTTTTAATTGAAATTTTTGTTTAATGTTCTCTGTCTGCTCTTTTTATTATGCAAATAATTGATCACATTTTTGCAATATTTTTAATAATTAATTATTTGTAACCATTTTATACACATGTATTGTTGTATTATGACTTCATCAATTTTATAAAAATGAATAGTTTAAAAATTAAATTACTAATTTACTATAGAATTGAAGCAATTGCGGATCCGGAAAGAGAATTAAAGGAACAATTTTTTTTAAAAAAAAAGTGATTATTTTGAAAAATTAGTTATTATTTAACTAATAACTGTACATTTGAAGCAAAAGTGGATTCTGAAGTAGCAATTTTTGAGCAATTTTTTGGCATACAGTTAAAATGTTTCCCGTTATTTTTAATATACTTTTGCTTTCAATTTTTTAAATGTTTTTCCTCTGTATAAATTAACTTTGTTCTTAACATAATAACCTAGGCAAAAGTAGCCTTTAATGTAAGTTACATTATTTCGTAAATTTATGCGAAAATTTAATTGAAATCGGCCTAGCCGTTGTCAAGTTTATTTTGGACAAACAATGTTTTTTTTTGGGTAAAAGTATAATGTAAAAGGCAATGATTTTTCTGTATATAATATATGAAAATGTAGGTGATAAAAAGTTTTTTACAAAACACCTTACGTTTTTTAGATTAGATAAAAATCTCGGCTAAGAAAAATAATTCCGTTTCGGTTCGCTCGCGCAGGTAAGACGTTTTTATTATATAACTTTTCAAAAAGCAGAAATTTTCAATCTTATTATTGGTATAGATAATCGTAACAAGTTAAATACTCGAATAAATGTCTTCAATATTTCAAATTTAACATAATATATAAAAGGGCATCAGTATATGTAATATATTGATTTAATGGATTGCTTAGTCGGGTAATTTAATAGAAAAGGTACATAATGAATACTCGTTCGATTAATAATACGAGTATTGAAAAGCTCACGGAGATAAATCTCGTTCGGTCGTACGTAGATAAAGGATAAGTTAATGTTGGAACGTTTAAGAGTCGATTCGTGAACGACTCGACTCGATTCACTCTAATCAATATGTATGGGCAAAAACCGATTGGATTTTTTGGGACCAAATTCGAATTTATTTCAAACACAACATGTACGTGTGTATATATTTGGCCCGGAGCCAAATAAAACCCCAAAAAATATTCAATTTGTTCATTCAATTCATTGTAATGTAACGATTAAATTATCGATAATGAACAAATCGAGTTAGTATTTAAATAAATAAAACTTAGAAAAAAACATCTACAAGAAGGAAAACGATAAATATATTTAAATATGTTGTCGTTTATCATTAGATATGGGGACGATTATCAGAAAAGACAATAAATTCAAATGGAAAGTTTCAGCTCGCTTATGATTACAATAACGATTATCATCGAGTGAAACAAATGGCTTGTACCCCATGAAAAATGTCGAGTCGAAAACGCATTTCTAAGCCCGTCTATTTGTCTATTATTATTCGTCCCATCAGTGAGAGTTCCACCAACATTTTTATGACATCAAGTTCAATGCATTCAAAATAAATAATACAACTTGTCATGATATATGTCAGAATAATAATGTGAGTCTATCGCTAGAGCTTTTTCGTATATAAACCGACTACAATGTATAGAGAACTAAGCAGAAGGAACCAACGAGCTTTGAGTGTGAGTGGAAACATGTTACAGAACGCATTATACGATCGCGTTTTGAGAGGGAGCGATGACATCACTCTGATGAGGGAACATAAAACTTATATCATTGAAATAGTAAAAGTTAAGGGTTGGAGAAACGGAATGAGACGCATTCAAATGTAGATGTATGTGACTTCCGGACGCAAATAGCTAAATTATACCACCGACGTCTGTAAACACAAAGTTTACAAACAAATTATTGGGTCTTACTGTATTTGATATCGATGCTTCATCTTGCTTTATCGTGACGGGAGTGAGCCGAGCGAACGAATCATATTGGTGTGGTTCAACAACACATACACATTCACATAATGGAATACAGGGTGTAAGGAAAAAAACCTAGGGGAAAGCAGAGCTTCGGGGACGAAGCTTCGTACCGGCAACAACAAGAGGTTACTTCCGTTTAAATATTTATATATTTGACGAGAAACACGGTTGAGATTACGCCCGTTACGATACATGAATAATCTGATTTGAGCCCTACCGGAAGCGATTTGTGAAAATTACGTTGAACAGTGTCCAATGAGAAAATCTAAAAATTTTCTGACACTAATTTCTTAACAATCTTTAACAAAAATGCACTAAAAAGTAAAAAAATAATTGCGTATCCTTGCGGTATGTACAACTTCCAAATTATTAGGATGATATAATGTACAACTATTGTAATTTTTGGAGTTGGTGTCAGCCAAGGAATTTAATATTAATGTTGAATTTATTATTGTTTGTTATTAATGGTATTTTGTTTAAAGGTCGCTAGATATTGTCACAATACTAGGATATTGTATAAAAGTTCATTTGAAAAATAAATTTCATAAGGTATTCTCGTGTATTGTTAAGTAAGTACCAATATAGGTTAAACTTTTTTGCTTTTAAATTTAATGATAGAACTGACTGGAATAATCTTTTCAATAGAAAAAAATCATCAAAATTCAATGATTCAGTTAAAAGTCACTATTTCATCTCTATTTTCATCCTTAGGGGTAGATTTTTTTCATCAACTTGAAATGTAAATACTTTAAGTTAAAAGGGTTTAAGGGTTAGCAAGGAGTAATTTATTATTTCATCCCTAATTTTTAACCCCTTATGAGTAAAGGTTCTTTTACAAATAATGGGTATGAGATTAATTTAAAATTATGTTCTACCCATAAAAAAAGAATTATCAAAATCGAGCTATCTAATAAGAAGTTAGTATTTCATCCCTTAGTTTTCAACCCCTTCAAATTGAACGATTTTCTTCAAATTAAAAAAGGGCCACACAGAAAGCATCAGCTTTCAATTAAAGAAAGAATTATCAAAATCGAGCTATCCAATAAGAAGTTAATATTTCATCCCTTAGTTTTCAACCCTTTAGAACTAAACGATTTCCTTCAAATTAAAATAAAACCACACGGAAAGCATTTGCTTTCAAGTAAAAAATAATTTTCAAAATCGAGCTATGCAATAAGAAGTTAATATTCCATCCCTTAGTTTTCAACCCCTTAGAAGTGAACGATTTCTTTTAAATTAAAATGGGTCCATTCGGAAAGCACCAGCTTTCCGATAAAAAAAGAATCATCAAAATTGTTTTACCCAGCCGGAAATGCTGAGGTAACAAACATAAAAAGAAAAAAAAATACAGTCGAATTGAGAACCTCTTCCTTTTTTTGAAGTCGGTTATAAATACCAGGTATCAACTATCTTTTCTTACTATTTACCCACTTTTTTAAACCAAATCAAGCATAAATTAAGCTTCCATACGAGTTGTCGATGACTATAAATAATTTAGTAATAATTTAATAATGTATTTACTAAAAATTTCAATTTTGTTACGAAAAATAACTGATGTTACCAAAAGACGGCGCCAATTCCCTATCAAATGTGCCACAGTGGGAGGTACTAAAATGAAGTCAACGGGTGCCTTGCAGAGGGCTTCACACAAAGTAGAACGCTGGACTAAAAAGTGGAGGAATAAGCTTAATGAAACGAAGACAGTAAACACCAAAAATTTTGATTATTATTTTTATCGATATTATCGGATGTTAAATTAAAAATCATATTTTGCCGTAAAAATTGTAACTTTTATTTCAACTTTGTTAGAGTAATTGTGTTAAAACGATATTTTACGAACGTTAAGGAAATCTTTCTTAAAAAACGATTCCTGCTGAATAAGTACAATTATTGTTATGTTATCTTTTGAGAACCGTGCATTATTCTAGTATAATCTATATTATTCTCTGACCTCTCAACTACCTTATTGCAAAAAATCATATCAATCTTTTGCTCTGTGAAACAAATATATATCCATTCCACGAGAGTAGTACATTTTTCTTGGATAAAAAAGAGATCAGGCCTTCTTGAGGATAATGCGCTAGAACTCTATTTCACGAACTTTAACGAAACTTATTTCAAATACACGGTTCCGGTAAGCTACAATTATCTTGTTGTCCTACGAAAAAAAGTACAACTATGTCAATTTTTTTGCTCTATGAAAAAAAAACCGTATCTTTTCCACGGGGCCCGCACATTTTGCCTGGAGATAAAAAAAAATCAAGCCTTCTTGAGGAAAAAACGCTTACTCATAAACTTTTACGAAACTCGTTTTAAATACTCAGTTCCTAAAGGATACAATTCTTATCCTATCCTACGGGAACCGTGCTATATTCTGACATAAAAGGTAGCCTATATTTATTCTCTGACTATTAATTAACCACCCCATTGTAGGAAATTATAGTAATATTTTGCTCTGTGAAAAATAAAAACATATCTATCCTACGGAAATCGTACATTCTTCCTGAATAAAAATAAAACTGTAGGATAAGAAAATAATTTTTTGCCTTGAGGACTTTATGAGTTACGTACGTACATTTTCGTGACAATCGCTCATATCGGCACTGATTTGGCGATGGTTAAGCATTGGGTAACCGGTTTGTAACTCAAACGAACTTGTCACTTTATGTTCTTCACTCACTCTTGGTCTCTTGGTCAATGTTGTCTTGTTCTTTGTCTGTTGGTCAGTGTTTGAACACCACCAGAAGAACGATTGGAACAATGGTAAGCAAGAAGGTAAGAAGGGTAAGCAAATTCTTGGCGTGATAAGAGTCAAGTACCTCTGTTCTATTAAATTATACCAGAAGGAAGTGTTGACAGTGTTACATGCTTTAAGTCACTAATAAAACCCTGCATTTGTTAGACCACTGGTTGAAAATAGTAATTTCAAATAGTTCTTCAGGTTCAGTCGCTAGTAATGCAGTATGATTTGCAAACGTAGCTGCTATAACCCTTTAAATTACCAAAAGATTAGCTGAAAATCAAACTACAGGAAAGGTTCAGGATACTTTCGTAAGCCCTAACTTAATAAGTCTTTTTTGCTTAACCTACAAAGTTTTTTTCTCTCAAGTATGACCTGGTTACTTTACAGCAGTCTCTCCATAGGCTTTTGTTAGGTTTTTTTTAGTAGTTTTAGATTTGAAAACCAGAGGAATCTGTATTTGCACAGCTAGGGATTCATCAAATTAAATATCTGGAAATTTTATGAAAAAATCAAGCTAAAATTGATCCTTTCAAATAAAATAACTAACAAATTTAATATTTGACTAAAATTTATATTTTTGGTAAGGTTTTGGCTTGGGTTTAAGCAAAATTTAGGTCAAAATGCTTGAAAATCAAATTAAGTAGCAATTCCCTGTTTTCATTATTAGATTCACTACTTGATTTTAAGAAAACCATAAAAATTTTATTTAAAAGTTTATTATAGTAATACTCCGATTTGAGTCACCAAAAGAAGGTGCCGGTTTGATATTGAATATACTAAATATTTTTTAGTGAATTTTGATATAACTTTGTGTGGGAGGAATGCATGAGAAAATATATGCTCTGGTGTATACTCTTTTTGCCACAAGAACCCAAAAATATAACCCACTTAAAATAGAACTAAAACCCTAACTGTATTGATATGAACCAGTGTTTCTTAATATTTTTGGCTCACAATCCATTTTGGCATTTAAAAAAAACAAAAAACTCTTTAACAGGTCTCTGTAAAAACATTTGGAAAAAATGAACATATTTTCTTATTGATCAGTAAATTTAGAATTTCAATAAGATGTTATATGGAGAAACATTTACCGAGCTTACCAAAAGATCGCGCTAATTTCATACTGGATACAGTATACATTTCTTCTGGGAATTTCAGTACAGTTTTGTGTGGGAGTAATGCATTTGAAAATGTACATTTTGGTGTGCACTCTTTTCGCCACAAGAACCCCAAAACATAGAAAAATAGAGTGCTAATTTAATTGATATAAATCAGTGTTTCTCAAACGTTTCGGTTCATGACCCCCTTTTTTATTTTAAAATGCCAAAAGACCCTTCAACGAGTTAGTGTCTGAAAAAAAAATTGAAAATAAAAGAGGAGAATTCTGTAACCTTCTGTAATTCTGTAACCCCCCCCCCAATGATTTTTCGTGATTCTCACTGGATGGATCTCTGATATAGATTCTAAAATTTTATTATTGATTGAAGAAAATTCAAGTCAAGCCTTATACTTTTGCATATTATCTCATTTATACCAATAATAAGATTGAAGATTTCTGCTTTTTGAAAAGTTATATAATTAAAACGTTACGTGTTACCTGCGCGAGCGAACAAAAACAGAATTATTTTTCTTAGCCGAGATTTTTATCTAATCTAAAAAATGTATGGTGTTTTAATGAATACTCTTTATTATCTACATTTTCATATATTTTATACAAAAAAATAAATGCCATTTAAATTGTTATTTTCCCCCAAAAAAACATTGTTTGTCCAGGGTAAACTTGAAAACAGCTAAGTCGATTTCAATGCAATTTTCACAAAAAGTTATTAAATATTGTAACTTATATTATAGGCTACTTTTTATTTCGAATAGTTTTGTCTGTCTGTTTGTTTGTTCTTGGCAAACTTGAAAACGGCTGGTCCGATTTGGACAAAATTTTCACAGACAGGTAGTAAACATTACATAAAGTGCTATAAAATACTTTTTATTTCGAAAAAAATTTGATTTTCTGAGCGAATAATTAAAACTGTGCAATGAAAAACATACATCGCCAAACTTGAAAACGCTCAGCGAAGCGGGCGGGGAGCAACTAGTTTCAAAACAAAAATGTTCACTCTTTGCATAAATCTTAATTGTTCCAATATAATAAAGTGTACTGAACACTCAATATCAAGTCAATAGTACAAATAGATCGATGATGGTAATCTGGTGACAAGTACTCGACAATGGGTCGAAATTCGAGCGAAAGACAACGTCTCACGACGAATACTGATTAGATATTATTAGATAACGTTCTCATTCCCTAACAGCATTCGCATTGTTTTTCCAGCTAAACCGCACCGATAAACATTTTTGTGTGTGGACGCGTTATCTAAACCGATTATGCAAAATAATCATTCGATCCGACCGGAATAAATTCGAATTGAAATAATTTTCCAAAAAAAATTTATGGAATTTTTATTTGTCGCCGACACATTTTTTCCACTAAGCTCACGTCAGCGTTTTCGCTTTCGTTCTTTTCATTTCATCCCACCACCATCATTTTATTTTCTTTATATATATTATATGAATGTTACTAATATGCTAACAGTTCGATATATTTTTCGTAGCAATTTTATTCGGCAGTGAAAAAGATTCGCCTCTTAAAAGCCTATAAAAGTCGCTCTTATAGACAACGTTATGTGACAAATAGTTTTGAATTAAGAAATGGCCCAGGGCTGTCGCCTCATAATGTATATATAAAAGGGGTTGTTTTTTTTTTTTCACATACAACCAACCAGAAAGAGCTGTCAATGACATGTGAAAAGATTTTAATTCACTATATCACTGACCAAGTGGTTTGATTAGGTTATATAAGTTACAGATGCATTAATAAAGTGCACTTTATAGTGACATTAATGCACTTGATTAACTAATTTTGTCGAATATTAGAGGAACTCGTGATTAATAAACGTGATACACTTGATTGCAAACGATTCATTAGAATAATTTCGTTTAAATATTTTGATCAAAGCTCAACTTTATTAATTACTAGCTGATACCCGCTCGCTTCGCTGAGGGTATCTAAATTTAACTTCTTGACTAATAAATTCCCAACATTCATAGCGAAATAAAAATATATTTATCTATTTTGACAAAAAATAGATATACTTCCAGACTTTAGATCCATAAATTCATTAAAATCTGTAAAACTACTTTTCAAGAAAAAGATGTTAGCTGTCTCACATTTTCTATACGATTATTTTAAACTAGCTGATACCCACGACGTCGTCTGCGTAGGTTATTATGTTAAGAACATATTTAATTTACAGAGGACAAACATTTAAGAAATTGAAAGCAAAAATATATTAAAAATAACCGGAAAGAACTAAGCGTAGAACAGTTTTATCTATATGCCAAAAAATTGCTCCTTCAGAATCCGCAATTGCTCCAAGTTTATAGTTATTAGTTAATCAATAATTAATTTTCCAAAAATTTGCAAATTCATAAAATAAAAATTGCTTAACCCTTAATCCAAAATAATCACTGTTTTTATTTTTTTTTTCTAAAAATTGTTCCTTAAACGCTCTTTCCGGATCCGCAATTGCTCCAGGTGTATAGTCAATTAGTAATTTAATTTTTAAATTATTTATGTTTATAAGATCAAGCGGCAGTTGATGACGTCATAGTACAACAATACATATATAAATAGTTCCAAATAATTAATTAATAAAAATAATGCAAAAATTTGATCAATTAATTATTTGTGTAATGAAAAGATCAGATTGAGAGCTTAAAAAACGAAAAAATTTCGGGGACTGTTAAGCGATTTTAACTCTTGAATTTGAATTTTTTTTAAAATTTAATTATAAATTAACTATTATTTATATACCTGGAGCAGTTTCGGATCCAGAAAGAGCATTTAAGGAGTATTAAAAAAAACTTTAATCTTGCCAGAAAAATTCTAATTCACTTAATTCTTTCTGGTTCAAAAATATATGCAATAATAAAAGGGTTTGTTGAAATGTAATTTGATTACTGTAACGGGTGTAGCCTAAAAATGTTTTTGAATACCATAAAATGAGTAAAATATTAAAATTCTAAAAGAGAATTTAAAAAAAAGCTACAAAAAATATTTTAAAAACTGCTAAACAAATAGAATTCAAAAAATCTTTGTTATTCTAATATCTCGCTGAGCTGCATTAAGTCAGAAGTCTACGCTCAAATAATATGAAATAATCACTTGGCAGTGGAAGGTGAAAGATCCTCTCTCCAGCTCCAGCGCACTAAACCGTTTGCCCCACTCTATCAAAGCGACGAAAAATTCATCGTTTCACGCGTTTTGCTTCTAAAAATCACATGTTTTAAAACTTTAATTACTTTGTTTTTAATTAAGATATCGTGATAATTCTTTTTCTAGATAAGGACCAAGTATATAAGAAATAAAACAAAAAAAAAATGGTCGAAATCTATCTAGTAGTTTTTGAGTTAAGGCGACCACAGGAAAACAGCTATAATTTTATTTATATAGATTAAAAAGTACCTGTACTCTTTTAGGGCTTGAAAATTTTTCATACCAAATGTCATTGAATACCGTTCAGTTATTTTAAGGGGACATCCATTAATTACGCGAGGCGTTTTTGGTGATTTTTTGATCCCTCTCTGGTAAGATGTGGTTTTACTTATTTTTTTCGTAATATTGCTCTTTTCCTTGAATAAAAAAATACGTCATATTTGGTGAGACCCTCCTCTTTCCCCAAAGTAAGATTGGATAAAATTCGGCTTGACACCCCTTCCCCACCCCTAAACGCTTCACGTAATTAATGAACGCCCCCTTAAAAGAATAGATTAGTTGCTATCCTACAGGAACCGTACTTTTTTTAGGATAAATATTATTCAACATTAACATCTGAGGCATCTTTAACAAAACTTCATCAAAATTCCTTCCGTTAAATATAATTGTTAATGTTTTTAAAAATTTTTAGTTTATTATTTTAATAGGTTTATTTATAATTATTTTTTTCGACAATAAACAATGTAAAAATTCAAATATCTTATAAAATTTCTTATAATAATATTTTTAGAGAACTTCTTTCATTGCTGTGCAAAATTGGTCAGGCCTTCTTAAGGAAAATGCGCTCAACTCTAGTTCACGAACTTTAACGAAACTTCTTTTAAATATTCGGTTCCTGTAGGATGCAATTGTCTTGCTATCCCATTGGAACCATGCTTTATTCCAGCCTTAAAAGTAATCTATATCAGTCTCCCTCAAACTATCATATTGCAAAAACATAAACAAAACAAAAACCTTTCTATCCCACGGGAATAGGACATTTTTTCTGAATATAAAAAGTAGATCAAGCCCTCTTAAAGAAAATGACCTATAAAGACTCTATTTCGTGGACTTTAATGAAACTGGTTTGAAATTCACGGTTCCTGTAGAATACAATTCGTTTGCTATCCTACGGGAACCATTCATTATTCCGGTATAAGAAGTAACCTATGTCATTCTCTGACCCCTAAACTACCACATTGTAAAACTTATGTACGCGCGTGAGAAGTTATACTTCTTTGGCATCATTAAAAATTAGTTTATATTAATTGCATTAAAATAATCAATTTTAAAAAATTGTAAATTAATATTTAATAACAATAATAATATATATATTTACAGATATAATTATTAAAAATAAAATTAAGAGAATAATATTTTAATTTATATCAATAAATAATATCCAAGGAAAGTTGCAAGTCGTTTATAAAATTTGTCAGGATCATTTTTCTGGTTAATAATTCATGCATGTCATGAAAACGAAGCTTCATTGAAATGGCGAAATAAAGTAAATAGCTACTTTTCAAAGTAAATGTCTTAATCTTATTTTAAACTTGTTTTACTAAATTATTATTCTAAGATGGTTAAATCATTTCAGAATCCCAGATTTCGTGATAACTAAGAATATGCATGAAATGCAGACGTCATTTTCATCATTAAACTTCAAATAGTACCTATAACAGCTACTGCAAAATTCGAGAAAAGTAATAACTTATTTTTTAATAATATGCGTCATTTGTATATATAATTATTTTTAATTTAAATAAGTAAATAAATACAATCAAAATTCAAATTACCCAGTGGTTTTGCGGCTAACTTCATTTTGTTAATTTTTGTCTCAAGATGGCCGCCCATCTAAAAATTTCTCTCTCATCATTTTCACATAACGCGCCTAAAGAAGTAAAACTTCAAAAAGGAATTAATCTTTTGCTCTGTAAAAAAACAAAAATCTATCCTTAATCTATCCCACGGGAATCGTACATTTTTTCTGAATATAAAGTACACTATATTCGTCACCGGATTATAACCTATAACTATGCCAAATTTCATTTAGATCCGTTCAGTACTTTTTGCGTGAAAGAACAACAAACATCCATTCTTACAAACTTTCACGTTTATAATATTAGTAAGGATGATATTTTTTGGTGCTACAAAATGAATTCTTGGAAAACTCATTTTGACTTATAATCAAGAACAGGTTTTAATCTAACTTTTCTTCAATTCTCCCGTGACCGATTCAAAACTACCTTTTTGTGTCTGTCAACCCCCATAGTTTCCTTTTCTTCGGCCATAAAATATTCATCTTATTTATAAATCTAGATACGTGAAGGGTTAGCCAAGTTGATGAGCCACCCAAATGCGTATTATATGAAGATTTATCCCCTAAAAAAAAAAAAATTTTTTTGTCAAATATTTAATAGTGAACAAAGCAGTCACTAGATGGAGAACTTAACATAATTCCCCTATAGCGACCATTAAATTGTATTTTTTTGGGATAGCTTTATTATTTTTTCGTTTTTTTTTTCTTTAATATAAAAATTGAGCCTCGTGGAGATTTCCACAGTTTTGAATTGCAAATGATATTGCATATAAACACATTTTGAGGCTCACAATGAGCCGCTCATAAATTATAAATAAAAAATAGAAGGATGTGAACATTTATTTTATGTATATCATTTTATATGTCGACCAGGTACCTATAATATGTGTGTATGTGTGTGTGTGTGTTGGGGGAAACAAATATTTTAGAAAAAAAAAACTTTTATGAAAATATAATGTATATTTAAAAGTATAATGAAATAATATAATGACTGAACGCACGAGTAGAGCTACATCATTTATGCATTACGTCCGCCTATTCTCTTCGTCTGTCTGTCTCTAGCTATTTGAAAAAGTTACTGTTACGTGGCTTATGCCCGTATAGTGTATACGTATAAAAGCTCTGTCGCATGCTACGTTCCCTTTTTCGGGCTCCACTGCGTACGAGTCAATGCAAGGGATGATTTTCATCTACACGCACACAACACCAGTACACCAACCAGCAGCTTAATAGACACTATGTTATATCTAATCAAATTTGGCGGGTTCTAATTGTTTAAGTCAATTTCAAATATTACCACATATTATATTTCTTGGGAAATTGCTGAACCGTTAGAGGCTTGTGCTTGTAATAATTGCACTTATCAAATATAGATTTTCAATTGCTGCTTTTTTTCAACGAGAAAATTAGGAAATGGGGGAGCTGAACTTATTGAAGTAACTTCTTGGAAAATTGATGAGTTATTGATGTTTTTTAACCCCCCCCCCCAAGCCGAATAAATATTGGCTTTGTTTAAACAAGAACAAAAATCCATCTTGACATAGATTTGAAATAATTATAAAAGGGGAAAAAAGTAGTGCAGTACGAAGTTTAAAAACGTTTTAAGTATTGGAAAAAAATTCCCCTTTAAAGGGATGAAAAATGAGAGATTCCCGCTAACTTTCTGCTGGAAGATTCAAGATGGATGTTATTATTTTTTAACCGACTTCAAAAAAAGGAGGAGGTTTTCAATTCGACTGTATTTTTTTTTTAATGTTTGTTACCTCAGAATTTCCGACTGGGTGAAGCGATTTTGATGATTTTCTTTTTATTTGAAAGCTGGTGCTTCCCAAATGGTTCCATTTTAATTTGAAGAATATCGTTCACTTCTAAGGGGTTGAAAACTAAGGGATGAAATACTAACTTCTTTTTGGATAGCTTGATTTTGATAATTCTTTTTTTAATTGAAAGCCAGTGCTTTTCATGTAGTTTTATTTTATTTTTAAGAAAATCGTTCACTTCTAAGGGGTTGAAAACTAAGGGATGAAATACTAACTTCTTATCGGATAGCTCGATTTTGATAATTATTTTTTTATTTGAAAGCTGGTGCTTTCCGTGGGGTCCAGTTTTAATTTGAGGGAAATCTTCCACTTCTAATAGGTTGAAAACTAAGGGATGAAATATTAACTTCTTATTGGATAGCTCGATTTTGATAATTATTTTTTTATTTGAAAGCTGGTGCTTTCCGTGGGGTCCAGTTTTAATTTGAGGGAAATCTTCCACTTCTAATAGGTTGAAAACTAAGGGGTGAAATATTTACTTCTTATTGGATAGCTCGATTTTGATAATTCTTTTTTTATTTGTAGAACACAATTTTAAATTAATCTCCTATCCATTTTTTATAAAAAAAACTCCACTCATAAGGGATTAAAAATTAGAGATGCAATAATATTATAAATTTTACCTGGCTAATCCGATTTTGATAATTTTGTTTCTATTACGTACAACGTACCTTTAAATTGTTCACATTTCAATTTGAGGAAAAAATTCACCCCCTAAGAATGAAAATAGGGGATGAAATAGTGACCTTTAAAACCGAATCATCGAATTTAAAATCAGTTATCAAACTTCAGATCACTAAAACGCGAGAAATAAATAAATATTATACAAAAATGAAAAACCGATTTCAAAATATATAAAAATTCTTAAACAAGAAATGCACTAAAAAGTAACAAAATAATGGAGTATCCTTGCAGTATCTACAACTTACAAATTATTAGGATGATACAATGTACAACTATTGTTATTTTTGGAGTTGGTGTCAGTCAAGAAAATAAATATTAATGGTAATTTGTAAAAAGGTTTATTTGGTAATTGGTATTTTGTAGTTTAAAGGTCGCTAGATATTGTTACAGTTCGAGTATATTGTTTAAAAGTTCATTCGAAAAATAATTTTCATAAGGTATTCTCGTTTATTGCTAGGTACAAATATAGTCGTATTTCCTTGGCTGACACCAACTCCAAAAATAACAATAGTTGTACATTGTAGCATCCTAATAATTTGTAAGTTGTTGATACTGCAAGGATACGCCATTATTTTGTTACTTTTTAGTGCATTTCTTGTTTAAGATTTTTTATTTATTTTAAAGTCAGTTTTTCATTTTTTAAAAATATTTCATCTTTAAGAACAAAAAATAAGGGTTAAATTGATTAAAACGTAATTTAAGGGTGGATGATTAAATTTAAAGAGGGTTTGTTTCTTTTTTAGTTTAACTCTAATTTTCTTCTTAATAAGACTTTCATTAAAGAAAATTATTTTCACACACAATCTAAAAGACCACCATAAAATTAAAAATATTCCGAGTTAAAACTTTAAAACCTAGATTGAGCCTTGTGGAGCCTGATTCATTGGTCATTTGCCGCTTCGATTTAAAACCTCCTTCAACCTTACTATTCTGACAAAGAACGTATGTAGGTGCTACCAGGCTGAAACAGGGTTTAAACACCTGAAAATACATTTCAGCTTAGAAAGGCTAAAATCAGGGTGTGACAGGTTGAATTGAATTTTAAGATGTAGGGAAATAAACCCAGCCTAGTAGCACCTTCTTACGTTTGCTTTGAGCGTAGTAAGGTTGTAGAAGGTTTTAAATCAAAGCGACAAATGACCACATCAAAAAAATCAGGCTCCACAAAGCTAAATCTAGGTTGTAAGATTTCGATTCGGGATATGCTACGAGACGTCACAGGTTTTTCTTTTATGAAACTCGCTGTTTGTTTAAAGAACTCTAAGCACTTTATAACTATATAACCAGAACTATACGCATACAACTTCTATGTATATACGAACTCCCACCCTTAATCCCAGAACCCCCCTTAATAGAATTTTCCCAGTAAAAAGTTTCAAATAAATAAAATTATAACAAAATGAAAAACTGACTACAAAATAAATAAAAAATACACTAAAAAGGTAAAAAAATAATTGCGTATCCTTGCAGGCTGACACCAACTCCAAAAATAACAATAGTTGTACATTATATCATCCTAATAGTTGTATGCATCCTAAGTTGTAGACACTGCAAGAATACGCAATTATTTTTTTACTTTTTAATGCATTTTTTATTTATTGTGAAGTCGGTTTTTCATTTTGTTATAATTTTATTTATTTCTCGATTATTTGTTATCTGAAATTTGATGACTGAATTTATTTCTTTGAATATGGGTAAACCTACTAAACGCGCAGCTTATATGAGGCAGCGCCATCAAATGTTAAAAGTTACTACCTTATCCTCTTTTGCTCTTAAGGGTTGAAATTTTTTTCTTTAAAATGTAATGAAAGAACTGACTGGAATAATCTTTTCAATAGAAAAAAATTATCAAAATTCAATGATTCAGTTAAAAGTCACTATTTCATCCTCTATTTTCATCCTTAGGGGGTGGATTTTTTTCTTCAAATTTGAATGTGAATAATGTAAAGGTATGATGTACGTAATAAGAACAAAACTATGGAAATCGGGTTAGCCAGAAAAAATGTATTATTTCATCCCTAATTTTTAACCCCTTATGCGTTAGTTTTTATAAAAAATGGATATGAGATTAATTTAAAGTTATGTTCTACCAATAAAAAAATTATCGAAATCGAGCTATCCAATAAGAAGTTACTATTTCATCCCTTAGTTTTCAACCCTTTAGAAGTGAAATATTTCCTTTAAATTAAAATGGGACCACTCGGGAAGCACTAGCTTTCAAATAAAAATAAATCATCAAAATCGCTTCACCCAGTCGAAAATTCTGAGGTAACAAACAAAAAAAAAATACAGTCGAATTGAAAACCTCCTCCTTTTTTTGAAGTCGGTTAATAAAGCTGTAAGCAGTGCATCTAAGAACTATAGTAAATTAAACGAAAATCGTTTGAGTCATTTTCAAAAAAAAAAAAAATTGAAAAAGCTCAAAAACCCATAGATTAATGTGGAGCCTACGGTTAACCGATTTTAACCAAAAGCTTCGCGGTACAACTACAAGTAATATTCAGGTTAAATTCTAAGTTTGGTGAAATTCGGATAAAGCTCTCGACACGATATAACTATAATTTTTTTGGATTCAGGGGACCTCAAAACATGTATTTCCGGTGAAAGCTCGAATTCGAAAATTCGACCTTATTAAAATGCTTTCCTTACTATAAAGAAGTAAAAGAAAATAAAAAAATGGTTTACACGAATTTTTAAGATTAATCTCAATTCTGAATTATTTGGTTTTGGCCTTAATTAGTAATTTGAGATATCAAAGAGAACTAGATAAATTTTTGAGACACAAAGGTCACAAGGTTCGAGTTATAGAGTGTTCGTTTATTCTAACTATATTTTGTTGTATTTTGGAACTAGAATAAGCTCTTAATTTAAAAGTTCAAATAATTTGAATTATTAACCATTTATTTAGCAACTGAAGCAAGTTGTTACTTTTTTAACCCAACTAACACGTTAACGAGGTTCGAGTTATAGAGTTTTTATTGCTCTATGTATCATTATAAGTAAATTTAATTGCCAACTTCATTGATTTTTTACCAAAGTCTGAATTTTGGAGATAAAAAGGAATATGGTAATTAGATTAGTAATCTAAAAAACTGAAATGGTTTTAAATTCGAGTTATCGAGTATGCATTCATATGTATTGTCACAAATCCAAGACACCCATTTGTGTCTGGCGCCTGAAAGTCGAGGATTAACCAATAACCAACAATAAGAATTGCACAAAAGGATGGACCACCTAAAGTTCTTTTATGACCACGGATTAACAGTTCAAAGTATGAGACGAAGAACGTGTTGTTCTAGAATTCTCTCCATTGGTATACCAATGAAGGAGAGAAAGACAGGCGCTAAGATTACCAATCGAAAAATCTAGAAACGGGTGATCGCTACTATAAATGGCCCGAAAGGTGAGCCAACAGTTCAGTATTCAAATAAACCTCCGACGAGTATTAACATAAATCATCGAGTGTTCATCGGGAGTATTCAAATAAATGTCGAAGAGTATTTAAATAAATTCCTCGAAGTGCTTAGTGAAAAGTGATCAGTGCATTGTGAAATAAAGTGAATAGTGAATCGCGAGTATAAATAAATTGTGATTATTGTAAACATTGTAAATAGAGTTAACAGTGTAATAGTGAAATATAAACAGTACTGTGACTATTGTTGACAGTGAACATTGTTGTAGTGTATAAGTCTTAGATAAATAAATAAACAATTGTTTAAAATAAATTTGTAGTCATTATACACAAACCAACGAACCCGTAAAAACGTTACAGTATAATATTTTATTGAAATTTGGAACTAAAATTTGCTTTGTATTTAAGAATACAAATGATCTAGGTTTTTAGAAATTTTCGAAGCACTTAAAGGAAGTTTTCACTTTTTTAACACTATTTACAAGTTAATGAGGTTCGAGTTATCCAGTTTTGACTGCTTTATGTATCACCGTCAGAAAATAGCTTTAAAATTGATTTTTTCGTCAAGAGATAAATTTTTAAGATACAATGGTATTTGATAAAAAGATTACTAATTTCCAACAGAGTTGCTTTAAAATTCGAGTTATCGAGTAGCCACTTATCTTTACAGTATTTGGTTGGAATAAAGGACTAAAACTTGCTTTTAATTTTAAAGTAAGTAGTTTAAAGTAAGTTTAGTAAGTTTAAAGTAATAATTCGAAGTCTTTAACGAAGCAATTGACGGAAGCTTATACCAACCCAATTAACTAGTCAATATGGTTCAAGTTATACAGTTTTTACTAATATATGCACTACCATAAAGATTGCATTGAAAATTCTTTTGCTTTTTCATCATAAATATTTTTTTAACAACAAAGATGTTTTAAGCATGTTTGTATGTGTATAATTGATGTGGTAGATACACACATATATATAAGTATGCTTATCTGTTTGTAGATATCTTCTAAATTCTTAATCATAATTGAACAAATGAGGTATCGTTGGAAGCGTTGAAACTGTAAGCTGGTTATCAGTGATGTGACGTCACACTTAAGCTAATATAATGCTTTCTGGAGGGTACGAAGCCCTGTTTACACATTTGAACTAAATTTATATTATTAATTTTGCTTAAGATTTTTCTTTAAGAATATATATTCCTGTGAAGTTGAGTGCTGTTCTTGTCTAGTGACTGTGTAGGTACTCGTATTTAATATAATAAATAATGAATGTGCGGAGGAAATTCGCATTTGCCAAGAGAAGCATATTGTCAAACGCCAACTGACAAATGTCATAATAATTAATCCAACAGACAATGCTTTCAATGTAATTTAATAACAGCAAGTAATTAGTTCAATGACGGTAACTCGAATTAGAATATTACAGTTCACCACGAATTATATCTATGGAGACTGTCGTTGCCATCTCGAGTTCGAGACCTCGATCCGACCAATAACTATTTATCAAATTGAGGGGGAGGGAGGGACACAGCGCCTTTACTTTAGTGCACTCTCCCATATGTATATGTTACGATACATAAATTGTTCAAATATTTCGTTAATTATTTAGATATTTACTCGGTCGTATCCAACACCATCATCATGGCAGATGCAACTTGTAATTGCATAATATAAGGCATTATTTGCAATGAAATTTTTTAGGCAAGCATTTGGATTGGTTCAAATATTTCATGTCGAATTTTTTGTGTGAAAAATTACTAATAAAAAGTTTTTTTTTCTTTTTTTAGTTTTTCCGATAGATATTCATAAAAAATTGCTCGACCAAATGCATCGATTATCAAGAGAAATTAATCATCTGGATATTGATTGCGTGCATGATATAATAATCTAATAAATATTATAAAAAAATAGGCCATTTAATCCAACGGTTTACAGCAGGGGAAAGTGGGGTATTTGAGAACAATTAACTTTAAATTATCTTAATTAATAAAAGAAAATAACAATTTTAGTAAATTTTTGCTATAACATAAACCTAACTTATTTAATTTAATAATTTGATCACAAAATTTTTTTACATAAACATAATAACAACAAAAATTTTTAATATAAAAAATATTGCCATTCCTTTTTCCTCGGTAGTGTGTGGGGTAATTGAAATCAATCCACGGAGAAAATAGAAACTAAATTGTGTAATGATAATATAAATATTATTTTTAATGATTATCTATTTTTTATATAAATCACAGATGTAATTATTAGACGTGTATTGACCGTTTGTGCATTCGTCATGGGCCCATTTCTTACATTTGGCACACATAATCCAGTCTTTTTTATGGGGTGATTCATATTTTTCTACTTTTGCTATTGGCTTCAAACCTTTTGGAGCCAATATTTTCGAATTTCTTTGAACAGTATTAATACCGGTTGCATCAATGTTGAATATAGGATGACTAGGAAAATTGTATTTGCGTTGGAGGGCTTCTAGTTGATTGAAACACAGTTTAATTTTGGTGGCATTGAACGCTTGAATTCGGTTAAGTGACGTTGCTTCTGGAGTTCGTAGACTGATGGAGGGATGTCGAGACATGAATGAATAGTACCAATCTTTACCAGCCATCTGAGATTCTTGGTTATGTTTCAATTTGTTGGCTTCAGCAAATGTAAAGGCAATCTTTCGTAGTGATCTAGGTGTTATGCCATAAAAAGACTCGCAACAATCGAGGATGTATTTTTCCAATTGATTTTCGTGACTATGATTGAAAACAGGGTCTCGTCCTTTTTTCGGTTTCTTGAATTCTTCTTGATGCACTTGTCGGAATAATGCAGATTTTGGAATTCCGTATTTTGTTGCTGCTTTGCTTAAAGAAAGTCGTCGACATTTCACATCTTGAAAATTGAATGAAAATTTTAAATTAAAATTCAACTGTTTTAAATTACCCGCTGTTCTCAAATACCCAACCTTCCCCTATATACAAACGCAATTAATTCACTATTTATTACACGATGCTTTATAATAAATAAATTTTCATTTTTGAGATGCTTTCAGACGAGCTTTTAATTGTTTGATCTGCGTGCGTTTTGCCACTTACTCAAGAAATTAATCAATATTTAGTTGCGTTTTATTGATGACATCTTAATGAGAAAATATTGATCAGGAGATGAGAGGTGTTTTATGAAACACGCATTTTATCGAGTTGGAAATTTCAGCGTTGAACGTAGAAAATAATTTTCCCAGATCTTTCTGCGGTGAAATGCAATCTTCGTGTACAACTTGTGCATTGTTATGAGTCAAACATGCATGAAGATGTTTGTGAAGATGTTCGCATGCATGGGGCAAATTGAGTTTGTAATTTGTTGCGGCCAAAGTCTCGAAACTTTAAGGAATTGTATAAGCGATTTGCGAAATGAATGTGAATTGAACAAGTCAGTGATTTGACTGCAAGGGTAGTTTAGTATAGGTCTACTTATCCCATTATAGCTCACTGTATTGTCTTGTAAAATACGTTTTAATGGGATTTAGATAAAGGTAAAATCTTCAACAATTAGATCCTATTGTTATCGTCTTTTAAAGATTTAGCAATTGTTGCGATAGAAATTATTTTTATGTGATAGATTAATTGAATTACAAGCAATTGGCTTGTATCTATTTTCTCATTTCACATATATACAAATATCCAAATACACCATGCAATTTCTGCGAGTCGCAAACCACAATCGAAATACCAACATACAACAATGGCAAATTGCTTCTCGTAGCCGACGATATATTTCTTAATATTAATGTCAAAAAAGCGATTTCTGCTGCAACTGCCGTCACTTGAAATCGATAAAATTATTACCAATAAATTTTGTTGTGTATGAGAGTAGAATTGGAAAATATACCCGTTCCACCCACCATCCCTCGCACATTATATACGTCCTCTTTCAAATATATAAATTTATTCTACAAATTTATTCGAAATTTATACTGAAAAAAATGTATATAGATATATAGAATAATCGGCACAACTTTCATAAAAATTCTAAGCACAAACAATTTGTGGTTGGTCTAAAATAAAACAACAAACTTTTACAACATGCTGGGAGCTCAGTTTTTTTTTCTTGTTAATTTTTTTGAGAATTACTTTGAAAGCTTTAGTTGTGTGTAATTGATTTAAAATTTTGATATCCCACTGTAAAAATTTAGCTATTGGTCAAGAAAAGTTAAGAAATATAAAGTTTTATTGAGAACTGTGGTTAAATGAAAATAATGTAAGGCATTCAAGCAAATGGAGCTTTGGGGAGTCAAATGGAGCTTTTTAATTTATATCGAAAACCAAATTAATACTAATTGAACGACTCTTTTATCAAACTCAAGTTTCTTGTGTGAAAAACTTTGCAGAAACTATAACCTATGATTGTTAAATATTTAAATTACAATTATTGATTATGGAATATTCGAAAAGTTAATTTTTCACATAGTATTTTTGTTTATTTCTTAGTCGTTACGAATCTGTGGTTGCTTTCTTTTTCTTTCTCCCAGGCTTTTTCCTATTTGGGGTCACCATTCCGTGTCTTTTCCCTCCATCCTGCCCTATTCTTGGCGTCCTCCTCTATCAGTCCCTTTTCCCCCATGTCTTCTGAGACACAATTCTTCCATCTTTTCCTCGGTCTTCCTAGTGGTCTCTTTTCTTCCACTTAAATTCTGTCCACTCACTTCTAACATAGCCCCCTCCCCTTCTCGTCACATGTCCATACCACTGCAGCCTTCTTCCTGTATTTTCTTTGAGCACTCTACCACTCCAACTGTCCCTCTTATCCTATCATTCCTGACCCGTTCCTTTCTCGTCTTCCCCAGCATCCACCTTAGCATTTTCATCTCTGTGACAACCAATTTCTTCTCGTAGGCTCTCTTGGTTGCCCAAGTCCCTCTGTTATAGATAACCACTGGTCCCACAACCGTCTTGTATAATCGGCTCCTGACCTTACTGGCTAATCTGTGATTCCTTTTTTCTTCTTTCTCCCAGGCTTTTCCCTATTCGGGGTCACCGTTCTGTATCTTTTCCTTCCATCCTGCCCTATTTTTGGCATCCTCCTCTATCAACCTTTTTCTCTCATGTCTTCTGGACGAAGTCCTTTCATCTCTTCCTCGGTCTTCCTACTGGTCTCCTTCCTTCTACTTGAATTCTGTTCACTCGCTTCTAACATAGCCCCCTCCCCTTCTCGTCACATGTCCATACCACTGCAGCCTTCTTCCTGTATTTTATTTGAGCACTCTACCACTCCAACTGTCCCTCTTATCCTATCATTGCTGACCCGTTCCTTTCTCGTCTTCCTCAGCATCCACCTTAGCATTTTCATCTCTGTGACAACCAATTTCTTCTCGTAGGCTCTCTTGGTTGCCCAAGTCCCTCTGCTATGGATAACCACTGTTCCTACAACCGTCTTGTATAATCGGCTCCTGACCTTACTGGCTAATCTGTGATCGCTTTTTTCTTTTTTCTCCCAGGTTTTTCCCTATTCGGGGTCACCGTTCTTTATCTTTTCCTTCCATCCTGCCCTATTCTTGGCATCCTCCTCTATCAATCCTTTTTCTCTCATGTCTTCTGGACGAAGTCCTTTCATGTCTTCCTCAGTCTTCTTACTGGTCTTCTTCTTTCTACTTGAATTCTGTCCAATCGCTTCTAACATGATCCTTTCCCCTTCTCGTCACATGTCCATACCACTGCAACCTTCTTTCCTACATTTTCTTTGAGCACTCTACCACTCTAACTGTATCTCTTATCCTTTCATTCCTGACCCTTTCCTTTTTCGTCTTCCCCAGCATCCACCTAAGCATTTTCATCTCTGTAACAACCAACTTCTTCTCGTAGGCCCTCTTGGTTGCCCAAGTCCCTCTGCTATAGATAACCACTGGTCCCACAACCGTTTAGTATAATCGGCTCCTGACCTTACTGGCTAATCGGTGATCCCTTTCATAAGTATATTTTCATGTAATATTATTAAACAATTATAAATTAAATAAAGTCTTAAAAAGATTATAAGCTGATAAACTAGGAATCCAGTACGAAACTAGCGTCTTCTTTAAGTGAGTTCATTTATTAAGGTCCCATATAAACATTTAATTATCTATTGTCTTTGAGCAAAAAGTGTCCTTAATAATGACAGTATAAAAATATCCATTTGAATGTTTCATCACTGAATATTAAAAAGTGATCAGTATTAAAAATGAAGATAGAAGTTAAACGACCACGAAGACAACCTCTCAAGAATTTAAACTTTATTTTCACGTGAAAAAGTACAAGGAAAAGAGTTTATCTTAGTTTACTGCAATGCAATGCTTGAAATAGATGAATGTGCCAGACTAAACCTTGCGAGAGCTTTAAATGAGGCACACATCAACATTGTAAGCAACACTCACGCAGCGCTAAAAGCGTTGGCATCTAAGACAGTTAGGTCTAACCTTGTTTGGCAATGTCAAAAAGCTCTCAGGGTGTTGACAGCTGGTAACAAGGTCCACCTATGGTGGGATCCAGGATATGAGCGTATAGAGCGTAAAGGCCGATCAACTAACCAAAAATGGCGCTTCGTCAGACCTCATAGGACCTGAACCTTTTTGTGGAATCACAAAACGCAAAATCAAAAATGCTTTTCTAGCTTGGGAGACCAAAACCAAGGTCTCACACTGGAGGAATACTCCGGGACATAGACAAGCTATAAAATTTATAAAGTACTCCGAAAAAAGAACTCATGACATATTGTCACTCGGCAAAAGGAACGTAAGGCTCCTAAGAAGCCTCTATACAGGCCATTGTACCCTAAATTACCATCTTTTAAAGCTCAATAAGACCAACACCAACATATATCATCTCTGCTAAAAAGCGGCAGAACAGTGTGGTTCATTTTGTGCTCATGTGAGGCAGCTTTCAAAAGAACACTGCAGCTTCACGGAAAGACTGACATGAGGCCTGGCGAGATAGCAATGGCAGCCCCTAGGCAGGTACTGGCTTTCTTTAAAAGTCTAATGTTAAAATATCTGCTGCGAAGCGTACATTCTTTTACTTTCTTTAATGAAACTCGCTGATGATTAACAGAATGATAGTTACATATTAATTGGATAATCATTTATTTGATTTAAGTAAATGATTTAAAAAATATTCTCAAAGCTCAATGACACATTAAATGATTAGTGATTAATATTTTAATATAGATAGAAGAGAACTTGTACTTCTATAATTTCAAATAATAACAGCGACGATAAAATTTAATACAGTCGAAAGATTAATATAATTTCACTCGCATTTACAATTGTCAACTTTACGAAAATTTTGACTAAGGAAAATTGTTTTGACTTGTTCGAAATAATTGGGTTATGAAGGTGTGTAAAATTATCAACTACACACTGATTTCATTTAACTTGTTGCAAGTTTGTTGTTTGCAACGATTTGTTCCAGGAAAATTATAACACTTTACCCGAGTAATGAGGCCATAAATTAAGATAACCCGATATAATTTAGATAACAGAATATTTTCCTTGCGACAAAACTTAAATCTGTTTCCTGCTTAGATTGAAGTGTTCTTATATATATTATCAATTATCAGTATATTGATTTTTAATCTTGTTTTTTAAGGGTTGAAAGAGCCGGAGGTGACATCGAAAATTACTTGCAATCGTAAACATCGGTCGCAGCTAAGGTAAGATCTTTATATTATATATGCGTCAAGCTCCAAACAAAAAAGAAAAATTCACGGTAATATGTTATTGTTGTTGGTGGCGTAAAAACTTTGTATCATTCTGACACATTGAAAAAATAGCGCCTCAAAAAGGAAAGGAAAAACTTTAACTCGCAAAATCTAACATAAAATATTGCCAAGAACAACATGCGGTTGGGGGTTTCTTATCGCACCTATACGTTGCTGTGCGTTCTTTGTCAATGACAAAGACGTTACAAAAATAACACACACCGGCAAGCATCTTAGATGAAAAAAAAAAAATGTATGATGAATATTTTATTCCCGGAGATGTATATAAAAGGCTTTTCATGTTTCGTTTATTAAGGTGCAAATGTAAATTTTTCAGATTATCAAATAATGTTTTGTTGTAAATGTTTTTTTCATATCTACCCACATATATGATCTATATGATCACTCAAATTTTGATGGATGTGACATCAAATCTTCAAAACCAAATTTTTTTGGTTTTTCTGTCGAAATTAAGAGAAAGAAAAAAATAATTCATCATTTTTGTTATGAAATTATGCTTTTCCAAGTACTTAACAAGATCGAAATTTTCTAAGAAAAATTTTTAAGAGGTTCAAACTTATCGATACTATTTAAATTGGTTTTTTTGTGAAGCTTTAAGAAATTAATTTTAAAACTAAGGGTTGTAACCCCTCTAACTCCGAAAATAGAAGGGGTAGGGTCTAATATTGACTATACGTACTAATCCCACTTAGAAGGTATATTTGGAGAAGAACAAAATAATTGTTAGATTAAAAACAAAACACTGGGCCCGATTAGATAGGCTTACTCGGCTAGACCAGTGATTCCCAAACTTTTTTGACCCACAGACCTCTTTTTGTAGTCAAAACTTACCCACGGACCCACAAGTGAAAAAGCTATATACATTTATAGTAAAAAAAAAACTACAAAAATAATTTCTTAAAGGAGTATTTCCAATCTTTAACTCAGGACTGAATGAAGATCCCTTAAGTATAGACAGCAAACAAGTTAATCTTCATCTCTATTCTCCAAAAATAGAAGGACTAGCGGTCTCATATCGACTATACGGACTACTCTCACTTAGAAGGTATATTTGGAGAGGAACAAAATAATTG
Source organism: Sisyra nigra (assembly GCA_958496155.1). Lineage (NCBI taxonomy): Eukaryota > Metazoa > Arthropoda > Insecta > Neuroptera > Sisyridae > Sisyra > Sisyra nigra. Next base: position 3,373,673 of record OY292315.1, read on the forward strand.
TCAGGTTAAAAAAACCACTGGATCCAATTAGATAGGCTAGACCAGTGATTCCTAAACTTTTTTTTAAACTCACAGTCTGCTTTTTGTAGTCAAAATTTACCCATGAATCCCCAAGTGAAAAAGCTACATAAATGAATAATATAAAACTTTAAAAAAAATAATTTCTTGAAGAAGTATTAGTAATAACATTAAAATAGGTTACCACTGTTACAACAGGTGACAAGTTCGTTAAAAATAAGTTTTGTGATTGTTTATTTACACAAAAGATACTGATTTTAAGCACCTGTTATAATAAAAATAGATCACAATTTCACTATTTTATTTTTAACTATGTGTGGATCTCCTGACGTTGTTCGGGACCCCCAATTAAAATTTAATTTTTTGCAGACCACTTGAATGATAGCGGGAAACCCTAGAAGTCCGTTGGAACCCTTTTGGGAACCACTGGACTAGACCCTTTAATAGTGTCACGTATATTTTTTATTTTTTATAAATATGCATATATATATGTATATATGGTCACAAGTCTAAGAATGGCCGCCATGTGTCAAAGGGAGTGCCACCATTTTATAACTCTGGGGGTAGGTCACCTGCTCTCAGCGTGGGGGGCCGAATCAATCGCCAGCCAATGAGGATACGTCATGGTTTTGGGATGAGGTTTGCCGGGCAGGGCATTATAGGGTAATTAAGGGAATTGTTCTCGCAAATTCTAGCGTTCCAGGAATACTAGAAAGTGGTGGCGACAAAAAGTTTGCAAGAAAATTAGAAAGTTGTGGCACCTGGCAAAGGGATAGTAGTGCCGAACATTCGAGAAGGATTCCGAAACCCTATATAAGCCCGGAACAAGCAAAAAGCGAACAGTATGAAATAAATCTTCAAACGTGTGATATAAATCTTCGACGAGTATTGAAATAAATAGTGTACGCGAAGAGTCGGAATATAAATCGTCAACAAACTCTCGTGTAAGTGATCAGTGACCAGTGCTTAAGTGTAAACAGTGCAATAGTGAGTGACAATAATTAGTAAATAAATGACTGTGAAAACTAAATTAAAAATAAATTCGTAGTCATTAAACACAAATTTTCGAACTCCTAAAAACGTTACAATATTGATTCATAAAGTTTTCAGAAGACCTTTCGGAATCTTTCAACTTTTTTTAAATTTTTTCTAAAAATATTTTTTAAAGAATTTTTCTTTTTGTTTAAGTTAAAAAACTTTAGGGTCCACAACCGGTAATTATCTATACTATAGCATGAACTTAATCAAACAACAAGTTATAAATTAGTTTTCGTCAATATTAGTATTGGGGTTGTGAAATTTCTCCCTCGGCCAATTTGTTTCCGAACTAATATACAGACATATCTGTCCGTTCCCATACGCTGATCCCATACATTTCCTAACCTCCCTGTACATTAAATGTAGGTTTAATCCCACACAAACTCCAAGCACCACAATTGTGTGTGTTTTTGTTAGCTGCAAGCTCGAAATTGTATCGCTCACAAAAGTCCAACCGCCAACATTCAAATAGTGATGGGTTGTTATGTCCGACGAAAAGCATTTTGAACAATCATGTCGAGTTCAAGTGAAAGCTCAAGTTGAAACTTACAACAATAATAATAGTAATATGATAAGTCATTAAACATGAAAAATCAAACGAATGTAAATGCAGCTTTGATAACGACAGAGATTTTAACTAAACAGCACTTGCATCGTGTCGAGTGAATGTAATCAGGTTTTCTTAGACGACAAAAAGCTCTGCTTTGAATTACTAACGAGTAATCATCGCATTTTAATGTTAATAACGATCAATAATGCATCGCATACGTGCTTTCATATAGATAATAAATAATGCATTTGCCCTTTTACACTTGCACTGCTTGATGCAATTTACTTTGATTAAATTGGAATAAAGATTTTATTTCTCGGGAAAAAATGTTTTTGTCTAATCATATAAAATCAGATCTGAAAATTCGCCAGGTATCTATACCAATAATAAAATTGAAGATTTTTACTACTTGAATACCTATATAATAAAAACGTTCTATCTCTCTTGCGCGAGAGAACGAAAAACGGAATCATTTTTCCCAGCTAAAATTTTTATTTAATCTAAAAAATTTAAGGTGTTTTGTTGAATACTCTTTATTGCCTACATTTTCATATATTTAATAGAAAAAATAAATGCCATTTACGTTGTAATTTTCCCCAAAAAACAGGGTAATAACAGGGTTTGTCCAGGGTAAACTTGAAAACAGCTGAGCCGATTTCAATGCAATTTTCACAAAAAGTTATTAAATATTCTAACTTACATTATAGGCTACTTTTAATTTCGAATACTTTTCCCTGTCTGTTTGTATGTTCTTAGCAAACTTGAAAATGGCTGGTCCGATTTGGACGAAACTTTTACTACAAGTAGTAAATATTACAAAAAGTGCTATAAAATACTTTTTCTTTTGAAAAAAAGTTGATTTTCTGAGAAAAAAATAAAAACTATAAAAGTGCGCGACGAAAAACATACATCGGCAGGCAGCTGTGATACAATGTACATATACCATATCATATCGTTAAGACAATATGATTTTAAACTATGTAATTTGTTATTCTTATAAATAAATGTTCGCAAATTTGAAAATTATAACCATGATAGAAGTATAGCGATAGGTTAAATTCCTAGAAACCATAACTCCATTGTGAATTTACGGGTAGTTAATATATTATTAATAGTTCGGCTGAGTAAACGTTCGAATTGTCGAGGAAGAAGAAGGAAATCCTCTGCAGTAAATATGATTTCATTCATAAAAATGTCTAATCTTGGACCTCGGGAAATAGCAGACTTGCCGATAAGACATAATGGACTTAATACTATATCCTAGAATAATGAACCTAAGGCAACCAAACCTGATACCTCAGATCTTAAGATAACACATTAAATATTATTTATCCTAAAAAAGGTTCATTTCCTAAAGGATAGCTACTAATCCATTCTACTAAAATTAATAAATTATTTCATATGACATTTGGAGTGAAAGGTTTTCAAGCCCCTAAATTTTCTTAATTTTTTACAATATTCAAAAAAACGTAAAGATCCTACCTATAAGATAGCTTATATCTGTTCCTGGAAAAGTAGTTTAACGGATTTTCATGAACTTTCTATGAAATAAAGGTCTAGAAATATCTAATTAACTTTTTTTGTAAAAATAGCTTAATTTCTTATTTTGGATAAAATTTTCTATTATTCAATCAGATTAATTTAGATACGCTCTGCGAAGCGGGCGGGTAACATCTCGTGATCATATATAGTTATATATGATTAGACAAAACTATTTTTTCCTGAACAATCACTTACTACAAGCAAAAGCACATTTTTTGAGAGTTTTTTTATAAAAACTAAATATATTTAATTATATATAATTATATGTGATTATATATGATTAGAAAAAATATTTTTCCCTAAGACAATCTGTATTAAAGTGGTTATTATAAACTTCTTTAGGTGGAAATACTCTTAAAAAGTCGATTAAGAACAAATTGAAACGAAGGATGACACCTGAGATATTTTCTTTGTTTGTTTTTTACAATCTAACATTTGACTGTTGGCTTCCCTTACACATATTATTTGGCGTCAGCCAAATCTGTTTGGCACAAATGCGTAACACTCACGGCCTGGGGTTGCATATCCCTTAAAGTTTTAAAATTTAAATTTTGCATACAGCAGCAAATCGTCTTATGAATTATAAATTTGGACGCTTTCATCAAACACCTTACAGTGCGAAAACATTTGGCTACATTCAGAAAAAAATTAAATTAAAATATTAACTTTTAAAACATCCCTTCTTGAGTACTAAATAAGGGATTTAAAAAAAAGTTCGATCAATCTACAATTTTCAAAGCTCGTTTAATAATGCACTGTTCGACAATTTTATTTATGTTTATCGACTTTTTATTACCCCTAAGCTTCCGGTTTGAAATAAAGAATCCTGACTTGCACCGACCCCTGATTTAATGCTGAAAGGAAATGCTCTCAACGAGCAAATGCATTCCACCGAGAACACAAGGTATTATTGCCCTTTCGCTATACATAAATTTTTCCTATCAAATCCTCCCTCACACACACTACCAGATGTAAATTTCCAATCAATGCAAATGTTATATTAACAAAAATGCATTCTTGACTAGAAATTAAAAGGATTTAAAAAAAAGCTTGTATCAATCAAAGGACTTAGTTATGTTCCCCTAATCATTTTAAATATACTGTGCATAAATAACTACAAACAACAGTGCAAAGCGTTCGAATCGTGTTAGTTTAGTGGTCTTTTTTACCGCAGGTATACAAATTGAATGAGTTCGAGGAGAAATATCTACATATTTTTTTTTCGGTTAATGCTGCAGACGCGAACCAAAACAGTCGAAGAGCACCAATTCCATTAGTTTGATTAAAATGTTATTTTCATTTGTGATGATTGCAAATAAAATCATGTGGCTCTCTGGTCTCGGCGAGGGCTGATTTTCTCCTATCTATATACACATAGTTTTTGATTTTCCGGTCATAAAAATCAAATCGTTTCGCACTAATGATGACGGCGCGTGGTGCAACAAAACGATTTTATTTTTATTCATTTTTACACTACATATAAATATAAGATTTGCATTAAGCAAATCGCATGTTTTAATGTCGAAAACCATCATTTCCCTTGTATATTTTAAACTTATTTACTACTAGCTGATACCCGCGACGTCGTCTGCGTAGTTTATTATGTTAAGAACATATTTAATTTACAGAGGAAAAACATCTAAAAAATTGAAAGGAAAAATATATAAAAAATGACCAGAAAGAACTTAGCGTAGAACATTTTTAACTATATGCCAAAAAATTGCTCCTCCAGAATCCGCTATTCCTCCAAGTGTATAGTTATTACTCGTAGTTTATCAGTAATGAATTTTTCAAAATTTATAAAATGAAAAAATAAAAATTGCTATAGGTATAATCCAAAATAATCACTGTTTTTATTTTTTTTTTCAAAAAATTGTTCCTTACATGCTCTTTTCGGATCCGCAATTGCTCCAGTTGTATAGTTAATGAGTAATTTAATACAAACAAATAATTATTGAAAATATTGCTAAAATTTGACCACTTATTTGCGTAATTAAAAGAGCAGATAGAGAAATTAAAAAAAAAGAAAAACAAAAATTTCAATTGGCGCCACCTATTGGCGCAGTAGTTAGAGCGGTAGTTATCTCCACTTCATGCGTCAAGTGGTACGGATTCGATCCCCGTTGAATCCTAGACTTAAGATCTTAAAACTAAGATTAAAATTGACCAACCGAAATTTTCTGTGTTTAGACAGTGGTAATATGACCTTAGCTGTTAAAGCGACTTAAAACACTAAAAAAAAAAAAATAAAATTATAAATTATTATGGGTTTTATAACAATTTTAATTCTTCAGTTTGAATTTTTTTTTAAGATTTAGTTATTAATTAGCTATTAACTATACATCTCGAGCAATTGTGGATCCGAAAAAAGCATTTAAGGAGCAATTTAAAAAAGAAATTGAAAAATGTGACTTTTTTGTATTTTACAGCAATTTTAATTTTTAGTTTGCAAATTTAGAAAAATTAATTATTTATCAATTAATAACTACACACTTGAAGAAACTGCAGATTTTTGCATTATTAATCTAATACTTCGCTGAGCTGCATTAAGCCTACACTCAAATATGAAATAATCAGTAGACAGTGGAAGGAGAAACATCCTAAAATTTAAAAAAAACCAAAAGAAAATTTAAAAAAGACTACAAAAAATATTTTAGAAACTGCTAAACAAATAGAAAATAGAATTCAAAAAATCTTTATTAATCTAATTTCTCGCTGATGCGCATGAGAAAAATATTCTCTCCAGCCCATGTGCATTACACCGTTTGCCCCACTCTATCAAAGCGACAAAAAATGCACCGTTTAACGCGTTTTGCTTGTATAAATCACATTTTTAAAACAATTTTATATTGTTTTTAATGAAGATATCGTGATAATTCTTTTTTTAGGACCAAGTATATAAGAAGTAAAACAAAAAAAAAATGATCAAAATCTATTCAATAGTTTTTGAGTTAGATCTTTTTATTTATATAGATAGAAGCATAGATACTCAAAGATACACAAAATGACCGTAAGAACCTACTATGAAGATGATCCATGAAAGTGTCTTAAAACACAGAAAACAAGTAAGTTACAAACACTCTAGTTAACAAGCTTTAAGATTGCATATTGTCAACGACACATGCACTTGAAATTTAATGAAATCTATAAGAAAAGAAAATCAGTAAATCTTTTCAAGAGTCAAAACAAAAATATAAAAATTTGAGCTTTTTGTATGGTGAACTAATTTTTATTGTTTATTCCTTCATCTTCTTTTTGCAAAGCTAACTCTTGACATTTCTGCCATTTGGTGCCGCGCCGTCCAGTAGAGTTTGGAAACTAGCTGGTTTTGTTAATCGCCCTGACGTCTGTAAGTGCAGGACAGTTGCAGTGAGAGCAGATTGGAGTCGGTAGGATGCTACTATGGTGCAAGTGCTCGCATAGGTAGTCGTGTCCCGTGGTAGTTCAGAAAGCTGCAACTGACACCTGGCGGGAGAGAAGCCGTGAGATAGGGGATTCCAGTTAAGATTCCCATTTTCCTTGTGCTTCCTTTTTTGAGTGTTTTAAGGATTCCAGATGATCGTACTTGCGATAGGCTTTGAGCTGATGTTAGAGACATAAGGGTTGGCGGTTAATTTAGAGAGGTGCCAGACGTCTGTTTTTTTATTTCCCAAGATACCAACATGACTAGGAATCTATTGTAGTGACAGGTACAAAACTGTTTTAGCGAGACTGTCCAAGGTGGTCGACATTTGTTGGTAGGGACGCTATCGGTGGGTTAGTTAGACGATAGTGCTGCTATTGTAGCTTGGGAATCAAGACAGTCTTATGATACGTGTTAACTTCGTGAAGTTAACAGCTGAAATGTTCTCCATATGCAGCGCATCCATCAAATATATTTCTGTAGTAATCAGCACCAGTTTTTCCAGATCCTGGGAGGGATGAACCATCGTTATAGATGTGCAGAAATTCTGGCTCCGGGTACATGGAGTGGATGGTTTCTAGACAGGCTTTCCGTAGCTTGAAATCCATAAATTAAGATTTTGATAAGTTTTGACCCATTAGTTGAAGGGTGGCGGAGAGGAGTAAGCTATATCGTTCATTATTTTATCAAGAGCAGGATCGTTTAATTTTATACTATAATAAATTATTAGTTCTTCTGGTTTGACAAGAGTAGAGATGGACGTTTTGAGTCTATTTGGAGAGTTGAGATAGTATTGGCATTGTTTGGGGTTCATCCACTTAGCATATTCCCATGTTTTTATTATGGCCACTTCTCGACGTGTTTGTAATGGTTCGATAGCAGCTTGTATTTGCATTGCTGTGGTCGGCGTTGATTTTGCACCATCCGTAATAATTCTTAGTGCCACGTTCTGAACTTTATCCTGCTTCTGCAGTTGCACCTGGCTTGCAGTAATCATAATGTCATAAGTCTAAGAATGTGCTGCCATTTTATGACTTTGGGGGTGGTGTCACCTGCTCTCAGCCGAGTGTGGGCCGAACCAATGACCATCCAACGGAAAAGCTCCGTTATCACAAGATGGAGAGGAATCTTATAAAACTCCAGGAACTCCAGAATATTTTCTCTCTAAAAAGTTTGAACAAAAGAATGGAAATTTCTAGCAAACGAATAAAAGGAGAGAACATTCTCGAAACTGAACAAACTAATATAAAAAGAGGTTCGTTTGAACGAAGAAGTCAGTCTTGAAATAAATAGTGAACGTGAACAGGCTCTCGTGAAAGTGATCAGTGTAAAATAAATCTTCGACCAGTGTTAAAATAAATAAGGAAAGTGAACAGTGTTAAATAAATTGTGAACATTGTTAAATAAAGTGGAGGTTGGTGGAGGTTGTGCGGAGTGCATTCTGGTTGGCTCCCCATTTGGTTGCTGTAAGTCACTTCAGTATTCGGGATCACTTTTTTCTTTTTGCCGCAGCTTCTTCAATCTGTGTCTTCCATGATAATTTTTTATCTAAGAAGATTCCAAGATTTGTTATTCCTGGATTACTATAAAAACTGGCGTATAAATACAACTTTTGATCTAATGGCCCTGCTAAAAACGGTGTATATATGCATACTTGTAGAAAATATAACCCATAAACTTCAATTAAAGGATAGTAATGCATTTTAAAACTAGATATTTCAATCCTTATATTATTTTTTTTTTAAATTTTCCCTTTCCTAAATTTTTTTCTGTTTTACCTTAAGATGTAGTTATGTTCCAGGCTGGTTAGTTTTTCTTTAATTCAAAATTTGTGGATTTCAACCCTTTTAACTTGTTTTCCCTTAAATACAATTAGGAGACTAGGAACTACCACCATTTTATAAGTGATCAAACATAAACGGCTCAAAAAAAAAAAATGAAAAAAATTGCATAAATACAGCTTTAATTGGTATCAGTAAGAACAAATATCTAATTTGTTATAAAAATAAAATATTAAGCTTCAAAATCAAAGCTTTTAACAAGAAAGGAAAAAAAATTAAATGAGACAATAATTTTAGGCGTTCAAGTTGAGATTTACAAGTAATAAGGGAACGAAAGAAAAGCACCGCTTATATTTGTATAAATAACAATTTTTTGATATCTAATTTCATGCACCACAGAGCTTTCATGCACATTAATCGTTCGTTCTCAGCCGCCAGCATCAAATTAAATCGGCTTTTCGGCAAATCTTCAAAGTTATTTGTCAAAAAGAAAGCACACGAACACAAATAAAAGCCTTCACAATGCATATTATCAATTTTACGTTTTAAAAAAAACAACTTGAACATTTTTTTTTTTTGATGATATATGTAAATGTAGAAGTTTTCTCTTTGAACGAACCGTTTTAATTAATAGCTCTAAAAATTGCCTTCTTTGTTTCCAACCAAATTTTTTTCTTTGGTTGGTTTTAAGTGTATATATCAATTATGTGTGTGTGTGTGTGTAGTGATAATTTAATTTTTCAACTAGCCTCGGAGATTTTGTTTCCGCAAGCTCAAGGTACGATGTACAAAACCTGAAACCGGAATCCACCACCAGGAACAGCTCCGAAATAATACACACCCCTACAACGATGCATTCATAAATATTTTTAGTGGTACGTACGCTGGAGATACGAAGCCACGTTTTACTCCACATTACCGAGAATTTTGAAGAGAAAAAAAAAAGCTCGTGCCATTTACCATTCACATAAGTTTCGTATATGTACGAATATATAGGTGCATATATAAATGTGAAAGATAAAAGACGCGTTTTTGCTCTAGCACATTAAACCGACAAACAACCGAAAAAAATCAACGATAAAAAGAAAATTTGTAGCTTTAAATTTATTGTCCATTTTAGGGTTTGGATTTTGAAATTTTATCTATTAGATTGAAAAAAAAAAGGTTTAACGTCTATTAATTAATCTACTATAAAGAAGAAAAAGCAATCAAAAGTTGGGATATGAATAAGAAGTTAACAAAAGTATAAACGCAAATCAGTTTTCTTACAAACCATTAACAACTATATTTATCGTTGAAGAAAATAAAAAAAAGTTTACTTTAGACTTAAGAGTATAATGTTAAAGTAAGAATTGAATAATTAAATAAGAACATTTCTTGAGAAAATTGGTCGTTGATAGTTTTACTTTTAGATGGGATGCTGCAACAATGTTATTATGGAATCTCTAAAGGAGTTTCAAGGAAAAAACATCAAGTAAACGTTGATATTAAAGTTACTCAAATATTGCATTAAAACCATTTGAAATATGCATAGTGCACAATTTATGTCTCGTTTCTTAATTAAAAATTTTAAAATATGTGTTATGAACAGAGTGTTCCTATATATATTAAAGTAGTAGCTGATACCCGCCTGCCTCGCTGAGCGTATCTAAATTAATCTGATTGAATAATAGAAAACTTTACCCAAAATAAGAAATTCAGCTATTTTAACAAAAAAAGATAATTTGGTATTTCTAGACCTTTATTTCATAGAAAGTTCATGAAAATTCGTTAAGCTACTTTTCCAGGAACAGATATAAGCTATCTTATAAGTAAGATCTTTACGTTTTTTTTGAATATTGTAAAATATTAAGAAAATATTAAGCCCTGTGAAATGACATATGAAATAATTTATTAATTTTAGTAGAATGGATTAGTAGCTATCCTTTAGGAAGTGTAACTTTTTTAAGATGAAAGCGTCCAAATTTATAATTCATAAGACGATTTGTTGCTGTATGCTAAATTTAAATTTTAAAACTTTAAGGGATGTGCAACCCCAGACCGTGAGTGTTACGCATTTGTGCCAAACAGATTTGGCTGACGCCAAATAATATGTGTAAGGGAAGCCAACAGTCAAATGTTAGATTGTAAAAAAACAAACAAAGAAAATATCTCAGGTGTCATCCTTCGTTTCAATTTGTTCTTAATCGATTTTTTAAGAGTATTTCCATCTAAAGAAATTTATGATTACCACCTTAAAACAGATTATGTCAGGAAAAAATATTTTTTCCAATCATATATAATCACATATAATTATATATAATTATATATAATTATATATATTTAGTTTTTATAAAAAAACTCTCAAAAAATGTGCTTTTGCTTGTAGTAAGTGATTGTTCAGGTAAATTATTTTTGTCTAATCATATATTACTATATATGACCACTAGCTGATACCCGCCCGCTTCGCAGAGCGTAGCTAAATTAATCTGATTGAATAATAGAAAATTTTACCCAAAATAAGAAATTCAGCTATTTTTACAAAAAAAGATAATTACATTTTTCTAGACCTTTATTTCATAGAAATTTCATGAAAATCCGTTAAACTACTTTTCCAGGAACAGATATAAGCTATTTTATAGGTAGGATCTTTACGTTTTTTTGAATATTGTAAAATATTAAGAAAATTTTAAGCCTTGAGAACCTTTCACACCAAATGTCATATGAAATAATTTATTAATTTTAGTAGAATGAATTAGTAGCTATCCTTTAGGAAGTGTAACTTTTTTAAGATAAATAATATTTAATGTGCTATCTTAAGATCTGAGGTATTAGGTTTGGATGCCTTAGATTCATAATTCTAGGATATAGTATTAAGGCCATTATGTCTTATCGGCAAATCTGCTATTTCCCGGGGTCCAAGATTAGACAACGAATACTTATAGATCTTGTTAAAATAAATTGAAAATTAAGAATATAGGTTTTTGGTAAAAAAAACAATGCGATGGTCACATCTAAGTTGCTATTTTCTCTTCAAAAATAAGTTTGGTTGGATTCCTTTTTGTTCTGAGGGCTCTGCTTAACGGCGTCACCTCTCTTAGTTAAACTCCTAATCGGGATCACTTAAGTCGAGCTGTCTGTTTTTGTTATTTATTCTTTCGGGTGTTATTTTGGAAATAAGATATTTCTTTTTATGAATGAAATCAGATTTACTGCAGAGGATTTCATTCTCCTCTCTTGACAATTCAAACGTTTACTCAGCCGAACTATTAATAATATATTAACTACCCGTAAATTCACAATGGAGTTATAATTTCTAAGATTTTAACCAATCGCTATAAAATGTTCTTTCTGAATCCGTCTAAGTTGGTTTTGACATCGGATAATGTGTGAATGAATTTTCGAAGATTATCTTCGATTTAGATTTATTTTATTAATAGAAAAAAAGGTTGTATGATACAAAGAGTTGATCCTGGCAAAAATGCATTGTCCTGGAAGATTGTGATGTCCTTTAGTATGAATGACCTGATAGCAATAATTAACATAATATTATATAATATATGTATATAATATATATTTAATATATATAATATTATATAATATTTATATAATATTTTGTAAACTGTTTAAGAAAACGCATACAAAACCAATAGCTAACCAAAGCATAAATAAAATAATATGGAAGAAACCAATAACTTTATAAATCAACGAAAACATCAGTTCAATTAGTTTTTGTTCCAGCCTTGCAATTGTATTTGTATATTAACTTTAAATCGGATTTATACATAGAATTTATATCAAAAATTGATGCAATTTTTTACATATTTATGCATTTCATAAAAATTTTAATACTATTATTCTACTTTTATTTTTATGTCGCATTTAAACTTGGAAATAAATTTAATATTCACCAATATTAACAAATAATTTGAAATTGTTATTTGGTTGTCAAAATTCGATTTTTTGTTATAATTTATTGCGCCAATCGTATACTGTCCTGTTATAAGTTATATAACGGACCGAAAAAAATTTTAAATTAGAAATTAACAAAATAAAATATAGGCAAAAAACAATGTTAATGGTATATGAAAAAGAGAGGTGCGGTGTGTTGTACATGCTGCATGTTTGTGTGAATATTAGGTACATATACCTACATATATGTACCTGTGATGTAGCTCTCTGTAAAATTGATTTAATATTTCATAAATATAGAAACTGTTATTTTGTGGAATTGAATAGTCACACCGCAGGCGAAACAGTAATGCATGGATGTTGGGGAAACGTTGCGTTCTATTCCCGTATTTTATTTTTGTTCATGGAAAATACAAAAAAAAATGGATAAGTACTTGTATATGGAATGGTAAAGCTTAGTTTGTAACGTTTTGGGCTTCGAGATCACAGCAAATTGGATCCTAACATGTCGACAAAGAACCACTCAATTCATGTTGAGAAAATTCAAACGCAACATTCGTTCTTTATTGAACAATATTTCAATCTAAGACCTTAAAAATCGAATCTATAATTTTGCATAAGCATATTTTATTTTCCTCACGTGCACCTTATATTATGTTGGTGATTCTCTGGACCTGTTTGACGGTGGAGTAATTTTTACGGAAGCCAAACTGGTGCGAGGGTATCAGACTTCTTTAAATTATTATCTTGAGATGTTTCAAACAGCTTTGCAATCACAGGTAAGAGGGACATTGGCCTATAGCAGCGGTTCTCAGCCTTTAAGAAGCCACGGTGCACTTTTGATAATGGGAAAAAATGGCGGTGCACCAGCATTAAAATATCAAAAAACATATGGACACAATTTTTGTTACATATTGGAAAAAAATAAAAGTTAAATACAAAATTTTTCTTATTTCTAACCGATTTTAAAAAAAGGAGGAGGTTCTCAATTTGACTATATTTTTTTATGTTTGTTACCTCAGAACTTTCGACTGGGTGCATCGATTTTTATGATTCTTTTTCATTAAAACTCTGGTGCTTCCCGTGGGGTCCCATTTGAATATGAAGGAAATCGTTTACTTCTAAGGGGTTGAAAACTAAGGGATGAAATATTAACTTCTTATTGTATGGCTCAGTTTTGATTTTTTGGTAGATTATAATTTTAAATTAATCTCATTTCTATTTTGATAAAAAAGCTCCACTCATAAGGGGTTGAAAATTAGAAATGAATTTTTTTTTTTTTTTACTTTTTACATACTTGACCATTATCTAAAAAAATAATTATCATGACATCTTCATTAAAAGCAAAGCCATTAAAGTTTTAAAAAATGCGAGTTTTACAAGCAAAACACGTTAAACAGTGGATTTTTCGTCGCTTTGATCGATATTTTTTTGAATTCTATTTTCTATTTGTTTCGCAGTGAATTTAAGTAGAAATTTAAAATATTTTTTGTAGCCTTTTTTAAATTTTCTTTTAGCTTTTTCTAAATTTTACTGTAAATAAAGATTCAAAATACATTTTCAACTTACAACCGTTACAATAATCAAATTACATTTCAACACTACCTTTTATTATTGCATATATTTTTTAACCAAAAAGAGTTAAGTTAGCAATAAACATTTTTTTTAAAGTTAAACTATATGCCGAAAAATTGCTCCCTCAGAATCCGCAATTTCTTCAAGTGTGTAGTTATTAATTAATTAATAGTTAATTTTTCATAAATTTGCAAACTAAAAATAAAAATCGCTGTAAAATTCAAAAAAATAACTACTTAAAGTTTTTTTTTAATTGCTCCTTAAATGCTCTTTTCGGATTCGCAATTGCTCCAGGTGTATAGTTAATAGTCAATTAATAATTGAATGTTTAAAAAATTTTCTAACTCAGAAATTAAAATCGCTATAAAACCCAAAATAATTTTTAATTGAATTTTTTTTTAAAGTTCTTTATCTGCTTGATTTAAATGGTTTGAAAATTGAATTACTAATCTTACTTATAATATAAACGTGAAAGTTTGTTGCTCTTTCACTCAAACAATACTAAATGGATCTGGATGAAATTTGGCATAGATATAGATTATAATCTGGTTTAACATATAGTAACCTTTATATCCAGAAAAAATGTACGGTTCCCGTGGGATAGATATTTTTTTGTTTTTTTACAGAGCAAAAGATTAACTTCCTTTTTTGTACTGTGGAAGTTTAGGGGTCAGATAATGATATAGATTACTTCTCATACCGGAATAATAAACGGTTCTCATGGGATAGCAAAATAAGTATGTATTCTATAAGAGCCGTGTATTTAAAAGCAGTTTCATTAAAATCCACGAAATAGAGTCTTAACTCATTTTCCTTAAAAAGATTTGATCTAATTTTTACTCAGGAGAGATGTACTATTCCCGTTAGATATGCTTTTTGTTTGTCGCAGAGTTAAAGATTTATATGTTTTTTGCAATGTGGTAAATTGGGGGTGAATGATATAGCTTACTTTTAAGGCTAGAATAATGCATAGTTCCCATGGGATGGCAAAAAAAAATATATCCTACAGAAACCATACATTTAAAAAGTTTCGGTAAAGTTCGTGAAATAGAATTTTAACACATTTTCTTCCAATTTTACACACCAACGAAAGAAATCTCTACAAAGTTGAAATTAAAAATTTAACAATTTTTACTGGAAAATAAATATGAATTTCAATTTAACACCCGATGAAATTAATAATAAAATTGTTTAAAATATTTGAATTTTCCATTGTTCATTGTCAAAGATATTAATTAGAAATAAAATAATAAACTAACATTCCAAAATTTAACAATTACTTAACGGAACGAATTTTAATGAAGTTTTGTTAAAGATCTTGTAGGATAGCTACTAATCTATTCTTTTAAGGGAACATCCATTAATTAAGTGAGGCGTTCAGGGGCCGATGGGGTCGAGCCGAATCTCATCTAATTTTACTTTAGGAAAAGGAAAGGTCTCCCAAATATCACGTATTTTTTTGTTTTGAAAAATATCACATTAGATTGCGGGTTGGGGGAATGATATATGCCAAATCTCATGACATCTTACCAAAGGGAAGGGGATGGGATTTCAAAATACGCAAAAACGCCTCTCGCAATTAATGGATGCCCCTAAAATAGCTGAACGGTTTTAAATGACATTTGGTATGAAAGATTTTCAAGTCCTAAAGGAAGGAATACAGGTACTTTTTACTAAAAATCGTATAGAAGCTGATGCAGGAGAGCTAACATCTCTTTCTTGAAAAGTAGTTTTACAAATTTTGATAAACTTTCTTTGGATCTAAAGTTTGAAATGATCTATCATTTTTGTCTGTCAAAATAGATTAATTTTTATATTTCGCTCTGAACGTAAGGAATCTTTTAATCAATCAGTTAAAAGATACACTCAGCAAAGCAAGCGGGTATCAGCTAGTTAACTATATACCTAGAGTAATTGCGGATCCGGAAAGAGCATTTAAGGAACAATTTTTTGAAAAAAAGTGATTATTTGGGATTATATAGCAATTTTTATTTTTTGATTTTACAAATTTTGAAAAATTAATTATTAATTAACTAATAACTATACATTTGGAGCAATAGCCGATTCTGGAGTAGTAATTTTTTGGCATATAGTTAAAAATATTCTACGCATAGCTCTTTCAGGCCAATTTTAATATATTTTTGCGTTCAATTTTTTAAATGTTTTTCCTCTGTAAATTAAATATGTTCTTATTATAATAACCTACGCAGACGACGTCGCGGGTATCAGCTAGTATTGCATAAAAGTCCATTTGAAAAATAAATTACACAAGGTATTCTCTTTTATTGCTAAGTGCCAATATAGTCGTATTTCTTTGACTGACACCAACTCCAAAAATAACAATAGTTGTACCATCCTAATAATTAGTAAGTTGTAGACACTGCAAGAATACGCAATTATTTTTTACTTTTTAGTACATTTTTTGTTTAAGATTTTTTATTTATTTTAAAGTCAGTTTTTCATTTTGCTACAATTTTTCATTAATCTCCTTAAAAATTTATATAAAAGAAATAGAGTTTTTTGGTTTTCACCATTTTACGGATTTTTTCGTTTTTACTATTTTGTGAATTTTTTCAGTTTTACCAAATTTTTTCGCGGTGCACCGGCTTAGAACCACTGGCCTATGGGATACCCTCTTATAAAGGGGTTTTACAGGGTTTTTAATCAAATCAATCAAAAAGTAAGATTAACGTTAAACTTTTTAGTTTTTCACGACAAATAAATGAAAACATTTAAAAGTTTGCGTTTCAACAATAACAGTTTCAAAAGGAAAATTCTCACAAAACGAATAATGGAATCGAATCAAAGAAAAGTGTTTTCGATTTAAATTTAAAAGACGAAAATTTCTACGCATAAAATTTAATGTAAACGATAATCGTTTCAAACGTGATTCGAAAAACATCCAACACATTCACTCGCACCAATTATCACGTTTTCATTTTAGAAAAATATGTCGACTACGTGTACGTTTTGATTTTCTCACGCTTGTATTAATTACGCGCGCGTAATTTAGACACAACAAATTCCAATTTCCATCAATAATAGAAGTGCATTAGCGGATAGGAAGAAACTCGTTGGCGTCTTCATATATTTCTTTTCTCTCTGCTATTTATATATATAGTGATATTCTGGTCTCTTGAAAAGGGTTTGTTTAATATAACTTACTTCGAATTGCCCTCCACACTATTTGTAAACGTAAACAAATTTAAATACGATAAAAGTGTAATGAGACGACAGCGAAGAAAATAGATCATAAATTGTAACACAAGCATCTCAGAAAACTTTGATAATTTCTAAAAATAAACTTTATGTATGTATAACTCAATATTTTTACTTATTAAAATTTCCTCGAAAACACAAAAGTGGGTTGTTCTCTGTGTGTTAAGTTTGCGAAAGCTTCATGCGGTTCGGATGCTTTGTGCTGATAAACAAGACAAGTTTCGCGGACGAACATAATATATATATATATATTCGAGTATAACATAGGTGAATGTAGGTAGGTACGCGAAAAGATTGAAAAACAGATTAACTTTTCGTTACGTTACCTGCCATAGAGTTGCTCGAAATTTATTGGGTAGCAAACATAAAATAATCTATCTAAACTTTTGTCGTCGTTGAAACGTGCATGGATTGGCAAACGATATTTTGATGGAATCATTGTGCACATTCTTCCCCACATTCTTTTAAAGCAATGCAATGCTTAATACAGTCGAAAGACAAAAGTTTCATTCAGATATCTGGGAAATAAACGTATTGGATGATCATCTAAATATGTTCTCAAATCTTTCAGTTATGTATTAGAAACATACTAAATATATAATTTATACAAGGAAATCCCCCTCCCTTATTCCTAGATTTAGTTATATATATATAAAACTAGCTAATACCCGCCTGCCTCGCTGAGCGTATCTAAATTAATCTGATTGAATAATAGAAAACTTTACCCAAAATAAGAAATTCAGCTATTTTAACAAAAAAAGATAATTTGGTATTTCTAGACCTTTATTTCATAGAAAGTTCATGAAAATTCGTTAAGCTACTTTTCCAGGAACATATATTAGCTATCTTTACGGAGGATCTTTACGTTTTTTTTGAATATTGTAAAATATTAAGAAAATTTTAAGCCTTGAGAAATTTCATATGAAATCATTTATTAATTTTAGTAGAATGAATTAGTAGCTATCCTTTAGGAAGTGTACCTTTTTTCGGATAAATAATATTTAATGTGTTATCATAAGATCTGAGGTATCAGGTTTGGTTGCCTTAGATTCATAATTCTAAGATAAAGTATTAAGGCCATTATGACTTATCGGCAAGTCTGTTATTTCCCGGGGTCCAAGATAAGACAACGAATTCTTATAAATCTTGTTAAAATAAATTGAAAATTAAGAATTTAATTTTTTGGTAAAAAAAACAACGCGATACTCACTTGCTATTTCTCTTGAAAAATAAGTTGGGCTGGATTTATTTTTGTTCTGAGGGCTCTGCCAAACGGCTTCACCTCTCTTAGTCAAACTCCTAATCGGGATCACTTAAGTCAAACTGTCTGTTTTTGTTATTTATTCTTACGGGTCTCATTTTAGAACTAAGATATTTCTTTTTATGAATGAAATCATATTTACTGCAGAGGATTTCCTTCTCCTCCCTCAACAATTCGAACGTTTACTCAGCCGAACTATTAATAATTTATTAACTACCCGTAAAATCACAATAAATTTATGGTTTCTAGGAATTTAACCTATCGCTATACTTCTATAATGGTTATAATTTTCAAATTTGCGAACATTTATTTATAAGAATAACAAATTACATAGTTTAAAATCATATCGTCTTAACGATATGATATGGTATATGTACATTGTATCACAGCTGCCTGCCGATGTATGTTTTTCGTCGCGCACTTTTATAGTTTTTATTTTTTTCTCAGAAAATAAACTTTTTTCGGAAGAAAAAGTATTTTATAGCACTTTTTGTAATATTTACTACTTGTAGTGAAAATCTCGTCCAAATCGGACCAGCCATTTTCAAGTTTGCCAAGGACAAATAAACCAACAGGGAAAAGTATTCAAAATTTAGAGTAGCCTATAATGTAAGTTAGAATATTTAATAACTTTTTGTGAAAATTGCATTGAAATCGGCTCAGCTGTTTTCAAGTTTACCCTGGACAAACCCTGTTATTACCCTGTTTTTTTGGGGAAAATTACAATGTAAATGGCATTTATTTTTTTGTATTAAACACATGAAAGTGTAGGCAATAAGGAGTATTCAACAAAACACCTTAAATTTTTTAGATTAGATAAAAATTTCAGCTGGGAAAAATGATTCCGTTTTTCGTTCGCTCGCGCAGGTGAGATGGAACATTTTTATTATATAGGTATTCAAGTAGAAACATTTTTCAATCTTATTATTGGTATAGATGAAACTGTAGAAGATTTTTGTTTGTTTGTTTGTTGTGCATCTTTCACGCAAAAACTACTGAACGGATTTTGATGAAACTTTTTTTGTTATACAGCTATTAGTCTTAGGTAACATAATGACTATAATTTATACATTATTTAGTAGAGAAAAGTCAGGAAATTCAAAGTTTTGTAATGTGATGTCATAACAAACATATTTTTGTGCACTTACATTATAAACGCTGGCTAAACCTTACGGGATAGATGAAACTTATATGCAGCAAAATTGCGTATCTTAAAAATATTGATAAAAAAGTCCGCGACGGTATACGCCTATCTCCTAAGGATAACCCACAGATATAATTTTAACTTTTACATATTACAAAAAAAATGATATTAGCATAGCAGCTGGCTATTGTACGACGTACGTATTGCCTGTTTTATTGGTATCTTCTTCTATATTATATAAAAATGTTATGTTGGTCCTTATTCTGTATCAATTGAGCTCAAATTTTGACACAATATACAGTCGGAATCCAGAATGGCTATTATTTATATTTTGCCTCAGTATTTTATAGTGAAAAACACGTAAATCCCATAGGATAGCAAAAAAATTGTATTATACAGGAACCGTGTATTTAAAAAAAAGTGGCGATAAAGTTCGCGAAATAGCATTTATCGCATTTTCTTCACGAAGGCCTGACCAATTTTATACAGTAGCGAAAGAAATTCTCTTTAAACAAAGTTTAAATTAAACAACTGACAACATTTTTTTGAAAAATAAATAATAATTTCTATTTAACACCCGATAAAATTAATAATGCAATTTTTTTAAATATTTGAATTTCTGTATTGTTCATTGTCAAAGAAATTAATTATAATTAAGATTTAATTAAAATAATAAACAAGAATTTTAAATAATTAACAACTACTGAACGGAACGAATTTAATGAAGTTTTGTTAAAGATACCTCAGATCTTAACATATTTAATATCATTTATTCTAAAAAAAGAACGGTTTCTGAAGGATAGCTTCTAATCTTTTCTACTAAAATAGCTGAACTGAACTAAAACTGAACTGAAACTAAATTTTCTAAAAGGAACTTTTTATACTTAAAATCTTATAATTCAATAATATAGCTAATATCTCTCCCTAGAAAAGTAGTTTTAAGGATTTTGATAAACTTACTTAGGATCTAAAGTCTGGAAGTAGCTATCATCTTTTTCTGTCAAAATAGATTAATTTTTATATTTCGCTATGAAGGTAGGTATTAATCAATCAATAAAATTAAGATACTCGAAGCTATTTTAGAGCTCTAAGCTCTACTCTAAGCTTTTTTAGCTATTTTTATAGCTTCATTCATGTTTCTAGTGAATTTTTACCAAGTATTGGGATTTTGAGATTTTTTTCATCAAAGTGTGTTTTTTGGAAATGAAAAGTTTTCATTGCTATGAAAGCTCAGCTTTCAACAAAATCCATGCTTATTTTGTATTTTATGATTGATTGATTGCATTGATAGAATATGAACTTCAATGGTGGTATGATTCCAATTCCAAAGCTAATTATGCATTGGAAGGAAGGAAAACTAAGCTCATCATAAAATTGATTTATCTGCCGTATAAATTAAGATAAATTATCACTGTATTGTTAATATGGATAAGAGATTCTTTGTGTAAGTAATTAACATCATGATACAATGCTTTTTGTCAAGTTTACTGTTATTCCCATAACAGTTCCTGCAGTACTCAAATATCTTTCAATAAGTTTTAAATAATAATATACATTAAGTTACTGTTATTTCAGATTTGTGAAATGTAAACCTGGAAGTCTTTGACTGCATTTTACTGCAGTTAGTAAGATTTTAAGCTTGTTACTTACGGAAAACTGGTCTGAAAATGAGTTCTTAGCATTAGGGATGCACTCAAGTTAGTGGACTTGACATTTTTTTGTGAAATAATGACTTGACTTGACTTGACTTGAGATTTAAAAGTAGAAGCTCTACTTAAAAGAAAGAATTTCAAGTTACAAACTTAAACGGAGATTTCAAATGAAGCTGCCAATCAGAAAAACCAATTATTTTTAAGATGCGTAAAAATATGAATAAAGTTATCAAAATCAGTAAAATAGTAAACAATATTACTATTATGATCTATTTTTAAAACGAAAGATTTTTTTGATTTTTTTTTGAGGTTTTTATGAGTTTTTCGGAAAATGTTATGATAATTAGTTTTTTCTCAAAATTATAAATAGTTTACAATTAAGGGAAAGTTTTATTCGAATATTGCACGATACTTACAAGCTCGATTCAAACGGCTTGATTTTTCAAGTACTTCAATCTCAAACATTTGAAATTTTAATACAAAACTTCACTTAGATATTGACTTGAAACAAAGGTTTCATAAGGAGAAGTATTTAAAAAAGTTTTTTAAATACATTGTGCTTGATATTTTCACTTGTAAGTAAATAAAAAACTTGCAAAAGTATAGTTCTACTTGATTTAACATTTATATTTTCATATTTGATTCACGTTTTACTTGATTTCAAGTCAAATCTCAAATTTAAGTTGATTTGCAATAAATTAAAGTAATACATTTGTAATTAAAAAATACATAAAAAATTTAAAATAATTTATGAACCTCTAAGTGAAATAGTGTCCATTGCCAAATTAGGCCCCTCTTCTGATAGAGGAAAACAATTATTATAAAAAATAATTGCTCAAATGATTTAATTATGTAGATATTTGGTTTATACAAAAAATACTTAAAAAGTCATATGTCTCAACTAGGGTTTTGCAAAAAACCGTATTTTCGTTAAAACCGATTTTTCGGTTTTTTCCTATCTTAGATCCGGTTAACCGATTAAAAACCGTGTTTTTAAGAAAATTAAATCTAAAATAAAATCCCCCATCGCCTATATGGCGTTTATTTACAAAAAAACACGATTAATAAATAATTTTTTAAATTTTTAATTCAACTTCAGTTATAAAAGTTTATTTGTGAATTTCAAAATTTAATAAAACTGATAAAAACATGTTTAAAAAGTAATTTTACTCTTACTTACTTCTAATTTTGTTGTCAAAATTGACATTTTCACTTCATTCACTTCATTCACTTGTATTCTATTGTAAAATTAATTTTAAATTAAGTTTAAAATATCCCGATTATTTTTATTGAATAACCGGATGTTCGGTTTTTTTTTGTAAAAATGAAAAACCGAACATCCGGTTATTCAATAAAAATAATCGGGATTTTTTAAACTTAATTTAAAATAATTTTTAAAATTAAATTGATTTTTACAAAAAAAACCGGTTTTAACCGGTTTGCAAACCTTAGTCTCAACTTATGCATTATAAGAACAGTTAAATCAAAGTTAATAACGAACACTTTGTTCAAATGTATTGATAACACAATAACCACATATTGCTTTAATTACCGACAAGTATTGAAGCTTGAATGAATTTTGTTTTTTTTTCTCAAATGCATAACTTAGAAATCAAAGCTGAAAACTCATGTTTTCAGAATAACACAGAGTTTGCGATCGTTTGATCGCTGAACATTTAAAATTTTATTATTGGATTGTGGAAGAGTCGAGGATGCTACATTCCTTTATAATGCGTGTTTCAATTTCAATTGTCTTTGTGCATTACTTTCTTTTGATACAAGTTGAACTACTCTAAATCTATACCCCACTTGAATACCCACAATGAAGTCTATTGTGATGTGACCCTCTATATTAACTAGGGGGGCATCAGGTTTTTAAAGAAAGCCAGCACCTGCCTAGAAGTTGTCTGTGCTGTCTTTGAAAGCTTCCTCATATAAGCACAGAATATTGTCACATTCTAAGATATTAAAGATGGACGGGTGTCGCCATTTTGAGAGTCTGGAAGTATTTCCTCCCTAATTTACCAAGCCAATGAGGAAACGGCGTTGTTGGGGAATGAGGGTGACCAGGCGGAGTATTATAAAGCACTCTTTCTCAAGAAAATGGGACTTTTTGACCACCTTCCGCGAGGGTTTGGGATGAAAAAGACTACTCGGTGAATTCAAAAAAGATGAAGTTTCTAGCACATTCGATCGTTCCAAGAAACAAATAGAAAGTGTTGAAAACTTGTTCTGAGAAATATAGAAAGTTTGGTAAAGGGATAATAGAACCGATTTTTTTTTAAAGATTCCGAAATCCTATATAAGCCCCGGACAAACATAGGCGAGTCAGTCTTAAATAAATCGTGAAAATGATCAGTCTTGAAATAAATAGTGACAGTGAACAGTGTTAAATAAATTGTGAACATTGTGAAATAAAGTGTAACAGTGCAATAGTGAGTTGGTAATTGGTAATATATGCTAACCTAAATACTAAACCTTAAACAACCCAACAGTAGAGAACTCGCTAAAGCTCTAAGTTATAGTTGTAAAATGTTTAAAATTGGATAACTTTAAAGTACTTTGAATCATCATAAGGAGAAAACAATTTGAAAGTAATCTATACTAATATATAAAATTGAAGAGTTTGTTTGTTTGTTTGTTTGATTGTTTGGTTAAACGGGCTAATCTCAGGAACTACTAGTTCGAATTGAAAAATTCTTTTTGTGTTGGATAGCCTAATTATCGACAAAGGCTTTAGGTTATACAACATTACTCTACAATTAATAGTAGCAGAGTATCAATGGAAGATGTTGCAAAAACCAGGAAAATTTTTTCCTTTTCAGAGCGTTTGTTGCCTGCCCTGCGTAAATGGTTTACGCTACGCAAAAATCATGTGAAGCAAAATTGTTCCCCTTAAAAAGTTCTAAAAAAAAGTCTGCAACGACATATATCTATCTATTAAGGTTGGCCCGCTATAACCTTTTTAATGGCTATTAAAGTTGTTTCAAAAATAAATTATTATTAGCGAAATTGTTTTTAGAAACATATTATTAATTCTTACCCAAATAAATACGGTTTTTAATGAAATTTGGTGTGATGATAAATGACAATCTGAGTCATTAAAACGAATACTTTTTATTACAGGAAAATGTCCCATTTATCCGGGAAATTGAAAAACGGGTTGGAACAAAAATTATGCATAAACTATACATTTTTATTTGAAAATGAATATTGTGATATTTAAGTATGATGATAGCTAAATATGTGAATCATTATCTATTTACAATACGTTTTATTTCGGAAAAATTTCTCATTTCAACGGGAAAATAGAAAAACTGGTTTAAAGAAAAATCATGCTGAAACTAAACGTTTTTAGCTGATTATAATAGAGTATATTAATAGTTATAAATCATAATGTCCTCAAGGCAAAAAATAATTTTCTTATCCTACATTCTTATTTTTATGCAGGAAGAATGTGTGGTACCCGTAGGATAGATATGTTTTTATTTTTCACAGAGCAAAAGTTTACCATAATTTCTTGCAATGAGGTGGTTAATTGAAAGTCAGAGAATAAATATAGGCTACCTTTTATGTCAGAATATAGCACGGTTCCTGTAAGATAGTATAGGAATGGTATCCTTCAGGAACTGAGTATTTAAAAGGAGTTTTGTAAAAGTTCATGGATAATGGTTTTAAGGAATTTTCCTCAAGAAAGATTGGTCTACCTTTTATTCAGGAAAAATGTACAGGCCCGTGGGCTAGATACGTTTTTATTTTTCATAGAGCAAAAAATCGACATAATTGTACTCTTCCCGTGGGATAAGAAGACAATTGCATCTTATAGGCACCGTGTATTTAAAAGAAGTTTCGTTAAAGTACGTAAAATAGAGTTATAGTGCATTATCCTCAAGAAGGCTTGATCTCTTTTATGTCCAGGAAAAATGTACTACTCCCATGGGATAGATATGTTTTTTTTTCATAGAGCAAAAGATTGGCATGATTTTTTGCAATAGGGTAGTTGAAAGGTCAGAGAAAAATATAGATTATTAATTCGTTTGTTAGAATAATGCACGGTTCTCAAAAGATACCATAACAATTGTACTTATCCAGTAGGAATCGTGTTTTTAACAAAGCTTTCCCTAAAGTTCGTGAAATAGCATTTTAACACAATCACTCCAAAAAATTGAAATAAAAATGACAATTTTTACAGTAAAATATGATTTTTAATTTAACATCCGATAACATCGATTAATTAATAATGAAAATTTTTGAAACATTGAAACTTCTTTCATCGTTAATTTTTTGAATGTCTATAATGTTTAGAAATAAACGTGTTAAATTATATTCAAACAGTCAACAATTACTTCACTTACTCAACTTTTTAAACTATTGAAAAATTTGAACTTGATTAAAAACTCAGTTAAATATATAATACATTCAACATTTTCGAATTGTATTGCTACTTAAAGAACACAAGTAAAGGTATTTTATAATATTCATAAAAACGTATAGAACCTATAAAATAGCTCTTCTAGATAGTTATATAGAATATCTTCCTGGAAAAGTAGTTTATCGGATTTTCATGAACTTTCGATGAATCAAAGATCTAGAACTATCTATCTGTCTTTTTTTGTTGATGGGATGAAAGTTTCCATTATTCAATCAGTATAATTTAGATACGCTCAGCGAAGCGGGCGGGGATCAGCTAGTGTTTACTCATAAAAACGGCAACTTTTCATAACAATACAATATTCAAAGCACAACTGCTTCACCTTAGTGCACATAGTTGAACACTCCATAATATAATCGGTGTGATGACTTGCAACTCATACATGATCTTATCAAAATGAATCCGTTTAGTCTCGCGAGACACATCTTGAATTAGATTGGCGACTATATTCCCATTACATCACCATATTTACACACCCCACAAATGTATTAAAGTCGAGTGTTTGAATTCCAAAACGATTAGAAAATAAGGGTCAAAATGATGAAATGATGACATAACATTTTTCGACCATTAACAATCGAATCTTAACAGTACCATTCTTCTATAGTGTTATTAGACAAGTATATTAATACGATTTTAAATGCGTCTATGAATAAATTTAAATTAAACAGTTTTTGGGGATACCAAAAATTAATAACGAACGTCGTGCTTTTTTCATTATCGTATACACTAAATTTAATTCCGCATGATTAATACAAAACCACATATTTTGATTATGGAGAAGTCACGCTCTCTAAAATTAAAACGCAATGAAAAACGATGCATCGCATTGGTGTTTGGTTGCAATGAATGAATGAGTGAGTGAATATTACACGGGGGGTTGTGCTTTGTTTAATTGATAACTTCCCCCAATTTCAATAAGTTTTCATCAGCCATATAATCATGGAATATGCAAAAGAGTGAAATTTATATTAAACTATTCGTCAATTAAATTTCTTTTGTTGAGAGAGGGGGTGGGGGTGAAGATGATATGTACTAGTTGATTATCGCACTGGCGATGTCCGCCCTTTTGGACGCCGACGTCGTCTAAGTTAGAGCTTTACGCTCGCGTTATCAAATCCAGCAGCGCGCATTTAGTACTACTTGCGCTTGTGTACAGCACGGTCGTTCGTTTGCGATCTGTTCAGACTAAACGATCGCGTTTTCGATTGTTGCAAAAGTTTTGTTGCACGCGTGCAACTCGAAAACTTGTCAAGTTTTTATTGGTGCAATAATAAGATATTGACTCTCGAAATTTGGGTGGGGGATTTGGTTTGATTGTTGACAGAATTTTTAAGTGTGATCGTTTTGTTTTACGATGGGATTTGTTCATCAGACGATGACAATGCGAGCGTTTATTGTTAGCTGTTTGTTTCTGCAGGGTGCACTTAAAGGTGAGTGATCTTGGCTCTTTATATCCACGATTTATTATTGTGTTTTATTAAGGACAACATAACTCGGTTAAATTTCCTCGATCCATTTCCGCTGTGCCACTTTTATTACGTGGAAACTACGAGCTTTTATTGTTGGTAGGATTTTTGGCAACATTGGTTCCCTTAATTTTTCCTTAAGTGCATTTTTTTTTGTCATTTTATGACATCAATTCCCTCCATTTTTTAATCATCGAATCAAATTAAAGAATTTAAATTTATCTGTCGCGAAAAATGGTCGTATAATGAGCTTTTTTTACATCTTGATTTGTCTACTATTTTTAAGTTACCACTCACTAAAATTCACTATACAAATTTTAAATCAAAGTAAAATAAATTTATTTTACTTTAATTTATAATTTGTGTTGTGAATTTTAGTGAGTCGTATTTGTGAAATATAATAATTAAGTCTAAAGTCAGCGAATTTTATTTTTTTTTCTTTATCGTTAAGTGAATTTTTGCTTGTTTTCGTCGAAAAATGTTGTTTACGACAAACAAGAACGAGGATAACACCAATGAAAAACATTTTTGATCGTCCAATTTTTCTCAACATCATATTTTAAGGGATTTTCTAGCAAGTTTTTTGAGCTTTGATTAATAATCAAATAATAAAAGTCCTTGATAACTCGTTTTTTCTAATCTATTTCTACGAGAACATTTTCAAAACATGAATTTCATCATTTTTCATATTTTTTTTTTGTGCTCGATGCACCATATTTCGATGTTGAAACTGATAAAACATCCATCGTATCGTATCGTAACGTATAACATAATAAATGAATTTTCTTGCTTTGAACTACAAACGAAAAATCTTTTATTGAAATATCTTCGATGTGTATTGGGAAGAAATATGATCTGGGATTTAATGAAATTTAAGACGAATCATCCTTCGAGACAGTATAAGAAATTAATGCATCGTATGTATCACTAATTAGATATTTGATATGAATAATTGCCAATTATTCGAGGTGATTAACTAATTTTTTCTTTCATAACAAACCTGAATTATTTAAAATAAAATTGACACCAGAAAGAAGTAAGCGTAGAACTTTTCGTTTTTTTTATTAAGCTATATGCCAAAAAATTACTCCTCAAATGCTCCTTCAGAATCTGCATTTGCTCCAGGTGTATGATAAACTGTTAATTTGTTATTCAATTTTTAAAAAAATGGACATAACCTCAACAATTAAAATTGATATTAAAATCCAAGTTACTAACTTTTTATTAAAGTCTTTTCTTACAAAAAATTGCTCCTCGAATGTTCTTTATGGATCCACAATTGCTCCAGGTGTATGATAAACCGTTAACTAGTAATTCAATTTAAAAAAAAACTGGACATAACCTCAAAAATTAAAATTGCTATTAGAATCCAAGTTACAAACTTTTTTTTATATTTTTTCATACAAAAAATTGCTCCTCGAAAGCTCTTTCCAGATCCACAAGTGCTCCAACTATTTCTTAGTTATTCAATTTTTAAAAAAATTAAAACGCTCCACAATTTTAACCGCTATAAAATCCACGATAATAATTTTTTCTTAAAGTTTTTTCGTTAAAGAAATTGCTCCTTAAATGCTCTTTCTGGGTACACAATTGCTCCAGGTGTATGATAAACCGTTAATAGGTGATTCAATTTTTAAAAATCTATTCATAAAAATTAAATCTCTAATTACCTCATAATTATATACCTGGTGAAATTATTTATTTGAATGGTGCATTTAAACAGCAATTTTTTCAAAAAAGAAAATTTTAAAACAATATTTTAGTTTGGTTTTTAAAGCGAATTTACTTGTTGAGTTTGCTAATTTTAAAAAAATTGAATTACACCTGGAGCAATCGAGGATCTCGAAAAAACATTGGAGTAGCACTTTTTTGAAAGAAAAAATTTTAATAAAAAGTTAGAAACTTGGATTTTAAAAGTAATTTTTTTTGTTGAGGTTATGTCGAAATTTTAAAAATTTGATAACTAATTAACAGTTAACT
Organism: Sisyra nigra; assembly: GCA_958496155.1. Lineage (NCBI taxonomy): Eukaryota > Metazoa > Arthropoda > Insecta > Neuroptera > Sisyridae > Sisyra > Sisyra nigra. The sequence goes on from OY292315.1 coordinate 3,402,628, forward strand.
TTACACCTGGAGCAATTGGATCTGGAAAGAGCATTCGAGGAGCAATTTTTTGCAACAAAAAACTTAAATAAAAAATTAGTAACTTGAATTTTAATAGTTATTTTAATTGTTGAGGTTATGTCCAAATTTTTAAAAATTGAATAACTAATTATTGGTTAATCGTACACTTGGAGCAATTATGGATCCGGAAAGAGCATTCGAGGAGCAACTTTTTAAACGAAAAATCTTTCAGAAAAAAAATGCTTAACTTGGATTTTAAAGCGATTTAAATTGTTTATTTTTTTAGTTTTTAAGAATTGAATAACGTATTAACGGTTAACTTTACACTTGGACCAAATGCAGATTCTGAAGAAGCATTTGAGGAGCAATGTTTTTGGCATATTGTTTAATAAAAAAAAAGAAAAAAACTTCCTTCCGGTAAAATTGACTCTATTTTTTTTTTCTTTGTACGTAATCACGTCGTGTCGAGATGTAAATGATTTGAAAAAGCTTTTTAAGTTTATCGTTCTTTAAATGGCAAAATTTTCTTCGACCCATTGGGGGTAAAAGTTGCCGAGAAGCATAAAAGTTTAATTAAACTTTGGCGCAGTTATGTTTAATGCTGCAAATTTATATTTACAAGAAATATGAAATGATTTTTGTATTTTTTTTTGTTTGTTCTATTTGTTTTTGCATAATGACAAAGTTTAACTCATGCAGAGGAAAAGAGATACAGCAAGAGACTTGTTTGGAATAAATTTCGTGGGATTTATATTAAAAATTTCATCGAGCTCGTGGGTAACTTTATTAAAAATATTCTGAGATATTTAATGGTGGATGACGCGCTAATTTTTACAGGGCAAGGGTTTGTGTGCAATAGTTTATGAAATTTTTATGAGGCTTCATCAGAGATTTGTTGCAATAAAGATGCTTTTTACTATCAAAGACCGAAGATAAAATGTCCGTCATTTTCAATGAGTTTCTTGAAAAAATCAATGAAAATTTTAGTAGAAAGCGCTTACAAATCAAGATTTTCATGAGAATTTTGAAAAGATTAAAACGTTCTTTAGGACATTGAAATTTGTAGAACAAAAATAAGTTCTTAAGATCTTCGCAAATTTTCCTACTACTAATTATTTTTAGGGTATTTAAGTCGTGGTTCAGAAAATGTTCTTCTTCTATATGCAACAAAACCGCTCTCACATATTGATTTGAGATTAACCTGACATTCAACCTGAATAACCTGAATTAACCCCTGACACTTGAGATTAACCTAACATTCAAATGATACATTTGATTGAATTTCAAGATAAACTTAAATCAAGTAAGTAAAGCATGAAAATTGAGTCAAACTATGAGTATAAGCGAAGCTTACTTGAGAGAAAACTTGAACTTCTTCTGTCTCTTTTAAATTTGAAAATTGTAGGCTTAATCGGACTGATAACCACTGATAAAGATTGCTTGGCAATCGAAATACGTATCTGGGCAGTACGTCAAAAATACGTTTAAACTTTTGCTCATGCTTAAAAAATAAAATTAAATTTATAGTTAACTTTTGTTAATTATATTGCATAAATAAGATCAAAATACATTTTATACTTACTGATTCCCGCCCGCTTTGCTGAGCGTTTTCAAAATTGGCGATGTATGTTTTTTGTTGCACAGTTTTTATAGTTTTTATATTTTTTGCTCAGAAAATTAAATTTTTCTTGGAATAAAAAGTATTTTATAGCACTTTTTGTAATGTTTACTACTTGTATGTAAAAATTTCGTCCAAAACGGGTCAGCCGTTTTCAAGTTTACCAAGAACAAACAAGTAGACAGAGAAAACTATTCGAAATAAAAAGTAGCCTATAATTTAAGTTACATTATTAAGTAAATTTTTGTGAAAATTTCATTGAAAGCGACCCAGCCGTTTTCAAGTTTACCCTGGACAAACAAGGTTTTTTTGGGAAAACTTACAATGTAAGTGGCATTAATTTTTTGTATGAAATATATGAAAATGTAGGTAATAAAAAGTTTTTAACAAAACACCTTACATTTTTGGTTTAGATAAAAATCTCGCCTGAGAAAAATAATTCCGTTTTTGTTTGCTCGCGCAGGTAAGATGTAACGTTTTTATTATATAACTTTTCAAAAAACATAAATCTTCATTTTTATTATTGGTATAGATATTGTATAAACAGTAAAACGGTTCAAAGTCGGTGAAAAATCTAATTTGATTCATGCTTTGACTAAAAGCTTCACCCAAGCTTTTAGAAGAGATTCATTAGGGCAGGGGTTCTTAAACTTATGTAGTCCGCGGACCCCTTCTTGAAATTATTTTTTTTCGCGAACCCCATCTTGAACCAAATTTTTTTCGCGGACCCCATCCCAACTCTAGGTGTCTTATATCGTTTTTGAGACTAAATTCTAGTTAAATAGGTCATAGGTTATTTTAATAGATAAACAGTTTTGTGCACTTAGTAAACAACTTAGTAAAAAAAGTAAAAGAAAAGTAAGGTAGAGACGTGGTGTACTAAAAAGACGCATTTGAGGCGAAGTTTGCCCATCAAGACAAAAATACAAATTACGTAAATGTCTATTTAAATTTTTAAATTATGACGATAATGCTCGCGGACCCCCGCAATCGTTTAGCGGACCCCCAAGGGTCCATGGACCCCAGTTTAAGAACCAATGCATTAGGGAAATCTTTGGAAAATTTCTTCAACTCTTCAACAAAATGTGTAAAAAATATGATAAATTAAATTTTTCTTAATATTTTATGTTTTTCAACTGTTTTTGGGTGAAATTAGCCCTTGTGCTCTCCAGTAAAGTTTGAAATTTTAAATTTCTAAGTTCTGATTGAACTAAAGATTCATATAGTCAAGTAGATGAACACTTTTTGGAAATATTATATAAATATTGATATATTAACCTTTAAATGAATTGACTTGATTTAAATTTGACTTGATTTTAAGTGAAGTAGTTAATTCCTATAGATAGAACAAAAATTGAAAGCTCGGCAGATCATTTTAAAAAATTACATATAAAAGATTAACTTCTCTTTAAGAATCACTAATTGAACAGATTTTTTGGAAACTCGTTATAACTTCAAAAATATGATAACATAATGAAAATTTTATGAGTTGCCTTTTAAATTTCAAAACTAAAAGCTAGCTGAACGCTTCTAAGCATAGGTAAACTGTAACAAATATGAGTAACTTTTAATTTAGTACATCTAAGGACTTGTGGCGACTAGAAATGGAATTTGAACATGCAGTGATACCTCTCGCAACTGCCCCGATGAAACGACGTTAAAACCTTAAGCAGTTTAATTTTTATGGGGCCAGCGCTGGCCTCAAACAAATTGAATTGCTCAAGGTACATATATAATGTCGTTTCGTCAGGGCAGTTGCGAGAGGTATCACTGATATATATATCTATATATAAAGACATGTGGGTAACCACTACCACCTTACAGACTCATGAACGACGTCTTATTGAAATCGAAATAAGCCCAATTCTTTTGTCCCATCAGAAAAATAAATTCATTATGATCATCTAAAAAATATGTGTTATCAAAGGCTTTGGTACAGCCGAAAATAACGAACTTGCAACAAATTAAATAATTTTTTTATGTTCGTTATGCCACACCGATGATATAACATGTACAAATTTGATTCATTAAAAAGCAAAAAGCGAAAAAAACGTCACGTTTGCAATGAGAGATATGATCGAACCAGTTAATAATGCATTGATGAAATTAATGGGCTTAAGCTGCACCAGTTTTTTTTTTGATAATTCTATTTTATGCATGTGCAAATCGCTCCAATGAATGTGCGACCAACATTAAATAGACAAACGTTTCAAACAAAAATATAATAAACGCTTAATACAATTTTTTAAAAAATACGCTTGGATTAAACTTTTATTTCTACACAAATTTTTGACTGTTCACGTGCAGCATTCAGATGAATAGCAATTTTTAATAATTTAAAAAATTGATTCTTTCATCTTGAAAAGAAAAAACAATAGAACGATTAACGGTTTTTTTCAGATATGAAATTTTTCGGTTAAATGGATCGTCCCTTTTTTCATATGAACATTTATTCCACAAAACGTCCAATATGTCAATGAGGGATTTGTGCTTTTTCCTATTATTTTCAAAATTGATTTATCGTCCCTATTCTAAGATTGGGCCACCATCTATGGACCATAAATGCATACAAATCCCACCACAATAAGTTTCACAAGATTTCATCGAAATGAAAACACGTACGAAAAAAACCAAAAACCGTTTAAACTACGATTGGAATCGAAACTTTAGCTCTTATATCTTAAATAACCAGAATTTTTTTTTAAATTACCAGTAGCTTATTTTCGATTTTCCGTGAAGCATTATGGTCAATTATCATTCGATTCATTATCGAAAGAATAGAGAAAAACGTTAAATAAACACTCGTTCAGATGTCCTACATTCGAGCGAGTCGTTTCGTTGTCTAACGATAAAATAATTGATGAAACTCAAAAGTTATTGAGTTTCCTTAATAGAATATCAAACAATAAAAAATGTGCATAATTTAGATGGTAAGTAACGTGGAATTATTGATTTAAATATTTCTGAGCCTGACATAATTCGTCTAATGCAATTTTCATTACTTAAAAATTTACATTATACTTATAAAAATAAATAATAACAATTTTTTTTTAATTTGATTATATTTACTTGGCATAAATGATGTAAATAAACGTTTAATGCGTCATTTTTTCCATTTTTTTTTTTTTTCAGAATATTGATGTAAAGAGGGTTGTGGGTGAGAGGGTGATATTAAAATCAAATCTAGCCAGAGAAAAGAGCTTTGTAATACAATCAACTGAAAAAAAATGTAATTTAAAAGTAATTATTTGTGTTGAGTTATGGATAAAAAGTTTAATAGATTTTATATTTCAAGCTTTTAAGCTAGTTTAAAAAAAGCTCCATGATTTTATTTTAATTTTTATATCAGATTTTAGACTATTTAAAAATCTTAATTTATCGATTTTTTAGGGTCTATTTTATTTATTTATTCTTGTTTGTTTCCAAAAAAGAAAAAAAGCACAGCTAAAGCTTTAGTGTTATATTAAAAAAGGGGAACTAACCAATTTTTTCTGCCTTAAGAAACTAATCATAATTTGGATTGAAACCAACTATTGGCGCTGTAGTTAGAGCAATTGCTCTAATCGCTTCATGCGTCAAGTGGTTCTGGGTTCGATCCCCGTTGAATCCTAGACGTAAGATCCTTGACCTTATATTGCTATAATTGGGTAATAATTGACTAAAAGAAATTCTCTCTGTTTAGACAGTCGTGATATGACCTTAGATGTTAAAGCGACTTAAAACACCAAAAAATAAAATTGGCTTGAATCATTCCATGATTTTATTCTGTTAATTTATAGAATGCTTAGCAAAGCGGGTAGGCTAAAGGTATCCTCTAAGCCAGTAGTTGTAAAAGAGCCTAATAATTTACGTGGAGCTAAGTGCGGGCCGCATATGGTGGAGATAAAGGTAAGCATTTCAGCAAATGCTAACGAGACACACTCGTCGCGCCCCCTAAGTTCCCCTTGGGGGTCATACATCATGAACATTTAAAAATCGACTTACGAAATATCAATGAAAATAACCACCAAATTCCCTCTTAATTCAACCTCAAAAATAAATCTCATACTTTTTATATAATCTTCGCCAATTAGAATTTACGAGTACATTTTCCGTGGAGTACCCTAGATTGTGGGATTCCGAAGTTAAAATGGCGGGGATGGTACAGTATGAGATTTATTTTTGGGGTAGAATCAACAGGGAATTAGGTGGTAATTTGCATTGGTTGTTCGTACGTGAATTTTTTAATGTTCACGATGCATGACCCACAAGAGGACCCCAGGGGGTGAAATGGAGGGTTGTTTCTACTAAAAATTTGCTGAAATGTTTACCATTAGATCCGCCATTGCCCAAATGCGACCGGACCTAAACCCTACGTTAAATATTTGGCCATTTTACAACCTAAGGTTACCGACCCCTGCTATAGACGATGTGAGTTTTTTTTTTTTACCCGTTAGCAGAAAACCAGGTAAGGGTTCGTCCTCTCGAACTGCACCCTTAGGGTAATTGTACTCCTGTTTTGCTCATGTATCCCTGTTGTGCAAGGATTCTGGCTTATTCCAGGTTCAGCATTCTGCCTAGCAGAAGCAGTCCCTGGACAAAACTTCTGCGCCTGCTTGGGTGTCATTTACCCCATACAGGTGTCGCCACTTTGTGAGAGCTTTGCAGTCAAAAATGACATGGATCACATTTTCCTCCCCGTCTCCACACAATCTGCAATTGAGGTCTTGTTGAGACACCCCAATAGTCTGCAGATGCTCTGTCAGTTTACAATATCCGGTTATCAGTCCCGTTACTGTCCTGAATGGGTTTCTTCCCAGCCGTAAAACTTCAGTGGTGAGCGAGGGGAAAATTCTGTCCATCATTCTCTTGCTAAGCTTCTGACCGGAAATTTTTAGCCAGTATTTGTTTTGCGGCTGTCTCAGTCGACTTTTTATCGCCCTTTTGACAGCCGATTTGGTGATCCCACTCCAAGATCAGAGACCACCTGAGTTTGTGTTTGTTCTTTTATAACTCAAAAACGATGGACCAGACAGTCTAAAAAATATGTAGAGTGTTCCAAAAGCCTTAAAAAAATTTTTAAAGCAACTTTTTTTAAAATAATTTTTCTTTAGTTTCAAAATTTAATCCTAAGTTTATCGATTTGGCGCGCGATTTTTTTCATGTCATTCTAATCTGATGGGAAGATACAGCGAGAAAAAAAGCTTAATTCGAGCTTTGGCATTGGTCGCGTGTTATATTATAGAAAATTGTGCCGCTCTTTGTCGAGCTTTCACGTAACGAATTTGTCGCCGAATCAAACAAAGTGTTTTGGCATTGGTTCTTGCAAGAAACCCCATTGGAACAATACCAAGTTATTAACACGTATTTTGCTGATATAATAGCATGATAAAACCAATTTATCTCGGCCTCATCCCCATTCTCAAGTACCAAAATAAAAATTCGAACTGAATCTCATTCATCCTTTAGCGTTTGCATAAGCGGTTCGGTTTTTTTTTTCAATTTGCATTTGAGGTCAGTCAAAACTTCAGCAACATGGTTTAATCAAAAACGTTTTTTTTTCCTAACTGAATTAATATTTCGAGGGAAAATATGTAATTTGATTTTTTTACACTTACCTTAGGTATATAAAAAATGTTTCAGGCTTTTCTGCAACAAAAAAAAAAATAAAAAACGTTAATTTGATGAGGGTTAACGTAAACGTAAAATGAATAAACGAGCAAGGGTTTGACGAAAATAAAATGTCGATCAAATGTCAATGTGTAACCGCATTTGTTCGATATTATTGATCCATTTTCCCGCCCAAAAAAAGAAAATTTTTTATAATGAAAATGTTTTTAAACATTAAAATTGATTGCTAATTATTTTTTTCACGACCGTTTAACGTTTGTCCTGTTTAATTTCATCGAAACATTCAACAGGACTTTTACACCCCGAGCATTTTTGGTGGTGCATGTCGTCAATAACACGATTAGATCGTGAGTAAATAAAAGTGCTTTAGTGTGAAAAGGAAATAATAAAAATCGGATAAAGGAAAATAGCGCGGCTCGGCTCGGCTCGGCGTGCAGGGGAGGCAATTTGGAAAAAGCGTTTGGGAAAGTGTCGCTTTCCATTAAAACATCTGTCGCTGACATTTCACAGATTTTTTTTTTCATGTGTCCCCGAAAAACGTGAACATTCGCTCTCGACGAGCGCAAATGTTGGCACAGTGATAGTTGTGTGTGTGTGTGTGTGTCAGTGTGTTACCTGTTTGTGTCAGGTGTACATAAATGCATACAAATCATTCGTTCAAGCCATTTCCAGATAACTGGAGTCAATTAGAAAGTTGCTTCAATAAACGTTCGTTTCGCAGATGTGACATGAAAATTTTCAATTTTATTCTGAAACCCCTGAAAATTTCACGATTGTACAAAGAATTTCTTTCAAATTTTTACCTTAATATTTTCAAAGATAAAAATACCTTAAAAGCTCTATTTAGACAGTGTTTATCAAACTGTTAAGTCTCAAAAACTGTTAAAGCTCCTCCTCCACCATATCTTTTTAACAAACTGATAAATGGGGTTCATAACGACATTTACTTTGACAAGTAGCTACTTACTTTATTTCGCAATTTCTATGAAGCTTCGTTTTCATGACATGCATGAATTGTTAACCAGAAAAATGATCCTCACAAATTTTATAAACGTCTTGCAGCTTTCTTTGGATTTTATTTTCATTGTAAACCATAGTTTTTTACAGTATTATAGCCAATAAATAGTCATAAAATACAAATTTACTACACATACTCGGAAAAAACGTGTTTAATGTAATATTATTTTTAGGCTATTTAGTAGCGTTCGATTTTATCATCACAAATTAACAAGATGAAGTTGGCCGCAAAACCACTCGGTTTCTTTTAACTTGGCGCGCGTAATTTGAATTTTTGTTGTATTTATTTACTTATTTATTTATTTTTATATTTAGATTAAAAATAATTAATTCTTTAATTATATTTTTTATATTTTATTTAGAAAATATTTATATATACAAATGACACATATTATTAAAAAAAGTTATTACTTTTTTTGAATTTTGCAGTAGCTGTTAAACTATTTTGAGGTTAATTATGAAAATGACGTCTGCATTCCATGCATATTTTTAGTTATCACGAAATCTGGGATTCTGAAATGATTCAACCATCTGAGAATAATAATTTAGTAACACAAGATATGAATAAGATTAAGACATTTACTTTGACAAGTAGCTACTTACTTTATTTCGCAATTTCTATGAAGCTTTGTTTTCATGACATGCATGAATTGTTAACCAGAAAAATGATCCTGACAAATTTTATAAACGTCTTTCAGCTTTCTTTGGATATTATTTATTGATATAAATTAAAATATTATTCTCTTAATTTTATATATATATATATATATATATATATATATTATTATTATTATATTATATTATAAAGAAGTATAACTTCTCACGCGCGTACATAAGTACACGCAACCACTTTTTTTTTAAATTATTTTTTCGCAAGCGAGCTAATTCGCTGCGGACGGAGTTTTTCCATTTGTTTAAGGTCCAGTTAGAGAACCGGTGTCTTCGGGTCGTCGAGGAAAAACAAGCCGAATTTGGTTAGTTTGTCGGCGACTTTGGGGACATCGGGTGGAGGGACGCGTCCACTGGATTCCGAGGCAAATGGAAAAACTCAACAAAATTCTGATTTCACCAGCCAATAAGCGAGCCTCGCTATGTTAATAGTTGAAACTTTAATTTTAAATAATTTTATTACTTATAATATTTTTAAGTCATAATTTTGATTTGTTAACCGTTTTGAAGATCATAAGCTTTTATATACAAGACGATCATTTCACTAACTTGGAGCTTGAAAACTATCAACAAGTTTTCTTTATATTTAGCAGTCATTAAGAACATCACAGAAATGGGAATTTTTGAGAAATATCCTCACTTTACTTAATTTAAACTAGTCATTAGGCTAAAAATTGAACACCGACTAGGAAAAGCTGAACTTAGGCTCAAAAAACTGACTAAGAGTGCAAGATTTCTAAGTGAAAACATTGTGGATGTAGTAATAAAGCAAAATTGATTTTTAAAATTATCGAAAACTCTTCAATTAACCTTCAATAATATGTATAAAGTATTTTGTAAACCAAATTTATCATTTCTCGTCATTTTATTAACCTTTGTTCTGATAAGATTTGGAAAATGCATCATTCAGCTACAAAATTTTGACTCGAAGTACTTTTTTCGGAAATAAGCAAGAGGCTGATCTATTTTGGCGTGGAACTAAGGATTTATCAATTAAAATATTTAACAGTTTGGATAAAATCAATGCTTGACTCGACTTGATCTTCAAAAGGTCATATTTGATTTAAGTTTGATTTAATTAGACGCCAAATTTTAGTCTATTAGTGGGAGGAACTGTAGAGAAGTTGACGGGTGCCTTGCAGAGGATTAAAAAGTGAAGGATTAAGCTTAACGAAACCAAGTCAGTACACACCATCTTCACTAATGTGTTCCTTATTTGAGATTGGCAAGAAAGTATAAATTCGGTTTTTGTCAGTAGTTAGCGTTATGCTTGTTTCGTTATTCTTTTGTCAATGCTAGAATTTTTTTTCTTTTAAGATTTGGTAGTCGATACCTTTAGGTCACCAAAGAAACTAATTTCGTGTTATTTTGTTCACAACTGTCAGTTTACGGGCAGTTTTATCATGGAGTGCACAATTTAGGATTTTTGATAGATTTTACTTTTTTATTTTCATAAAGGCAAGAAAGCGGCTAAGGCTTAACAACGAGATATGTGAAGTTTATGGTATTAATGGTTTAATAGATAACACTTGTTTGAAAAATTTTGTTCTGGAGATTTCCCACTGAATAATGATCAATGTTCTGGTTGACCTTCTGAAGTTGATGGTGACTAAGTGAAAATCATATTTGCATCGAATCGTCACATAACTAGTCGAGTGATTACAAAACAGTTAAATGTATCAAAAAACCACAATTGAAAATCATATAAGAAGTCTTTGACTTGTTAAGAGGGTCGATAATTGGGTTCTGTACGAATTGAAAGAAGTTCACCTAACACAACGAATCAATGTTTGTGACACGTATTTAAAACGTAATGCAATCAACCTTTTTTTGAAATAAATTATCACTGGTGATGAAAAATAGATCGTCTACAATAACGTGAATCAAAAAAGTTTAGCCGCTTTCTTGCCTTTATGAAAAGAAAAAAGCAAAATGTGTCGAAAATGATTTTTTTGCACTCCATGTTCAAACTAACTGAAAATTATAAACAAAATGACACAAAATTAGTTTCTATAGACTACCAAATTAAAAAAAAATTTAACATTGACAAAAGAATAAAGAAAAAAACATTACGCTAACTACAGGTGCAAACCGCAATTACTTTCTTACCAACCTAAAAGTAACATTTCCAAATACTGGGGACTAACGTTTGACACTAAATTGCGTTGAAAAGCACTTAAGAAGCTAAAGGTCAAGAAGCGGGAATTTGAAATGAAGTACAGAAGGATGCACTGGCTGCTTGGAACACAAGCAATACTGAGCATAAACAATAAAGTACTAATTTATAAACAAATTTCCAGCTTTAGGGCTATGTAAAGCCCACAAAAACAAGTCAACCCGTAATTTTTTTCATTTTTGTCTTTTTATCATAATATATATCGTTTTTAAGACCTCTTCCTTACTCATTATACTTTTTCTATTACAAATTTGTAATTACCAAGTACCAGTACACCACGTTTTGTGTAACAATCGATTTATAAGATATAAACTGGTGTTTAAATTTATGGATAAGGGTTGTTTTTATTAGCTTAAAAAAGAAATTAGTTATGTCACATTTCAAATGTAATGTTTTATGGAAAGAAAATTAAGTTTTACATTAAATTTTTAAAATTAATAATCAATCTTTCCTCCCTGTTTAGTTTGTGTTACACTTGCCAAAAATAGGACTCTTGCATTGTATATTTCCCGAAAAAAAAACTTTATGTAACAAAGTTTCCTGGAAAAAATTTATTAGATTATTTTTTTCGTTGTTCAAGTGATGTAATAAATTCTATCCAGAAAAAAAAAGTTTTTCTTTTTTTAAGCAAAACGATCATAAATAAAAAAAATATACATAATTAAATCTTTGAGAGTTTTCTGATAAAAATTTTCCCGTAATTTTATCCTTTCATTTACTAAAAAAAAAAATGTATTCTGAAACTTATTAATAGATTTTATTGAAAAAAAAAAAAACCACCGTAGAGCTAATAAATTATTTATCTTTTATGATAGAATATAATTTATGAAGCACACACATAGAATAAAAGAAACGCTTGACAGACGAAAATTCAAAGTTTTACAAATAATTTCTCGAGAGATCTTTTTCTCTCTGATTTTTTACCTTGTCGATTTATCGAAATTCATGAATAATTTATTATTGTTTTACAATAAGAGAAGATATCTAATACTGGCCATTGGCAGATACTAATTGAGTCGTTCCAGCTCAAACACGAGAGAGAAAAAGCTTCGATTGATTGAATTTCAAGTGGAAATTTCTTTGCGTACTAAGCATTTTAAAATATGCTACCCTTATCGTTAAAGTTTTCGCTTTGAAAAAAAATTTTTCATGGCTCGGTTGTTCTTGTTGTGGAGGTCGATTTGGAAAGTGTCAAATTTGCAGGCAGGGAAAATTCTGTGAATGATATTAAATGTAATGACACGAAAGTTTTTCTCGTAGAAATTGAGTTTTTGGCACTTTTTAGTTTTGTGTGTGTGTGTGTGTATGTGATGTATCGAGAATGAGAGTGAAAGCTCTTCTCTTGGGCCTCCTCCTTTATGTTAAACATTTTTTTTTATATGTTTCAACTAACTTTTTTATTGTCACTCCACCATCACCACATAAAACTTGTTGGAGAAAAATGTTTAATATTTCTTCGAAAAATTCTTTAAACAATTATTACCGTTGTAAATTATTACGACATTTAAGGGCTTGTATTTGAACGCGTCGTGTCGAAAGCTTCAACTTACATAAAAAACTTTGCCTACTTTTTTCATTTATCACAAAAAAAAAGTGGTTGCGTGTACTTATGTACGCGCGTGAGAAGTTATACTTCTTTTGTATCATTAAAAATTAATTTTTATTAATTTTATTCAAATAATCAATTTTAAGAAACTGTAAATTAATATTTAAAAATAATAATATATATATTTAAAGTTATAATTATTAAAAATAAAATTAAGAGAATAATATTTTAATTTGTATCAATAAATAATATCCAAAAAAAGCTGAAAGACGTTTATAAAATTTGTCAGGATCATTTTTCTGGTTAACAATTCATGCATGTCATGAAAACGAAGCTTCATAGGAATTGCGAAATAAATTAAGTAGCTACTTGTCAAAGTAAATGTCTTAATCTTATTCATATCTTGTGTTACTAAATTATTATTCTAAGATGGTTGAACCATTTCAGAATCCCAAATTTTGTGATAACTAAGAATATGCATGTAATACAGACGTCATTTTCATCATTAAATTTCAAATAGTATAACAGCTACTGCAAAATTCGAGAAAAGTAATAACTTATTTATTAATAATATGTGTCATTTGTATATATAAATATTTTCTAAATAAAATATAAAAAATGTATTTAAAGAATTAATTAATTTTAATTTTAATATAAAAATAAATAAATAAATACAACAAAAATTCAAATTACGCGCGCCAAGAAACCCAGTGGTTTTGCGGCTAACTTCATTTTGTTGATTTTTGTCTCAAGATGGCCGCCCATCTAAAAATTTCACTCTCATCATTTTTTCATAACGCGCCTAAAGACGTATAACTTCAAAAACATTCACACAGACAAAAAATTTAATACATTCTACGAGTTTATTTGTAACGATATCAATGCTTATAGCTCTCTCTATATATTTGAAGGAAATTTAATATAAAATTTATAGCCTACACTTTCAAGAATTTCCGAGAAAATTGTCAAAAGAATCAAATCACTAGCGATTTTATTAGAAAAACAAATTTGAATGGAAAAAACATCAAATTTTATTCAACTTAAAAATTAATTTAGCTTTCCATAATATTGATGGAATAGTTCAAAAAATATCGCATACATAATATTATATTTAAATATATACGCCATATAAGATGATAGTTATTTCAGTATAAGACGTTAACTTTTCTAAGACGGTAAATGTTCTTTGAAAAACTTCTTTGAATTTCGTCTTCGTTTTTCTGCTTTTCTGTATGTGTGTGCTTCGTAAAGGATATCATCAAGTTTCACGTTAGACGCAAGCCGCTCATTTAAAATATATATCTATATAGATTTTACAATAATTGAGTTAAGTTTACATTATACATAATATATATTATATATCATTCTCCTTATTGTTATTACAATTGCAAGAAAACGAGACTGAACTGGGTTGAACTCGATGAAATTTCATCGCTTGGTTAATTACAGAGAAAAACCATTGCGTTTAATTCCACCCTTAAGAAGTTCCAGAAAAAAAAAACCCCGATAAAACTACAAGTTTAACTTGAATCTTATGCGGTTAGTATTTAAAAAAAAACTATTTGAAACTTGTGTTGTAATACAATTAGTTAATTGGCTTGAAATGATGCAAACAACAAATCATATCCCAATTAAAATCGTAATAATTATTTAGAATTTATTGAAACTGCTTTGTTGGACGATTTTAAGTTTAATTCCAGTATTAAATCATTTAAAGGGAAATAATTAATTGGTATTATTGGAAATATTGATAATTCCTTTTCGGGACAACTATTATTCAATCACAATTTTAACAGCATACAAAGAAACGTTTTGATTATCTGATTAAAAAGTATCTACCAAAAACTTTAATTGCCATAAAACACGGATCAACACATCACACTCAAATGTTTATGATAAAAAATCTGGAGTTCCTCAAGGGAGCGTTTTGGAGCCCCTCTTGTTTCTGTTGTATTCCTCAGATTTGCCTACAAGCGACGACACTCTGACCAGGACTTTTGCGGAAGATCGGGTGATCATGGCAACTCATACTGATGCTTCCATTGCCTCTCAGCATATTCAACGAAACCTGGATCTGCTGAGCACGTGGGCCAACAGATGGAAAATCAATATAAATGAAGCCAAATCAGTGCAGGTCACCTTCGCACTAAAAAAGGGAGTATACTCTCCGGTCATCTTAAATTCTGTCGAGATCCCCTCATCATACTGTGTTAATTACCTTGGAATCTATATGAGTCAAAGGCTTATTTAGAAACACAAAATTACTCAAAAAAGAAAACGATTTACAACAGGTTTTAGAATCTACACTCCAAACTTTGCCTTGGGAACAAAATACTTTTGTACAAAGCAATAATAGTCCCAATCTGGACGCACGGGATTGAGCTATAAGGCTCTGTCAGCAAGTCCAACATTAAAATTTTACAAAGAGCTCAATAAAAAATGCTCAGAGAGCTGGTCGACGCCCCATGGTACATGATCAATCCTAAATTCTGATAAAATGTCCTCATCAGACTGTGTTTGGTACCTTGGAATCTATCTGGGTCAAAGGCTTATTTGGAAACACCATATTACCCAAAAAAAAGAAAATGATGTGCAACAGGTTTAAGAATATGCACTGGCTTTAGGACAAAAGACTCTAAACGGTCTCTTAAAAACAAAATATTTAAACATCCAAACTCATTAATTATACCAAGCCTGGAGCATCAAAATAGTACGCGATTAAAGAGGAAGGTAGAGATACTCCATTGGGAGAGTTATAAATTAAGCCCGATCCAGACAGCAGATTGAATAAAAGGACCATTGTCCTGATAACCAATAAAACAAATTAAAAAATAATTAATTTTTCAGATTCTTGTTATTTCGTATTGATAGATATGCTTAGAGGAACAATGGATCGGTACTTACAATGCATGCAAACAGAATATCAGGTCGCGTATAACGCATATAACAAACTGCAAAAAAGTGACGTCACACAAAAAGGGGAGATTTTCGAAAATATGATCATTCATAAAACATATGAGAAATAAATTATGGAATACCCTTTATGACGAGGATTTCTTGAAAAATTCCATAAAGAAGCTTTGATTTTAAAAGGTTTTTAAAAATATTTACACGAACTTGGCAACTAGAAACCAATACGCAGAGTAAGTAAGATGAAGCATTAATTATAAAAAATAGACAGAGATGAGAACCAAAAAAGTTTGCAGTTCATTGGTTTTGGACAATCGTTATTCCTTCGTCTCTGTCTTACTTGTACAATTAATCGTTTGCTCAGCTCTTTTCTACTCATTTAATTTTTCTATTATTAAATTGTAATTATCAAGTACGTGCAGTAACAACTTGTATATGATAATCGATTTTTATGGAATAAACTATTAAAGTTTATAACTATTATGGTTAGAAGGGCAATGGGTCGGGATTTACAATGAATACAAACAGAATATCAAGTCGTAACGTTTCGTAAAATTATGTATAATTTAATATGGAAGACTTCAACAAGAATGCTGAGCATGCATCAGTGGACCTACTGTAAACTATAATATAAGGTAAAACGTTGCGACCTGATATTCTGTTTGTATTAATTGTAAATCCCGAATAATTACCCCCTAACCATAAATACATTTTTACAGTTTATTACTTAAAAATCGATTATCATATACAAATTGTGGCTGCACGTACTTGATAACTACAATTTAATAGTAAAAAAATTAAATGAGCAAAAAAGAGCCGAGGAAACGATTAATTGTACAAGTAAGACAGAATAACGTTTGTCCAAAATCAATGAACTACAAAATTTTTTGGCTTTCATCTCTGTCTATTTTCTATAATTAATGCTTCATCTAACTTACTCTACGTATTGGTTTATAGTTGCCAAGTTCGTGTAAATATATTTAAAAACCTCTTAAAAACAAAGCTTCTTTTTCGAACTTTTCAAGAAACCCTCTTCATAAATGGTAATCAATAATTTATTTTTTTTCTCCTTTCTTCCTATTTTTCTTTTTATCTCCCCCTCCTGTGTGACGTCATATATTTTGCAGTTAAATATATTTTGAATTTTTTTGTTCACGTACAACTTCTATCATTGAATATTTCAGATTCTGACATGTGACGTCACGAAGCTCATAACCCTTCCTGCATCTTGTCAAACAATGTCCCACCTAGCTGCACCCCCTCCCTTAAAGTTTGACTCATGAATAACCCCAGACCAATGACATTTTCAAAATTTCTGTCAAGCTTAAAACTTGATCTTACCACTCTAAATATGCTCTGAATTCTTCCATGATTAAAATTCAAAATTATTCACAATACCAATGAAGCTTTTGGCCTCAATCAATTAAAATATTTTCCGAGAGCACAGTGCATCCATATGCAAAACAAGTTGCATAATATGAAGTGGACGTTGACTTAAAATGCATCATCGTTTCAACACTTCAATGTTGATTTAGTCGCGACTTAAATTGTCACTCAAATGATGGACAAAAGCAATCCAATAATTCGGTGATGTTTGCCAATTAAATTGACACTGAAAGCCTATCCAGTGAAAAGCTGTCCATTTAGAAGTTCCACTGTATTTAAGTCAATATTTTAATTGAACGATTGTTGATTCAATTAAACGATTGCATGTTCTGGAAAAATAGTTTCGAGTTTTTTTATTGGTGGGCCAATTGAAATATTTGGTTGGCGTTTATGATTTACGACTCACATCGGAATTTATCGAATCTAAAACACTTTATCGTAAATGCAATCAGGAAACGAAGGGATGTTTATTTAATTTTTTTTTGTGTAAAGTTACCCACAAATTTTTGGACGGGAAATTTTCACATGATTTACTTTAGATTTTCAATGGATGATGATTTCAATATACTCTCGGTTTCATTCAGCCAGTGGATGATGCGATCAGTTTGCGAGCAACTATATACAATATTCCCTTTTATTGTGTATCTTTATAACAAACTTGGGCTTTTGTTGGAGCTTTGAATAAGAAAAGCTCTCCACATATATATAAACCTATAAAATTCACTCGATCTTACTTTCAAATATTCGAATTCATGTTAAACATGTAATATTGAATCGCAATATCGACGTAACAAAAAAAAAAAAAACTTCTCATTCTCACAACTTTTTATAGATTTTTTTTTTGTTACTCATTGAGAGAGTTTCCAGCCTCCCAATCGTCTTCTCTTATTCGGGACAAAATTAAAGAAAAATACATTTGATAAGACAAGGAAATTGGTTTGAAATTTTGAAAGTCGCCAGACCGGAATTTTAATCGTAACTCGCTACTGTTATTTTATTTTTTTTTTACTTTTCTTCATACTTTTAGTTTGTCTTCTCGTTCGTTTATTTTACAGAAAAAGTTCTTTGCTAATTTTATTAAAATGTTATATTTCAATTTATATTTCTACTCGAATGAATTTATTTTAAGCGTTAAAATTCAATTCTTGAAAATTCCAAATTTTTTTAATGATTCCACAATCTTTGGTTTGTATTTTTTGTGGTGGCAACAATTATCAAAAAAATGTTATCTTTAGATTTTTTAAATCAATAGCATCGTTTTTAACCGATTTAAAAAAAGGAGGAGATTCACAATTCGAGTGTATTTTTTTAATGTTTGTTACCTCAGAATTTTTGATTGGGTGAACCGATTTTGATGTTTCTTTTTTATTTGGAAACCGGTGCTTTTCGTGTTGTCCCATTTTAATTTAAAAGAAATCGTTCATTTCTAATGGGTTGAAAACTAAGGGATGAAATATTAACTTCTTATTGGGAAGCTTGATTTTGAAAATTCTTTTTTTTTAAGTTATACTTCTTTAGCCGCGTTATGAAAAAATGATAAGAGTGAAATTTTAAAATGCGCGTGCATTTTAAGATGAAAATTAACAAAATGAAGTTAGTCGCAAAAACAGTGGGTCTCCTGGCGCGCGTAATTTGAATTTTTGTTGTATTTATTTTCTAATTTATTTATTTTTATATTTAAATTAAAAATATTTATATATATACAAATGACACATATTATTAATAAATAAGTTATTACTTTTCTCGAATTTTGCAGTAGTTGTTATAGGTACTTTTTGAAGTTTAATGGTGAAAATGACGTCTGCATCGCGGCGCGGTTTCAGAAGCATTAGTAGCGTTCTATTTTATCATTACAAACTAACAAGATGAAGTTGCCCGAAAAACGACTTGGTATTTTTAACTAGACGCGCGTAATTTGAATTTTTGATGTATTTATTTACGAATTTATACATTTTTATATTTAAATTAAAAATAATTATATATACAAATGACAGATATTATTAATAAATAAGTTATTACTTTTCTCGAATTTTGCAGTAGCTGTTATACTATTTTGAGGTTATTGATGAAAATGACGTCTGCATTTCATGCATATTTTTAGTTATCATGAAATCTGGGATTCTGAAATGATTCAACCATCTTAGAATAATAATTTAGTAAAACAAGATAAGAATAAGATTAAGACATTTACTTTGAAAAGTAGCTACTTACTTTATTTCGCAATTTCTATGGAGCTTTGCTTTCATGGCATGCATAAATTGTTAACCAGAAAAATGATCCTGACAAATTTTATAAACGTCTTGCCGCTTTCTTTGGATTTTATTTTCATTGTAAACCATAGTTTTTCACAGTATTTCAGCCAATAAATAGTCATAAAAATACAAATTTACTACACATACTCGGAAAAAAACGTGTTTAATGTAATATTACTTTTAGGCTATTTAGTAGCATTCTATTTTATCATCACAAATTAATAAGATATAAGATATATTGTATAAGATATACAAATGATACATATTATTAATAAATAAGTTATTACTTTTTTTGAATTTTGCAGTAGCTGTTAAACTATTTTGAGGTTAATTATGAAAATGACGTCTGCATTCCATGCATATTCTTAGTTGTCACGAAATCTGGGATTCTGAAATGATTCAACCATCTGAGAATAATAATTTAGTAACACAAGATATGAATAAGATTAAGACATTTACTTTGACAAGTAGATACTTACTTTATTTCGCAATTTCTATGAAGCTTCGTTTCATGACATGCATGAATTGTTAACCAGAAAAATGATCCTGACATATTTTATAAACGTCTTGCAGCTTTCTTTGGATATTATTTATTGATACAAATTAAAGTATTATTCTCTTAATTTTTTTTTAATAATTATATCTTTAAATATATATATATATAATTATTATTATTATTAAATATTAAATTACAGTTTTTTAAAAATGATTATTTGAATAAAATTAAAAAAAACTAATTTTTAATGATACCAAAGAAGTATTACTTCTCACGCGCGTACATTAGTACACGCAACCACTTTTTTTTTTTGGTAAAACATAATTTTTTATTAACCTCATATCCATTTTTATAAAAAACTCCACTCATAAGGGATTAAAAATTAGGGATGAAATTATAAATTTTTCCCGGCTAATCCGATTTTGATAATTTTTTTCTGTTACTTACATCAAACCTTTAAAATGTTCATATTTCAATTTGAAGAAAAAAATCCACTCTTAAGGATGAAAATAGGGGATGAAATAATGAAATGGAAGTACTGTGCGTAGTGGTAAAATCGGTATAATAGAAATACGTAGCCAACTTCAAGGACTACATATAGTACAACCAGCGCCAATCAACTGTCACGGTTTTTTTTTGAAATTTGAATTTATCTTCAGTACAGGTTCGTCAGTGCCACCCGATGCTGTCACAGATATTTGTGCAAGCTATTAACCCAGAGATTGTCCTCCTTCTATACCCTCCATAGTATGAACGAATGTACCAAACTGATATTACGTAGAAATCGGATATTACAAATAGCGCGCCCAGCGGATCCAGGGGATTTCAGTGGTGCCAACCAAATGTAGTCACCAGGTGGAATCCCCCACGTCATTATTTTATTCATATAAAATTAGCACTATTTAATTCTACTATAATTAAGTAGAATTGAATATTACAAGTGATAAAATATTGAGTTGTTAGGGTAAGCAAGTAAATATAAAAACTTTCAGAGAATTTGGATGATAGGAAATATTTCAAAAATCGATCTCAAAACCTAGACCCGGACAAACAGGAAAGCAAGTTAAGAAAAACGTGGTAAAAAAAGGAGGAGATTCTCAATTTGACTGTATTTTTTATGTTTGTTACCTCAGAATTTTCAACTTGGTGAACCGATTTTGATGATTCTTTTTTATTTGAAAACTGGTCCTTCCCGAATGGTCCCATTTTAATTTGAAGGAAATTGTTCACTTTTAAAGGGTTGAAAACTAAGGGATGAAATATTAACTTCTTATAAGATAGCTCATTTGGTTTAAAGATAGTTTGCTACCCAAAGATTAAAAAAGGATAAATTTTATCTCTGTCTTTGTCTGTGTAGCAATAGCATGAGTAGCGTTGTTTTTGTTTGCGCAATGGTTGTGCATAGTTTATGCCATTTACGACTTATTACGCAACATAATCAGTTCAAATGGAAAGTTTTTGATACATCTGACGTTTATGATAATATGGCTTTTTCTATTTAATTGTACATTTTTAAGCATTTACGAAATATTTAATAACCATTAAAATAATCTAGCGATCTAAATCTCTAAGATGTTCACGCTAACGACAACAATTGTTTCGATTAAGAAGTGCATTTCTAGTTGATGGTTTCTATGTACATATTAAGCTTGATTCTTTATTATTTTTTGTGTCGTTTGAGTTGTTTTTTAAATTAATACCTCCGGTGGTACAGGCCCCGGTGAAAGTTTGGTGGTAGAGTCCCTAAATTAAAATTAAATCCAACCCAAATTATTTTTCAGAAAAAAAAAGAAGCAATTTAGGTATAACCATCGTGTTGTTTTTTAACTAAATTTGACGTTGTCGATGCAACTTGTAAAATTCAATATCTCGAAAGCTAAGAAAAAACTCGAAAAATTGTTTTTATCATTTTCATTTATAAGAATCCGTCGTCTAATCTTGGCGTCCGGGAAACCGCAGACTTGCCGATAAGACAATGGACTTAAAATAATAGGAGTACTACAAATATATCTTAGAATAGTCAACGGTTCTCTGGAATAAGCAATATTTTCTAGCATAAACTACGGAACGAATTTTAATGAAATATTGTTAAAGATACCTCAGATCCTAAAATAACACATTGAGCATTATTTATCCTAAAAAAGGTATACGTTTACTAAAAGGATAGCTTCTGATATATTCTACTAAAATAGAAAAATAGTTTTATATGACATATGCTGTGAACGATTCTCAAGTCTTAAAGGAACACAAGTATAAGTATCTTACAATATTCATAAAAACGTATATAATCTTCCAATAATATAGCTTATATCTCTATTCCTGAAAATGTAGTTTAACGGATTTTCATGAACTTTCTATGAATCAAAGGTCTAGAAATATCTTATTATCTTTTTTTTTTGTTAAAATAGCCGAATTTCTTAGTTTGGGTAAAGATTTATGCAATGAGATTAATTTAGATACGCTCAGCAAAGCGGGCGGGGATCAGCTAGTATTGTATCAAAGTTTATTTAAAAAATAAATTTTATAAGGTATTCTCGTTTATTGCTAAAAACCAATAAAGTCGCATTTCCTTGACTGACACCAACTCCAAAAATAAAAATAGTTGTACATTATATCATCCTAATAATTTGTAAATTTTAGACACCGCAACGATACGCAATTATTTTTTTACTTTTTAGTCGGTTTTTCATTTTCTTATATATTTTTTTAAATATTGTTAAGGTAAGCTTCAACTTTTACGTTTTAAACCAACAGTTTTCAATTAAAAGGTCTACGATAGAAGAACAGATTTCCTGATAGATTTATCTTATTGTTAACAGGCAACGTCATAAAAGACACGTTAATCGTGTTATCATTCTCCCAAGTTAAATCAGCTCTTGAAAGTTAAAGCATTTAACGTTTATTACATAATATAATATAAACGAGATATCCTCAGGTCGCCATCACCTCGTTTTGTTTGGTTGTTATTAACGATTTGAATTTACGATCCATCATAAAGCACAATTTGCTTGAGATAATGAGTTTTAACGACCAATCACGCGGTCATTTAACGACTCAATCTCAACAACCCGTTGCACAATAAGCCGATTATATTTTTCTTACTTTCAATTAAACCTCGTTAATGTTAATAATTTTTTTGCATTATATTTCAATAAGGTAAAAGCAAATACAAGAGAAAAAATGCGTGTTTAAATGTGTCACGTTTTACGAACCCACGACACGCCATTGACTTTCTGTCTTAATTAAGAAAAAAAAGTGGTTGCGTGTACTTATGTACGCGCGTGAGAAGTTATATACTTCTTTGGTATCATTAAACATTAGTTTTTATTACTTTTATTCAAATAATCAATTTTAAAAAACTGTAAATTAATATTTAAAAATAATAATAAATATATTTAAAGATACAATTATTAAATATAAAATTAAGAGAATAATATTTTAATTTGTATCAATAAATAATATTCAAAGAAAACTGCAAGACGTTTATAAAATTTGTCAGGACCGTTTTTCTGGTTAACAATTCATGCATGCCATGAAAGCGAAGCTTCATAGAAATTGCGAAATAAAGTAAGTAGCTACTTGTCAAAGTAAATGTCTTAATCTTATTCATATCTTGTGTTACCAAATTATTATTCTAAGATGGTTGAATCATTTTTGAATCCCAGATTTTGTGATAATTAAGAATATGCATGGAATGCAGACGTCATTTTCATCATTAAATTTCAAATAGTATAACAGCTACTGAAAAATTCGAGAAAAGTAATAACTTATTTTTTAATAATATGAGTCATTTGTATATATAATTATTTTTAATTTAAATATAAAAATAAATAAACTAGTAAATAAATACAACAAAAATTCAAATTACGCGCGCCTAGTTAAAAACACTGAGCCATTTTGCGGGCAACTTCATCTTGTTAATTTGTGATGATAAAATAGAACGCTACAAATGCTTCTGAAACCGCGCCGCGATGCAGAAGTCATTTCCATCATTAAACTTCAAAAAGTACTAATAACAACTACTGTAAAATTCGAGAAAAGTAATAATTTATTTATTAACAACTAGTTGGTCCCCGCCCGCTTCGCTGAGCGTATCTAAATTATACTGATTGAGTAATGGAAATTTTCATCCCATCAACAAAAAAAGACAGATAGATATTTCTTGATCTTTGATTCATAGAAAGTTCATGAAAATCAGATAAACTACTTTTCCAGGAAGATATTCCATATAGCTATCTAGAAGAGCTATCTTATTGGTTCCATACGTTGTTATAAATATTATAAAATAGGTACCTATACTTGTGTTACTTAAGTAGCAATACAATTCGAAAATATTGAATGTATTATATATTTAACTGAGTTTTTTACCAAGTTCAAATTTTTCAATAGTAATTTAACACGTTTATTTTTAAACAATAGACAAACAAATAGACATTCAAAAATTAACAATGAAAGAAGTTTCAATGTTTCAAAAATTGTCATTATTAATTTACCGATGTTATCGGATGTTAAATTAAAAATCATATTTTGCTGTAGAAATTGTAATTTTTATTTAAACTTTTTTGGAATGATTGTGTTAAAACGCTATTTTACGAACTTTAGGGAAAGCTTTTTTAAAAACACGATTCCTGTAGGATAAGTACAATTGTTATGCTATCTTTTGAGAATTCTGCATTATTCTAACATACGAATTAATAATCTATATTTTTCTCTGACCTTTCAACTACCCTATTGCAAAAAATTATGTCAATCTTTTGCTTTATGACAAACAAAAACATATCTATCCCACGGGAGTAGAACATTTTTCCCGGATAAAAAAGAGATCAGGCCTTCTTGAGGATAATGCGCTAGAACTCTATTTCACGTACTTTAACGAAACTTCTATTAAATACACTGTTCCTATAAGATACAATTGTCTTGTTATCCCACGGGAAGAGTACATTTATGTCGATTTTTTGCTCTATGAAAAATAAAAACGTATCTAGCTCACGGGCCTGTACATTTTTCCTGTATAAAAATAAGAATGTAGGATAAGAAAATTATTTTTTGCCATGAGGATATTATGAGTTATAACTATTAATATACTCTATTATAATCAGCTAAAAACGTTTAGTTTCAGCATGATTTTTCTTTAAACCAGTTTTTCTATTTCCCCGTTGAAATGAGAAATTTTTCCGAAATAAAACTTATTGTAGATAATGATTCACATATCTAGCTATCATCATGCTTAAATATCACCAATATTCATTTTCAAATAAAAATGTTTATTTAATAAATAATAAACAATAAGTTTATGCATAATTTTTGTTCCAACCCGTTTTTCAATTTCTCAGATAAATGAGACATTTTCCCGTAATAAAAAGAATTCTTTTTAATGACTCAGATTGTCATTTATCAGCAAACCAAATTTCATTAAAAACCATATTTATTTGGGTAAGAATTAATAATATGTTTCTAAAAACAATTTCGCTAATAATGAATTATTTTTGAAACAACTTTAATAACCATTAAAAAAGTTATAGCGGGCCAACCTTAAAAGATAGATATATGTCGTCGCGGACATTTTTTTAGAACTTTTTAAGAGGAACAATTTTGCTATACATGATTTTTGCGTAACTTTAACCATTTACGCAGGGCAGGCAACAAACGCTCTCAAAAGGAAAAAAATTTTCCTGGTTTTTGCAACATTTTCCATTGATACTCTGTTGCTATTGATTGTAGAGTGATGTTGTATAGCCTAAAGCCTTCGTCAATAATTAGGCTATCCAACACAAAAAGAATTTTTCAATTCGAACTAGAAGTTCTTGAGATTAGCCCGTTTAGCCAAACAATCAAACAAACAAACAAACTCTTCAATTTTATATATTTGTATAGATATGTGTCATTTGTATATATAATTATTTTTAATTTAAATATAAAAATAAATAAATTAGTAAATAAATACAACAAAAATTCAAATTACGCGCGCCAAGAAACCCAGTGGTTTTGCGGCTAACTTCATTTTGTTAATTTTGGTCTTAAGATGGCCGCCCATCGAAAAGTTTCACTCTCATCATTTTTTCATAACTCGCCAAAAGAAGTATAACTTTAAAAATATGAAAAGAAAATTTTTTTTTTCTTTGAAAAACTGAACAAATTGTATTCGAGACAAAAATAAATCAACTTACAGATTGAGTTTTTCGTGTGGTTTTTCTCGAGAATATTTTGATGTTGTTGTCTAGTCTGGGACCAAAGATTAAAGATTAGAGTCGAGACCATTATTTCGTTACATTTACGTTTTCAAGTGAATAGCCACTGAGTGCTGACGATTAAGACAACGAAGCATTTAAATGCAGTTACATTAAAAGAAAAAAAACGTCGAAGTTTACAACCTTTTAAAAATAGTAAATTCTCAATTTGAAACTGTAAAGTTTTTTGAGGTTTGTCTATAACATAGCGAAAGAATTAGTAGGGTCGAATAAAAAAACATGGCAAGTGGCAGTGCACAAGGCACACTGCAAAATGGTTAAGTGCACTTTCGTATGCATATGAGTAACTAATTAATGGGATCGAGTCGTGTGTTTATTTTGAGAGGCGTTCGTTTCATCTCTCGGCTAGATGATGAATTCATTTGTCCGCATAAGCATTACAACATAATCTTCACACTTGCCACTCTCTATATGTATATGATGCATGTGCCTGTATGTGTCTAGGTATGTATGTATATGTATGCATCGAGTATGGTTTGGTATATTATATGTTTAATGCAACACTCGCTATGCTCAAACACGCGGAAAATTACCTTCGTCGCTCGGCTTCAGAGAAATGGACCAGTTGGAAGATGAGTTTTCAACCCCTATTCCTTCAGTATCCATAATCAAATCCACCCGCTCGATTATCGGCCGATCAAGTTCGGGATGTTGTTGTTGTTGTTAGTTCGAATTCAAGAGAGTTTATTGGAGTTATTGAAATTTGATTGCGATTATTACGCGAAGGTAATTGCAAATGTTAACCGTATTTAATGCTAATTTCCCAAATAAACTTATAAGGTAAAAGATCCGGTAACCGATCCAGATATCTTCTAATATCCATATAAAATTTGTATTTCATGTGTTGCCTCATAGTTCATCCAATTGGAACAAAATTTTATTTACTTGTAGCTTGCATTTATGAAACGGATATAGATCACTTTTTATCCCGGAAAAATCATGTTTCTTGTAGGATACCTCCTAATTCCTAATTTATGCAAAATATGGATTTTTCATCAAATTAATTTAACTTTTAGAATAACGTCACAACCAACTATTTACTTTCTTTTACTATACTATATAGTAAAGGAAGTATTGTAATCGGGTCGAATTTTCAAATTTGAGCTTTCACCGGAAATACATATTTTGAGGCCCCCTGAGTCCAAAAAAGTACTTTTTAGAAACATGTCTGTGTATGACAGCCATATCGTATCGAAAGCTTTATCCGAATTTCCCCAAACTTGAAATTTTGCCTTCATTTTACTTCTGGTTGTGCCGCGAAGCTTTTAGTTGAAATCGGTTAACCGAAAGCTTTACTTTATACTAGAAGTTTTTGAGATTTTTTAATTTTTTTCGAAAACGGCTACAACGATTTTCTTTAAACTTTATATAGTTCTTAGACTCATTAATGCCTAAAACTTTTATTTGAAAGTTTTTTCTGGGAAAATTCGAAAAAAGACCATTTTGGGGTTAAGGGTGGGAATTCGTAAATATGTACAATGGCTGTATACATATAATTTTCTTTTATTACTATACTAGCTGATACCCGCACGCTTTGCTGAGAGTATCTAAATTTAATTGATTCCCTACTTTCACAACGAAATTTAAAAATTAATCTAATTTGACAAAAAAAGATGATAGATACTTTCAGACTTTAGATCCAACGTAAGGTCATCAAAATCCTAAATTCTACTTTTCTAAGAAGACATATTGGCTATCTTACAGGTTCATTACAATTTTAAATATAAAATGTTCTTTTCGACTTGAAAATATTTTATTTCAAATAAAATTTATAACCATTCAGCTATTTTAGTAGAATAAATTAGTAGCTATCCTACAGAAACCGTGCCTTTTTTAGGATAAATGGTTTTCAATACGTTAAGATCTGAGGTATTTTTAACAAAATTTCATTAAAATTAATTCCGTTAAGTAATTGTTAATTATTTAAAAATTTACCATATTATTTTAATATGTTTATTTCTAATTAATATCTTCGACAATAAACAATAAAAAAATTCAAATAAATTAAAAAAACTTCATTAATAATTTTATCGGGTGTTAATTGAAATTCATAATATTAATTTTCCAGTATTTATCAATTTTTTAATTTAAACTTTGTAAAGATTTCTTTCGTTACTGGGTATAATTGTTTAGGCCTTCTTGAGGAAAATGCGTTAAAATGCTTTTTTACGAATTTTAACAAAACTTATCGAATATACTACGAAAATACATGGTTTCTGTAGGATTCAATTGTTATTCTATCCTATGTAGGGTGACCAACCATACTTTTTTAAGAGTACATGCACCTTACATACCTAATTGGTGTAAAATTTTTCGAATGTCATGTCCTAAATAAGGGCCAACATAACATTTTTATACTTATAAGAAAAATATAGCAATAAAACGGCCAATACGTACGACGTACAATATCCAGTAGCTCTGTCAACGCTTTTTAAATCTGTGATATCTTCTAAGATATTTACTTTTATGATATGCTGTAAAGGGAAATTTTGATCTATATGCAATGCACAATATGTGTATGTATTTTTAATATGTTTAGATCTGAAGTCTGAGGTATCTTTAACAAAACTTCATTAAAAGTCGTTCAGTAATTGTTAATTATTTAAAAATTTATAACGTTTATAATTTTAATACGTTTACGTATTTCTAATTAATTTCTTCGACAATGAACAACACAAAAATTCAAATATTTAAAAATATTTCATTATTAATTTTATCGGGTGTTAAACTGAAATTCTTATTTATTTTCCAGTAACATTGTCATTTTTTGTTTTAACTTTTTAAAGAACTTCTGTCATTGCTGTGTAAAATTGGTCACTCTTACGAAACTTTTTTTAAATACACGCGAAATATAGATAAAAACCATTCTGTAACCCGATTGTATACTGTATTAAAATTATAAATATCAAATAAAGACAAACATAACATTTTTATGCAATATAGAAGAAGATACCAATAAAACAGGTAATACGTACGTCGTATGAGCAGCAAAAGAGCCAGCCGCTCTGTCCACATATTTTTTTATGTAATTCTTTTGTAAGAGATAAAAATGGTTCCTGTGGGTTATCCTGAGGAGATAGACATATACTGTCGCGGACTTTTTTATCAATCTTTTTAAGATACAAAATTTCGCCGCTTATAAGTTTGATCTATCTCGTAAGGTTTAGCTTTAGCCAGCGTTTGCAATGTAAGTGTACAAAAATATGTTTTTTTATGACCTCACATTATAAATCTTTGAATTTCCCGACTTTTCTCTACTATAATATGCATTTATTATACCTGAAAACCTTCCTCTTGAATCACTCTATCAATTGCTGAAAACTGCATTAAAATCCGTTATGTAGTTTGAAAGATCTAAGGGAACAGACACAATAGACAGAACAGAATTTAGTCTACTTATTACGTCTAGTTGTGCCTCTAACCTTTAGGTTGAAATTGCTAGACCAAAAGCTCCACTTTATTCTAGAAGTTTTTGAGTTGTTTTAATTTTTCTCGAAAACGGCTCTAACGATTTTCTTTAAACTCTCTATAGTTCTTAGACATATTGATGCCTACAACTATTATTTGAAACTTTTTCCAGGGAAAATTAAAATAAGGGGGTATCTAGGGTTAAGGGTGAGAGTTCTTATAGTTATAAAGTCATTATGGATTTTTAACGAACCAGGCGGGTTGCATTAATGAAAGTTGACGCCTCGTCGCAGATATTTTATAAAAGAATCAAAGTTTATAGTTGCTATCACGAAGATGACCATTTGAAAGTTGAATTATTTGAAAAATGAATACTTTAAGTTCACCTAAAATATATTATACAACTACCTACATAAAGTGTGCTGACGAGGGTTCG
This sequence comes from Sisyra nigra, assembly GCA_958496155.1. NCBI lineage: Eukaryota > Metazoa > Arthropoda > Insecta > Neuroptera > Sisyridae > Sisyra > Sisyra nigra. The sequence goes on from OY292315.1 coordinate 3,432,400, forward strand.
TTTTGCCATTGAAATCCCTCACAACAACAACCAACTAAACACATAGAAAAATATTTTTTCATTTTAAATTTCAATCATATAAGCTCGTAGTCATAATATTTTATGCCTGACTACTTTTTAGTAGTCCAATATATTACGAACGGGGAGTTTACTTGGAAAAAATTTATATTATAATTCCATATATGTAAAGATAAATTTACAAAAAAAGACGAGCGGAGTAAAAAAGCACGAGACTATCTCTCGTATTTCGTTTGTAAATTTACATGAAACTCGCATTATTTTTTTATTTTATTTTATTTTATTTTTTTTGAAATAATTATAATGAAAAAATTCAATTTAGAAGAAAAAAAAAACATCATGTGCTATTTTTTGCAATTCAATTCGTCAAAAATAAATCAGTGTAATCACTCAAAGCGAGCCAAAGCCCGGCTTAAAGTTCACGATTTCCAAATAAATACAAGGCAAGTCCGCATTTTCACGCTCAATTCGGTTTCTTCAACGTTGACTCGCCCCAAACTCAATTGAATTTCTCTCTTTCGCTCTCAAGTACTTGTACGGTACAAGTACGAATATCGCATCCCCAAAAAAACAGCACATACCTGAATGTGCCCACTCCCATTTCGGTGCCCACACCCGAACAAATTCAATTTTCTTTTCGTGATTGTTGTCATTCAAAATTATCCGCCAGATTAAAAAGTACACAAACTCGAGACGAATAAATTAAAAGAAGAAAGCGAAAAAAAATGTGTGTGTGTGGAAACACGGGAATTTGGCGAGGAAGAGGACCGGAAATTAATGTCTTTTGAACGAACGAAAATAAGGTTTATGATTTAAAAGGTTTTCTTTTTTTTTCGTTCGTTCGTTGCTTGACGATTTAATGTGAGGCTTTGATGAATGAGTGCGTGGATCGGGATTGAAATGAAACGAAAAATATATTTGGCAGGGAATTTTTCTTTTTTAATTTGATCGTTTTTTTCGGCTTGAATGTTTACAGACGAAAATCTACGTTGGTGTCACCTTGGGAAATGTTTGATTAACCAAGAGTTTCCAGCCCGCTTTTCTAAGCGTTGAATACTGACTTAATTAATTTTTTTTAAACTATAATTCTTTAAGCATGAAATTAATTTTTTCCTTAAAACTATTTAATACTTGGCTATTGATGCTGTCTCTAGGAAGTAAGGGTTTTCAAAATTTTTTTGATTTAAATATTTTAAAATATAATGCACTTTTATTTGTAAGAAATGTAACCTATACACCATTATCCTGTATACAGTCTTTCACTGATTTTTTTCTTTGTTTCATAGTACAATTTCTTCGAGCTTACTTTTTAAAATATTCATTATCCATGCATCCGATATGAAAGTATTCTGTTACTAATTACATGTAAAATGCACCATATCCGGAATCCGTCAGACAATGTGTCGAGTCCACGATGCATTGCATCGCTGCCACCACATTATCCCACTTTCTACCCTCTACTTATGTTTATACAATACAAAATATATCCTACTAATGCAAAAATTATTATTATCTTCGTATATAGAGTAACAATGCATTACCGGTACAGATTAAATTATAAAATTACTCAGTTTAAAAAAAAAGACAAATAAAGCTCTTGGTATGAAGCTTTTTTTCCTGTCAGAATAATTTTTAAGTAATATTATATTATCAAGAGATCTTTAATAAAAAACAGCTTTAAAAATTTATAAGTGGAAATATGAAAGGGTTCATATATTCATCTACTACTAATATATTTATCTGACCAAGCCCCAAACGGAACTTTATCTACCTACATACATCACCGATGTTGTTGTTACTGGTTCTACTTGTAAATATTTTCAACAGACATATTGAGATGTTTGTTTAATAAAATGAAAATAAACTTATTTACCATTTTCTCTCTATTTGAAATCCTATTTTCGATTTGCCTCGGTACATACACATATTGTGCATAGAACGAGGAGTAAGAAGACGCGCTTTCGCGTCTTTATTTTCCAAGGAATTACGTAAACGTACTTGTATTGGAAATACGAGGAAAATGGGAAGGCCCAGAAATGATAGAGGATGAGAAGGAGGTAATCATGTAATACAATATTGATTGTTGCCTGTAGGATATGTTCATTTATCTAGCCGTACGACAACAGTCCAGCGTTGAGCTAGGCGTTCGATGGCAAGTCAAAATCAGAAATAGGTAAACGGAATTGGCTTTGTCTCTATTTTCAAATTGATTTCAAATAGATTTGTTTTGGACGCAACGTTGAAAGTACAAGAATCGATTGAGTCGAGGTTTTTAAGAAAAGAAAAATGATTGAGATTGGGGCTTGTAGTTGTAAGGGGTTGCACTAAAATTGCACTTTTTTACTGAAACCAAATTTTTAAGATTTGAAAATTTTAAAAGTGGTCGATTTTCAAAAGACACAATAAACGTTTTATCCCGAAAAAATTTCTATTAAATATTTTAAATGAAATTTTTGCTCATTGGTTAACGTGATTTTCATATAAAGATAGTTTATGAGACAGCAACAACAAAACTTTATTAAAATAATTAATTTTCTGGAAAATTCACGGCTTTTGTAGGACCACTTTACTTTGTAAATACTTTAAATGAATTTCTTATATTTTGATTTGCAAGTTTAATCAATAAGTTCATTTTGAGTACTCTCAGCAAAGCGGGCGGTTACCAGCTAATACTTACAAAAACCACATTAAGATGCAAGTTTAATAAAAATATTGTTAATATTGTTTTAAGATAAGAAAATGGCTCCATATGTTTTGGTCCCCGGACAAAATATCCCCACGACAAATTATCTTCAGACAAAATATCCTCAGACAAAAAGTCCACGTAGAATAACTACAAATCGTATTTGCAGCATAATTTTGATGTTAAAACATTTCGTTTTGTGTAAAACTTCGCGGTGCCAAGAAGTGCACATTCAGTCAATGAATTAAAATGGGGTAAACGAACAAATACTAAAATTTTAAAAATTTAAGGCAGTATTCTAGTCTAGTCTAGTGGCATGAATTTCAGGTAATTTTTGAAGTGTCATAGAAAAAGGCCATTAATAATTTTACCATCCATTTTTTATTAGTTATTTATAAACCTTACAAGAATACAGAAAAAAATCAAAAAATAAAAAAAGTTTAAAATTTCAAAAACTAGCAGCTGTTGAAGTGGGGGGGTCGTAAAAAAATGTGCACGTGACGATACCCATTATTTCAACCCTCCTAGCAATGTGAAACCAAAAAAAAAGATTATTAATCTAGAATAATGTCGCAATGTCTAGAAACACGGAAAAATTGGAAAATTTTTTTTCACAAAATGGCGACTGCTAGAAAAAAAAAACGATTTTTGAATGACTTTTTTTGACTGTTTCAAATTTTTTAAAAATAGTAAAAATTGAAATTTGGGGATGAAGATAGTTTCAGGTATAGACAAGTCTGTAAAGAAGACTCTCTAAAAATTTCAGGTAATCGATCCAGTAGAACCAGAGAAATCGTGGGTATCGTGTTGAAAAAGACAGTTTCGAGAAAAACGCGTTTAAAGTTTCGGGTAAAGTTACATCACGTGGCCATACAATGGTAGTTAATGCTTTTAGTTAATTAAGTAGTTAATTTTTGAAAAATCTTCTTAAGGGTATATTTTTAAAGGTTTAAGCTTTGAGAATATGAAAAAAAAAGAAAAATCGATTTTTTCAAATTTCTAGACTAGAATACCCCCTTAAACCCTCCAAATTGGAGTCTGCTTATTTCAGATGGACGTCTATTATTGTTGCACCACACTTTTTTTGAAGTTATACTTCTTTAGGCGCGTTATGAAAAAAATGATGAGAGTAAAATTTTAAGATGCGCGCGCATTTACAGACAAAAATTAACAAAATGAAGTTAGTCGCAAAACCACTGGGTCTCCTGGCGCGCGTAATTTTAATTTTTGTTGTATTTATTTATTAATTTTTGTATTTAAATTAAAAATAATTATATATACAAATGACACATATTATTAAAAAATACTATATTACTTTTCTCGAAGTTTGCAGTAGTTGTTATACTATTTGAAATTTAATGATGAAAATGACGTCTGCATTCCATGCATATTCTTAGTTATCACGAAATCTGGGATTCTGAAATGATTCAACCTTCTTAGAATAATAATTTAGTAACACAAGATATGAATAAGATTAAGACATTTACTTTGACAAGAAGCTACTTACTTTATTTCGCAATTTCTATGGAGCTTCGTTTTCATGGCATGCATGCATTGTTAACCAGAAAAATGATCCTGACAAATTTTATAAACGTCTTGCATCTTCCTTTGGATATTATTTATTGATACAAATTAAAATATTAGTCTCTTAATTTTATTTTTAATAACTATACCTCTAAATATATATTATTATTACTATTAAATATAAAATTACAGATTTTTAAAATTGATTATTTGAATAAAATTAATAAAAACTAATTTTTAATGATACCAAAAAAGTATAAATTCTCACGCGCGTACATAAAGACACGCAACCATTTTTTTTTATTTAGATCAGAAGTTTATCAAGTATTTGGACAATGTGTGATGAATTGATCTTAGTATTTCATCGAAAATTTACCTTGATTTACTTCAAATGGAATCCAAAAGCTTAAAAAGCAAGTCATATTTCAAATCCCTAAGATAGATATGCAGCTAAAACTACAGTTTTACGTAAAATCCCCAATTTTTTTATCTTCGAAAATGAAAATCTTAAATTTTCATTTGAAAAATCATATCATACAAACAACAAATCGAAAAAATTTACTTTCCAAACCGTCATAAATCAATAAATAAAAATATTCAAATTGCCTGACAGCAAATAAGAAACTTTTTCATATGAAACTAGGCCAAACAACCGAATCGAAAAAAAACAAGCCGGACATTTTTTACAATTATCCCCCAAAATTGGTGGAGAAAAATAATTTTTCATCAAACTTTTTTCCAAGTTTTTTTTTTCGTCAATAAGTCTATATAGAGTATGATTACAAATGAGGTATTGTGTGAGTAAATATGATTAGTTCGATGAAGTGATAGCAACAACAAAAACAACAATAACAAAAATAATATCGAACAGGAGATTAAGGCACGTGATCCAATTCACGTCTTCCGTCTTAAATCGAACATGAGCTTGAGAAAACGTGTCACCTACAACACATCCAACCTATCCCACGTACATACAACATCCCTCGTAACACTTTGGCTGCTCATACAAACCCTTTGAATTTTCGATGCCGTTGCCTTGTACACTATCCTCATCACACACTTTCAATAATCTTTGCTATCTCTTTGCCTCACAACTCATCTCTTCTATATCTTGTCCTAGCTCCTATTTTATTTTTTAGTCGTCTCGAAGAGCAGCGGAAAAGCCAAACGTGGAAATAATAACTCAATTGGTTTTGATGATCTCGAAATAAAAATTCAATTTCAATCAACCTTAAAAAAATCTCCCAACAATTTTTATGTTGATTTATAAGTAGGAAAATTTTTTGTCAATGTTTAAATAAAATTTTACGATATTCAAATAAGGCAATTTGCGTTTTAAAAAATTCAGCCGAGCCAAGCATAACTCTTAGTTAAATGTTCCAATGTGGAGAAAATTGGTCGTCTTGTTCGGTGCCAATTGAGTGCCGCCACGATGTGCTTTGCCAAAAATGCAAATCAAACTCGAGAAAAATTGTTTTGAATATGTATGGGAAAAATTGACGATAATGCCACATACAGGATGTTTGGGGTACCGATTTGGAAGAGGCAAATTAAGATGCTTTTAAAATAAAAAGTTTTAAGAGTTTTTAATAATATTTAAAGGGTTCGATATACAGTCGGGAGGTTCAACCAAACCGATTTTTCAAGAATTTTTCTTGAGAAAATTTTTGAGTTTATTAATATAAAAATTTGTACAAATATTATGATAGCTTTAAACCATATTTTTACATTTTTGTATTTGTAAAAATAGTAATTTTAAAAGCTGCTATAGCTGATATATCTAAAAGCTCTTCTTAAAAAAAGGAAACTTGCGGTAACCACGATATTTCTGGACTGGATCAATTAAAAATCAATTTAAAATGAAAAAAACCAAACGGATTTCGTTTAAGTCATGTACTATTTTGTAATTAATCGAAGTAATAAATAAAATTAAATTTTCTGGCACAATTCGATCCTAATTTTTATTGTGTATCCTTTTTTCTCGTGAATCAAAAATCCTCAAAAAACCACTAGAGCATCTTTCATCCTTGTGATGACCGCTCCCCGTTTATTTACCTTTCATGCTTCGGTGAGCACACATCGGGACTCCAGAGCCACATATGCACACACAACACGCATACACACATTTTAATCTTAGGCATGTAATAGTATTTATCGGGGAGGATGAAATATGTTCATAAGAAGCTTGTGCTTAAATTTGAGACTGATGGATTCATTCGTAAAAAATCATACTGAATCCTAAATCCTTGTTTTAATAAGATTTTTTAAAGTTTGTAAAAATGTAAATTCTTGTGCTTTTAAAGACAATTTCCGTTTTTAGTTAATTTAAGGAACATTTCCTTTCCTACTGGTTTAGTTCCAAACAATTTTCCATATGGCCAACTGTTTTGTAGATAGAATGCAAAATTTGGGAAAAGCTTCCTTTTGCAGTCTGTCTTTTCTTGAAGATAACTTCTTTTTTGAAAGTTTACAACTTACTTCCGAAAAGCTCACAATGAAATTTTTTAACGATTTCTTTTTCACACAGAAACTCTAAAAGAAGTTCTTGATAAATCGAGTATCTCAAATAATTTCCCGAGGATATAATTTTTTTGAGTTTAGAAGTATGTAAACACTAGCTGATACCCGCTCGCTTCGCTGAGTGTATCTAAATTTAACTGATTGGTTAAAAGATTCCCTATGTTCATAGCGAAATATAAAAATTAATCTATTTTGACAGAAAAAAGTTAAAGACACTAACCTCAAATTTTCAGACTTTAGATCCAAAAAAAGTTCAACAAAATTCGTAAAACTACTTTTCAAGAAAGAGATGTTAGCTGTCTCACATCAGCTTCTATAAGATTTTTAGTAAAAAAGTAACCTTTAGGACTTGAAAATCTTTCATACCAAATGCCATTTAAAACCGTTCAGTTATTTTAGGGGGCATCCATAAATAGCGCGAGGCGTTTTTTGCGATTTTTGATATCCCATCCCCTCCTCTCTGGTAATATGTCATGAGATTTGGCATATATCATTCCCCCAACCCGCAATCTAATGTGATATTTTTCAAAACAAAAAAATTCGTGATATTTGCGAGACCTTCTCTTTTCCCAAAGTAAGATAAGATGAGATTCGGCTCGACCCCATTGGCCCCTCAAGCCTCACGTAACTAATGGATGTTCCCTTAAAAGAATAGATTAGTAGCAATCCTACAGGATCTTTAACAAAACTTCATTAAAATTCGTTTCGTTAAGTAATTGTTGAATTTTGAAATTTTTAGTTTATTATTTTAATACGTTTATTTATAATTTATATCTTCGACAATGAACAATGAAAAAATTAAAATAAATTTAAAAAGTTTCATTATTAATTTCATCGGGTGTTAAATTGAAATTCATATTTATTTTCCAGTTAAATTTGTCAATTTTTTTAATTTAAACTTTGTGGAGATTTCTATCGTTATTGTGTAAAACTGGAAGAAAATGCGTTAAAATTCTATTTCACGAACTTAACCGAAACTTGGTAAATGTACGGTTCCTGTAGGATATATTTGTTTTGCCATCCCATGGGAACCATGTATTATTCTAGCCTTAAAAGTAAGCGATAGCATTCTCCCTTAAACTACCACATTACAAAAATCATATCAATCTTTAACTCTGTGATAAACAAAAAACATGTCTATCCCACGGGAATAGTACATTTCTCCTGAGTAAAAAGTAGATCAAATCTTCTTAAGGAAAATGAGTTAAGACTCTATTTCGTGGATTTTAGTAGTAGGAAGTAATCTATATAATTTTCTGACCCCTAAACTACCACATTACAAAAAAGGAAGTTAATCTTTTGCTCTGTAAAAAACAAAAAATATTTATCCTACGGGAACCGTACATTGTTTCTGTATATAAAGTACTAGCTGACCCACGCAACTCCGTCTGCGTCACATAAGGGTGAGAGAAGGTTAAGAGTGGGGAACCTATGGCACAATTCTAAAGAAGTTAAAACTTGCTTTGTTTTATCCACAAATCACTTAAGAACCATTGAAGAGATAAAATTTGGTACCTATAATTCTAATTTAAAACCACGCGGACGAAACCAAGAAAAACATTGTATGTCTATAATGGGCAATATTTATTGATTAATTTGAAGACTTTTTTTTCTACGTTAAAAGTATAATATGAGCTATCTTAGGTACATCACTCTATGATCAGTAAGAGTGGAACTATAGTAGAAAATGTCACGGGAACGGGAATAATAAAGGAACGCTGCATAACACTACTGGGGTGTTTTATTGATAAAATTTACGTATGTAAACTTAAAATATAATGAAGAAAAAAGAATATATGAAACTTAAACAAAGAGTAACGTAAAAAAAATTAAATGTTATTTGATTATTGCAACGCCTGTAACCGTTGTAACAAATAATATATTTTAAACTTGTACTTCTGTATCTGTTATAATATAATGCAAGGAGCTGAATGCCTGAATGTCTAATGATCTATGAATCAGCTCAGTACTGACTATTGAAAAAAAGTTAGAAGTACACAAATATTTAGAAGGAAAAGCGCAAGCGCTCCCTTAGGAGGCCTAACATATTTTAAAGAGTGGGGAGTTTTGAAAAGAAAAGTTGAAAATTTAATTGTTGATTTTTTAAATGTACATAATTTAACACGCTAAATTCTAAATATGTATTTGAAAATTAACAATGAAAGAAATTTCAACGTTTCAAAATTTTTCATTATTTTTCGGATGTTAAATAAAAAATCATATCTTCAAGTGAAAATAGTAATTTTTATTTTAATCCTAAAGAGAAAATGTGTTAAAACGCTATTTCACGAACTTTAAAGATCTATTTCACGACCTTTTTTTAACACACAGTTCCCGCAGGAGACAATTATCATGCTATCCTTTGAGCACCGTGCATTATTCTGGCATAAGAAATAAACTATATTATTATCTGATCCCATAACTATCATATTGCAGAAATCATGTCTATCTTTTACTCTGTGAAAAACAAAAACATATCTATCCCACGGGAGTAGAACATTTGTCCTGGAAAAAAAAGAGATCAAGCTTTCCTGAGGAAAATTTGTTAAAACTCTTATTCATGAACTTTTAGAAAACTCCTTTGAAATACTCAGTTCCTGAAGGATTCTATTTTTAGCCTATTCTACGGGAACCGTACAATATTATAACATAAAAAGTAGCCCATATCATTCACTGTCTCTTAAACCACCATATTGCAAGAAATTATGGTATTCTTTTGTTCTGTGAAAAACAAAAACGTATCTATCCTACGGGAACATACATTTTTCCTGGATAAAAATTGGACTGTATGAAAAGAAAAATTATGATTTTGCCTTGAGGACCTTATGAGTTATTACTATAAATATATTGTACTCAGATAAAAATGTTTAGTTTCAGCATGATTTTTCTTTAAACCAGTTTTTCTATTTTCCCGATGAAATGAGAATTTTTTCCGAAATAAAACGTGTTCTAGATAATGATTCGCATATTTATCATACTTAAATATCACCAAAATCCATTTTCAACTAAAAATAGAGTTTATGCATAATTTTTTTCTCCAAACCGTTTTCAATTTCCCGGATAAATTAGACATTTTCCCGTTATAAAAAGTATTCTTTTTTATGACTCAAATTGTCATTTATCATCATACCAAATTTCATTAAAAACCATATGTATTTGGGTAAGAATTAATAATATCTTTCTAAAAACAATTTCGCAAATAATGAATTATTTTTGAAACAACCTTAACAACCATTAAAAAGGTTATAACGGGCTAACCGTAAAAGATAGACATATGTCGTCGCTGACTTTTTTGTAGAACTTTTTAAGAGGAACAATTTTTGCGTAACTTTAATCGTTTACGCAGGGCAGGCCACGAACGCTCTCAAAAGGAAAAAATTTCCCTAATTTTTGCAACATTTTCCATCGATACTCTGCTCCTATTGGTCGTAGCGTGATATTATATAGCCTAAAGCCTTCCCCAATAATTAGGCTATCCAACATTAAAAGAATTTTTTAATTTGAACCAGTAGTTCCTGAGATTAGCCCGTTCAACCAATCAAACAAACAAACAAACAAACAAACAAACTCTTCAATTTTATATATTAGTATAGATACTATTTTTTAAACCGGATTATAATCTATCTCTATGCCAAATTTCATCCAGATCCATTCAGTACTTTTTAACTGAAAGAGCAACAAACATCCTGACAAACTTTCACGCTTAAAATATAAAAGTTTCTGAATTGTAAACCTAAGTTGTAAGGTTCTAAACCTAAAAATTGTTAAGCCATAGTCAAGACTTCAATTTAAAAACGTTATTAATCGGTTTTTGATTAGGTGAGAAATTTGAACTCAAATAACTTCGTTACGATATAATTTGAGTTTGATAATGTCTGAATATAACACGCATTTTATTTATAAAGACGCTGTGAAAGCTCAATGTTTTATTCCTTGTGGTTTTCACGAAAGGTAGCCAAAGTTGAAACACCTGAAAACGCCTCTCACATTTGAAATGATCACAATAAAATGTAGGTGGAATGTGGCACCACACATTTTAAGACAGTTGTTAAGTCTTTAATAGAGCCACCATCCTCCGTGCTCGCTCGTCAGCCAAGTGATAAATGTTTGGTACACGACTCGTATTTTGCCAACACATCCGCATGATAAAATGCTAATTAAACTGATGCATTAGCTAATCTTACCACCGATGGGAATTGGAATGTGGCTATAAAGTTGAGCCAACTTTGCCATCATACAGGCATGTAGATATATAAACGTATGTTGCAACAGAACAATATGCTTATCATAATAAAGACAGTGGGAAGCTTAAAGCGGCCGTTAAACACAACGGACATATGTATGTATGTTGTATGTTTCATAATAAACTCGACAACTATCTACCATTGTATACCATTTTCGCATGGTAAGTCTAAGTGTTCAAATGTTAATGTTATGTTTGAATATGTTAACGAGGCAACGGTGTAATTAGAGCTTTTTCTTCAAGGCACAGCCGATAAAACAGCAACATTGTTACCTGCCTAAAAACCACACTTTTCGATTGGTATAGAGTCGTAAAAATGGTGTAAATCTGGTGTGATATCTGTCGTTTTGAGAACCACTTAAAGATCTTTCCATACCCGCACTTGTACAATTATTTATGTGACTCGCATGATATATGTATGTAAAACGCGAGTTTTGGGCGTTGAGCTTTTCCATTTTCCGTATTGTATGTTTGTTATACGTCAGAAAATGGGGGTGAAACGAAAACGAGCAATGCTGATTTTGCATTTTATCAACCATTTCTTATAACTGCGCGCCCGCTACACCCACATTTGGTTCCTTAAATAACACACACGCACACAAATACATCTTTATATATAACTATATATAAGTACGAGTTTATCAAGAGATATGCGTTTTAAAATCGCGAACGTTTGAATCGCTCAAATTGTTCTATTTCTTGTCTTTTTTCGATTAAATGTTTAATCTGATTTTAAGATACAGGATGTTTTTATATATTGATGTCCAAAAATGTTGGTACCTCTTGTGTGGTATCATTCAAATCACTATTAAAATACTGTCTTTACTCTTGATTTTTTTTTCTTATTGAATCCATAGTAAATAACAAAGACCAGTGCTTTTAGCCTTTAAAATTGGTAAAAAGAGAACAAAGTTATAGACGAGAGAAACCCATTGGAAAAGGAAGAAAATATAACAAAAATGAAAGGAAAAGGGTTTAAGGGTAGAAACGGTTTATCTCGATTTTCGACAAAACTACAAGTCCTATGGAAAAAAGTTAAATGGCAAAGTTGTAGATAATACGTAGATCTACACTTTTTGTGCTTACAACTGTTTCACATTACCTCAAAATTTTTGTGAAAAATTCCAATAACTAAGTTTTGTTTTTAATTTTTTATTTTTATCTATTACAAAAAAAAAATTTATTCATGAAATTTGGCAAAAACTTACCTCTTAGTGTCCCAAATATACTGCAATTTTATTAATTTAAATTATGAATTTTTCAACTTTTAATGACTTAATATCGAAAAAGCAAAAGAGCTTTTTGTTTGTTGAAACCTCTACTTTCTGATGGTGCAAAAATATATACACAACAATGTTAAATGTTCTCAGAAAAAAGTGTAAATTTTAATAGTTTGCTCAAAGTTATATTTGTACAATTGCATTATGTACAATTTTTAGCAATGATGTTAGAATAAGACTGACGAAACGTCGTGTGAAAAGAAAATAAATTATTAAAAGAAAAAACTGGTCTTTAATAGTCAGATAATTACCTAAAATATAAATCTATTACGACCTGAAAATTAATATTATGAATTTTTAGCAATTTATTAAAATTTACACTTTTATTATTGCATTTTCTGAGAACATTTAAGAGGGTATTCTAATCTAGGAATTTGAAAATATCAAAATTTTTTTTGTCATAATTCGATAGTTTATATGTTCAAAAATATCTTCCTAAAAGGATTTTTCAAAATTCAAATTATTTCCGAAGTTATAGCCGTTTTAGTGTCGTAGCGACTTGGCTGGTTGAGACTTAACGTAAAACTTTAAACGCGTTTTTCTCGAAACTACATTTTTCGATGCGGTAGCCATAATATCTCACGTTCTAATCAGCCGATAAACTTGAAATTTTGCATGAATATTCTTTAAATATCTCTCTATTGCATGAACCAACAAAAAATAAAAATTTTTAATTTGTAATATTTTAAAAATTCGACAAAGTTAAAAAATGAGTGAAAAAAACGACCTTTATTTTTGAGTAGCCGCCATTTTATGAAAAAAAATGTTTTTTTTTTTAGTTTTCATGCGATCAGAGGTTCATGCGATAGCGACATTCGTACTTATCAAGAATCCATCATTGTTTTATTTTTAAAATTACCACAAGGGTAGAAATCATGGCGACGAGAACACGGCCTTTTTTTTCCCCCTCTACTTCAAAGGAGCATAACTCAATGAAAAATGAAAATTTTTTTTTGAAATTATTTTTGTGTACTCTCTTAATATTAATAAACAAATTATAAAAAAATGGATACTAAATTATCAAATGCTTTTTCATTATCAATTGCCAAAAAACACTCGAAATTCGGACCTCTAGACTAGAATACCCCCTTAAGGGTAGAAACGGTTTATCTCGATTTTCGACAAAACTACAAGTCCTATGGAAAAAAGTTATTTAGCAAAGTTGTAGATAATAAGTAGATCTACACTTTTTGTACTTACAACTTTTTCACATAACCTCAAAATTTTTGTGAAAAATTCCAATAACTAAGCTTTGTTTTTAATTTTTTATTTTATCTTTTACAAAAAAAAATTTAATGAAATTTGGCAAAATCGTACTTCTTATTGTTCCAAATATACTGTAATTTTTTTGATTTAAAATATGAATTTTTTCAACTTTCAATGACTTAATATCGAAAAAGCAAAAGAGCTTTTTGTTCGTTGAAACCTCTACTTTCTGATGGTGCAAAAATATATACACAACAATGTTAAATGTTCTCCGAAAAGGCAATAATTAAAGTGTAAATTTTAATAGTTTGCTCAAAGTTGTATTTGTACAATTGCATTATGTATAATTTTTAGCAATGAAGTCAGAATAAGACTGACGAAACGTCGTGGGAAAAGAAAATAAATAATAAATAAATCTTTTTTTACCAAAGGGTTTTAACATTCTATAATTTTTATTTCTCTTCAAAAATTATTTTCTTTAGTCTAACAATTGTTGAGAAAATGTAAGCATTCAACTATCATTTTATAATTTTTTTTTTAATAGACCCTCAGATCTACCTTGAGTTTGACTTGTATGATGTGTTTCGTTTGTATGTTGTTCAACCTTATCAAATTGAGCCGTCCCTCAGTTCCCATACAAGTCTCCGAACTCGATGTATATTTGCGAATTATGCTTGGAGTTGGAAGATGCACAACAAACGACTCCATCGGGATTTGACCTGAGTAATTCCATGCGGAATAAAATCAGAAAAGAATTGTGTATATTGTACATAAAATCTTGAAGAGCTTTACCCGGCTCGAATCGAGGTAACACTCTCAGACTATCGACAAAATCCGCTACTATCGACATTAAACTTTTCAATTCAAATTAAATAACGAAACAATTTAAATATTCACTGACACCCACTTTCTATTAATTTGATTCGAAACGATTGTTGTAGACACTTTTTTTTTCAATTATTTTTCTACGTTTTTTCCTTACAACATTTCCGTTTCTCTCTCGTTTTCTATTATATTTAAACTTTTCAATTGAACAACAAAAATAAATCGTAACAAAAAAAAAAACTTAATGAAATCAGTATTTTGATTGTATTACACTTTTACAACTTGAAAAGTCAAAGCGTTTCTTTTTAAAACAATATTTGATTTGAAGCAATGAAATGAAAAAGTTTTTTTATGTATTTATATTTAAAGAAAATGAAGGCGTTAGATGTGATTTTCGAAGAGCAATGAAATTAAATCTTCAGGCAACGTTACGATGGTGAAAAAAAAACATTGTTTGACGTTGTGTTGGCGCAAGTGAAAAACGATGTATCCACCAGGGTGTTTTGTGTAATGAATTATTGAATGCTTTTGGGTACATTTTTTTCCAAGCTTATTGTGGGCGATTTAAATCGATTCCTTGCTTTAAATTTAGATAAAATTAGTGCAGAAATAATAAGGTTTGTAAAGCTTTATAACGTTTGCTTAGTTTGTTACAAAGTATGTCTATAATTATTTCTATAAAAATCAAAAATGTGTTATAACAGCTTTACTGTAGGAACCAAATATAATTCTAGGATAAAAATTATTCTAAGCCTTTTCAAAATGTATAAACTATCATATAATTAAATATCGAAACTATATTAATATAATTTAATTTTTAAAACGGGAAGACAGTTATAAAAAAAAATGCATAAAAATGCATTTTTTAGAGACAGAAATACCATCCATTACCCATCAATTGTGTATTAATAAAAACCAGGTTGGTTCATTTTCAAGGTTTTGTATGAGGCTCAATTAATACACAGGAAAAATGCATTTGAATGAAAGTATTTTTGGCACCTGCTAAACTATTGTCATTAACTCGGAAGTAAGATATTCCTAAGTCAACCTTTAGACTGCAGCATCTCGGATTTCTTTAAAAGCCTGGAGCTCCACTAGTAAACTAGTAAAATAAAAATCAACCTTTAAAAACCAATTTATAACTCGTTTTATTTCTAGATACTTTACAAGAACCAAAGACTTTAGCTAAATAATATGCACTTCATGATATTCGGTGAAGATTTTGTTGAAATTTGTGAAATTTTTTAACAGAAAAAAAATTATAGTAGGATGAAACCCATTGGAAAAGGAAGAGAATATAACAAAAATGAAAGGAAATATAAATTACGGTCTATCTGAGGTGGGGAAGTGGAAATGAGGAGGGGTTAAGGGTAAAAACGGTTTATCTCGGTTTTCGACAAAACTACAAGTCCTATGGAAAAAAGTTAAAAAACAAAGTTGTTGGTAATAAGTAGATCTACAACTTTTATACTACCACTTTTTTCACATAACCTCAAAATTTATGTGAAAAATTCAAATAACCAAGTTTTTGATTTTTAATTTTTATCAAAAACAATTTATTTACACGAAATTGGGTGAAAACTCACCTTTTAATATTCCAAACACAATGTATTTTTTTTTTAAATTTAAAATATTGATTTTTTCACTTCATAATGACTTAATATCGAAAAAACACCCTAATTTTCAATTATAAATTCTCACGTCAAAACATCTGATTTTTTTAAGAAGTCGGTACACTCTTGGTTTGTTGAAACCTCTACTTTCTGATGGTGCAAAAAATATATACATTACAATGTTAAATGTTCTCAGGAAATACAATAACTAAAAACTAAATTTTAATAAATTTTTCAAAATTGTGTTATGTACAATCTTGAACAATTTATCAAAATTTATACTTTAATTATTGCATTTTCTGCAAAAATACTGTAATGTGCAATATAATTTTGCACCATCAGAAAGTAGAGGTTTTAACAAAAAAAAAGCTCACCGACTTTAAAAAAAAACAAATTATAAGGTGAAAAAATAAGTATTTTAAGTAAAAAAAAAAACAGTGTGTTTTTAATATTAAAAGGTAAGTTTTTACCCAATTTCGTGTATTTTTTTTTTTGTAAACGATAATATTTAAACCAAAAACTTTTTTTTTGGTGTTTTAAGTCGCTTGAACAGCTAAGGTCATATCACGACTAGTGTCTAGACAAAGAAAATTTCTGTTGGTCAATATTAATCTTAGTTCTAGGATCTTAAGTCTAAGATTCAACGTGGATCGAACAGAAACACCACTTGACGCATGAAGTCACCCCAAAAACTTGGTAATTTGAATTTTTCACATAAATTTTGAGGTTATGTGAAAAAAGTGTTAGCACAAAAGTTGTAGATCTACTTATTATCTACGACTTTGCTATTTAATTTTTTTCCATAGGACTTGTAGTTGTTGTCGAAAACCGAGATAAACCATTTCTACCCTTAAAAACCTCCCCCTTTTCCACTTCCCCACCTCAGATCGACCAATAATATATATTTTTCCTTTTATTTTTGTTATATTCTCTTCTTTTCCAATGGGTTTCATCCTACTATAATTTTTTTCAATTTTTACCATTTTCAAAGGTTGAAAGTACTGGTCTATTGGGGTTGTAAATTGCAGTAAATTTCATTTTTCCACTAAAATTCGGTGATATTTGATAATCTTAGTACTCGTTTCTTACTATCCCATACGAACCATGCATTTTTAGTATAGCAATCTTCGAGTATTGAGAGTTTTCTTACACAAGAATTAACGTATATTCCTTTTCTTGTTTCTGATTAAATTTTCCTAAATAAAGGTTCATTTTCCTATTTACAGATAGGTGGTTTGAGATGAAAATTAGAGCAATTTAAAACCAATTTTTTGTTCGTTCCATAGCTTTAAAAGGAAATAAATTTTTATCGAGACAACATTCGGATATAGACAAAAAGCTTTGATCACGAACCACAAAAGTTTTGATTCGAATTTTATTTTGATCTTCGAATCGTTTTACTATCAAACACATTAAAAAGCTTCACATTAAAAATAAATATAAAAATCTTTTTCCTTTTTTTTTAATTTGAAAGTAATTAAAAAGCTTTTAGAAAGTTTCACCGTAAATCAGTTCTGTTTAACTAGATATAAATTTTTTTTCTCTTCTAGCTCGTTTGTACTTAGATGAAAATTTCACCTTAAATTTTAATGATATTTCAAGCCGGACAAAAAGGTTTTCAATGTTTTTTCTCCATCCCTCAATTGAATCCCAAATGAACCCAAACAAAAAAATAAAAAAAAAAAAAGAAAATTTTCTTTCGTGATGCACTTTTTGCTAATTTCAAATCCAATTTCGATAATTTTGCACAAGTTTCGTCCGTCGCATCATAAAAACACATGAAAAAGCTCAAAAATACATCATTTTTGAGAAAGTTTTCGACTCCCACGAGAGTGGAAACATCTCGGACTTTTCACAAAGTTTTTATTTCGATAGATGATGAAGTTGTTCAATATTTTTGACTGAAAGATGGGGATGGTAAACATTTCGATTGGGATTTGAAATACACTGAAAACTTTAAACTTGTCATTAATGAGAGTTTAATTTTTTCAAGGAATTTAATTGAAATAACGACGGATTTTAATGATCACCATACGAACGAATGTAATTAATCATGAGAGAAAATGGCGTGCTTTTCACGCTCAAAAACGTATCAATAACACACAACGACGGTGTTCGAGTGGAAGAAATTCATCATTTTGATGTAGCAAAGCTTTTTTTTTGAACAATGAAAATGTTTTTCTTCCTAGTTTTAGAGTCTTTTGAACTTTAGTTGTCGTGATTTATGAACTAAAATTGACGTTGTTTGATTGATTATGCAACTAATTAATAAATTTATCAATTGTTTCGATGCGTTTCTTGAAAAAAGGTGCAACTATTTTTTTTTTGAACAAAGTAAATTGAATTTTCAATTTAATTGTGAATCTGGTGGATATGCAATGCATTTAATTGAAGCGAATGCAGTTTCATATGGTGGCTGCAACAAGTTGTATATGCTGATTACTCTTTGTGGAAATTCGTTCGCTTTTATCTTTGAAACAAACAATTAAGTTACCGCGACATTGTCGTCGTCTCGCCCAACCAAAGAAGTTTGAGTGTGTAATTCATTGTTAGCAAGAAAATAAATTACAGGAGATTTGATAAAAGAAACGAACAAACAAATTAAAAGTTTTATTGTGCGGTGCCAAGTGAGGCAAAAAACCTGTCATGTTGGCAACGCTCGCGGAGGACAATTACAGTGATTTTCCGGTGAACAAGATGCCGCTTCTAGGCGTTTGTAGATCCCCCCCCCATTCCCGCTCTATTAATACCAGAAGGAATCAAAGCTCCGGCGCCGCAGATTTCGTTTTGAATTAAGGCTAATTAATCATTGCGAACGACGCTGGCCCCGGCTGGATTTCGCAGATAACCACACACACACACACACACACCCAGAACGTTCGAATTATTTCCCGGATTTACCTTAATTGTGTCGCCAAAAAAAAGTATAAGAGCAATCCTTCATTACACTGTATATGTCGGCCGACGAAAAATTAAAATTAATTAATTCAAACGCAAAGCTTCACCAGATACATAATCTCTTCAATTTGTCTCGCTTTCACTCGAATTAAATTTATCATTAAATTAATTTATTAATATCACTTTTGCATCTTGAAAAAAAAAGATGGAATTTATAAAGGAACTAGCTGATACCCGCTCGCTTCGCTGAGTGTATCTAAATTTAACTGATTGTTGTAAAACAACTTTTCAAGAGAGAGATTTTAGCTGTCTCACATCAGCTTCTATACGATTTTTAGTAAAAAAGTACCTGTATTCCTTTAGGACTTAAAAATCTTTCATACCAACCCGGAAGAAAATAGTGGTGTAAAATTTACAACACTAAAGTAGTAATGATTTTACTGCACTTTATGTTCACTATTACCAAAAATGTAACAGCAGATAACACACTGTGTTGTATTCAGCTCTAACGTATAGTATTTTTTACTACCATAGTGTAGTAAATATATGTAACTGTTACAACTGCTGAGTGTTGTACAATTAACATTTTTTACATTATTTTTACATTACATTTTTGGTGTATACAATACTAGATACAATGTACAATTTACTTCAATATGTTGTAAAACCTTGTAAAACGGCTGAGAAAAAAAAACATCAGAACCATCTTTACTTTTTCTATAATTATATTTTTAAGATTTTTAATGATGCGCATGCGCGTACAACAAAACCTATAATTTTATTAACAGGGAGACATTTTTACTAGTTCGTGTTGTAAATAATACTACAGTTTATTTAACCACACTAAACTGGTAAACGTTACCACACGTAGTGTCATCCTATATATTACTAGTGTATGTTGTAAGTTTAACAAGGATTGTAGTTAAATCTACAACAGATTTTTTTCCGTGAAATGTCATTTAAAACCATACAACTATTTTAGGGGGCATCTATTAATTGCGCGTGGCGTTTTTTACCGATTTTTAAAAACCCATCCCCTCACCTCTGGTAAGATGTCATGAGATTTGACATATATCATTCCCCCAACCCGCAACCTAATGTGATATTTTCAAAACAAAAAAATTTGTGATATTTGCGAGACCGTCCCTTTCCCCAAAGTAGGATTAGATGAGATTCAGCTCGACCCCAACGGACCCTCAACGCCTCACGTAATTATTGGATGTTCCCTCAAAAAATAGGTTAGTAGCTATCTTACAGGATCTTTAACAAAACTTCATTAAAATTCGTTTCGTTAAGTAACTGTTGAATTTTGAAATTTTTAGTTTATTATTTTGATACGTTTATTTATAATTAATATCTTCGACAATGAAAAATAAAAAAACTCAAATATTTTGAAAAATTTCATTATTAATTTTATTGGGTGTTGAATTGAAATTCATATTTATTTTCCAGTAAAAATTGTCAATTTTTTAATTTCAGGTTTGTACAGATATCTTTCGTTATTGTGTAAAATTGGAAGAAAATGCGTTAAAAGTCTATTTCACGAACTTTACCGAAACTTGGTAAATGTACGGTTCCTGTAGGATATATTTGTTCTGCCATCCCATGGGAACTATGTGTTATTCTAGCCTTAAAAGTAAGCTATATCATTCTCCCCCAAACTAACACATTGCAAAAATCATATCAATCTTTAACTCTGTGATAAACAAAAAAACATATCTATCCCACGGAAAAAGTACATCTCTCCTGAGTAGGGTTTGCTAACCGGTTAAAACCAGTTTTTAAAAACCGGTTTTTTTAGTAAAAATCAAAAACCGAAAACTCGGTTATTCAATAAAAACAATTAGGAATGTTTTTAACTGTATTTAATATTATTAAAAATGAATTTTACAAAATAACTTTGGCCAAGTATCTAAAACACCCAAACTATGCAAAAATCAAATCAACTCTTCAACCAGGAGTTTCTCTGTCATATTCTTCAAAATCAGAAATTTTAAATTTTGGCAGACGATTATTAGAAAGAATGATTTAAATTGAATCAGAACCAGAAAGTTTGTAGGTGAGGATTTTTAAGATTCAAATACATAATACAGGTGAATGAAATGGAAATGTCGCTAAATGATGAACGTTTATAAAAAAATGTCAGTTATTTGAATTAATCAGGAAAAGAACGAGCAACTTAGAATTATTTTTAAATGCCTTAATCACAGTTAAACCATCTTCGACGAAATTCAGAAAGAACATTTTCTGTGTCAGGAAATTTTAGAGTAAAATTGCTCTTTAAACATGTTTTTATCAGTTTTATTAAATTTTGAAATTCGCAAATGAACTTTTATAACTGAAGTTGAATTAAAAATAAAAAAAATCATTAATTAATGGTGTTTTTTTGTTGTTACTATTTACAATAAGAGGGTGATTTTATAGTAGATTTAATATTTTTAAAAACCCGGTTTTTAACCGGTTAACCGGGTTTAAGATAGGAAAAAAACCGACAAACCGGTTTTAACAAAAATACGGTTTTTTGCAAACCCTACTCCTGAGTAAAAAGTAGATCAAATCTTCTTAAGGAAAATGAGTTAAGAGTCTATTTCGTAGATTTTAATGAAACTACTTTTAAATACACGGTTCCGGTTAAATTCCGGTATGAGAAGTAATCCATATCATTTTCTGACCCCTAAACTACCACATTACAAAAAAGGAAGTTAATCTTTTGCTCTGTAAAAAACAAAAAAAGATCTATCCCACGAGAACCGTAGATTTTTTCTGGATATAAAGTATACTATATGTTAAACCGGATTATAATCTATATCTATGCCAAATTTCACTCAGATCCATTCAGTACTTTTTTAGTGAAAGAGCAACAAACATCCATACTCACAAACTTTCACGTTTATAATATAAGTAAGATTTAATTAAAAAACGTTTTTTCTATCAAAAAAACTCATCAAACTTTTATCAAGAAATTCGGGAGCTTTATTATCAAACTTTGATTGAATTTCTTTCAATATTAAAAACTTATTGTTGTAAAAATTAATTTTTGATCCATTAAATTTTTAACGACTCGTTCGAATTACGAATTTCGTATAAGCTGTGTCTATAAGCCATGAAAATGTGATATAGTTTATTTAAAAATAAAAAACATATAAAAAGTCCATCAATTTTTAATTTTTCCCAAAACTTTTCGAATAAAAAAAAAAAACTTTGTAATTATCAGAGGGAAATTTTTAAAAATTCAGGTGCAATAAAATTTTATTGCTCGCCTCATCATACCGATGATAAATAATTCTATGGACTTCCCAACGTCGTGTTTATCAAATATAAATAAATTCAAATTAAACTCATTGAAAATTTATAATCATCAAATAACAAAAAAAAAGCTCTTTAAAAACTTTCTCGCAAATACAAAAATGTTCGAAAATAAATCCCCAACATCTGGTCATGAAATGTGACACAATCAAAGGTTCACTCATACATACAAGCACCGACAAGAGAAAATTGTGGGCTTATCTTTCGCTATCAGATGTGATGTAATAACTTGAGACTTTATTCGATTCAAGATATAGATAGAAATAACGTCGCCTTTTGTTGAACGTGAGAAGCTTTAAACAGCTTGACAAATAAATTATTGTCCTACAATTTCAGTTTTCTTCTTCTACTTTACGTCTTCTTTTCAAACAGCCTCTTATCTCATTATATTTAATATGAGATTAGAAATAATTAAGGCCTCGTTGACATTCAGACAACGAACGAAATCTCATCACCATAAAAATTCAATAAACGTGAAGTAACACAAATGAAACCAATAATATATACCATCATACTGTATGTAACCTCAAGCGTTTCTTTTTTTCAAAAGCTGAATAAAATTATCCTCTTTATGTAAGATATAACCGGGTAGGCGTAAAGTTGATGCTTATTGACTTGAAAGCTTTTAACATCGTCAATTTGCGTGTCGCAGCTTGACAGTATGTTAGTTGAAGAAGCAGAGACTGTGAATATACGGAGCTTATCAGTTACATAGAGTGTAATAGCGACTAATGCAATCGCAAGCTTAATGCTATGTAAACCAGCAAATAAATTAAATTAGATAGAGGTGTCACGGAGGGCCAACAAAGCTCTAGCAGTGCTTACACGTCTAACAGTGTGTTTTAAAATGTTGTGAGAGAAAAGCAATGACAACGACGTCCCGACGCCGACTTTATTATCTTTGGCTTGCAGATTCGTTCATGCAGTGTGAATCGTAAATGTTGAGCTCATAAATTCAAGTGTAACTTAAAAACTCGTTGGTTTCATTCAAAGAAAAATCTTATTGAATTGGCTTAGTCACTGGATAAAGTAATTTTTTTTAAATTGAGCATCAATAAGCAGTTATTAAAAATGACCCCTTAGGGGTCAATCTGTGGGTCATTATTTAAACAATCGACTCTCTTTGAGACCAAAGAATCATTCAATTTAAAAGAGTTGAATTAAAGATGTTGAAGGTAAAATTCTATATTAAGTATATTATCAAGTAACAGAATTTGGGGAAGACTATTAAAAAGTGCCATTCCGCATAGATTTACAAGTTTTACGACCTTTTTCAATGAAATATAGTTTAATCAAAGCTATTAAATTAAAAAGAAGTACAACACAAAAAATTAAATGAAATTAGTCACTGGATAAAGTGATTTTTTTAATTTTGAGCACCTATTAGAAAAGATTCAAAATGACCCCTTAGGTGACTTTTTACAGGTTAGTATTCAGAAAATCAACTTTCTTTAAGACTAACAAGTAATCATTCAATTTTAGAGAGTTGAACTAAAGATGTTGAAGGTAAAACTTTTTATTCAGTATATTATCAAGTAACAGAATTTCGGGAAAACTATTAAAAAGTGCGATTTCCGCATTACCAGTGGTTTTAGCGTATGAAAATGGTAAAAAGTGAAAAAAAAAACTAAAGTAGGATGAAACCCATTGGAAAAAGATGAGAATATAACAAAAATAAAAGGAAAAATAAATTACGGTCGAAATGGAAAAAGGGGGGCCTTTAAGGGTTTATCTCGACTTCCGACAAAATTAAAAGTCCTATGGAAAAAAGTTAGATGGCAAAGTTGTAGATAATACGTAGATTTACAACTTTTGTGCTAACACTTTTTTCACATAACCTCAACATTTATGTGAAAAATTCAAATTACCTAGTTTTTGGTTTTTAATTTTTATCTTTTGCAAAAAAAATTTTTTTTTCACGAAATTTGGTGAAAACTTACCTTTTAATGTCCGAAATAAACTACAATTTTTTGTTATTTAAAATATTAATTTTTTCACCTTATAAAGACTTAATATAGAAAAAAACCCCCTGATTTTTTTAAAAAGTTGGTAAGCTTTTTGTTTGAATTTTTGTTTTATTTATTTACTTATTTATTTATTTTTATATTTTAATTAAAAATAATTATATATACTAATTACACATACTATTAAAAAATAAGTTATTACTTTTCTCGAATTTTGCATAAGCTGTTAAACTATTTTGAGGTTAGTGATGAAAATGACGTCTGCATTCCATGCATATTCTTAGTTATCACGAAATCTGGGATTCTGAAATGATTCAACCATCTACGAATAATAATTTTGTAAAACAAGATAAGAATAAGATTTAGACATTTACTTTGAAAAGTAGTTACTTATTTTATTTCGCAATTTCTATGGAGCTTTCGTGGAATGTATGAATTGTTAACCAGAAAAATGATCCTGACAAATTTTATAAACGTCTTGTAGCTTCTTTT